>CM060944.1:485208497-485563996 GCA_030765085.1 Allium cepa | reverse complement strand
ACAGTAGAGAAAGCTGAAGACAACACTGCTGCGCCACGTAAGAATGGATCTGGTGGGACAGAAAAGAGAAAATAATGATGGAAGGAAACAACACAATTCAAAGAAGCCTCGATCCTTCAAGCCATCAGAATATACTCCTTTGTTAGAGACACCAGAGCGCATCTACCTGGCTACAAAAGATTCTTTTGAGTATCCCAAACCTCCTGTTCTCAGAACCGGAAGAAAAGCTGTGCAAAGTGGGAAGTTCTGTCGCTTCCATAATCAGCCTGGTCATGACACAGACGACTGCCGTCAATTGAAAAATATAATCGAAGAATTGCTAAGAGAAAATAAGCTGCAGCAGTTTGTGAAGAAGAGTAGTAATGACCCTGCTTCGTCAAGTCAGGGGCAACAAGCTCTTGCTCATCAGCCCAGGACAAATGAGAAGGCCGCAGGACATGAATCTGGAAGGCCATTTATTAATGTCATCACAGGAGGACCCCACCCAGCAGGCAGAAGCTGGGGTGAAATGGAGAGGTACACTCGAGCTCTGAAACATATGCCAACTGAAGAGAATGTCTTTGTTTTAGAGGACTCTACACCCCTGAAACAACAAAGGACTTTTAATGATGATATTGTGTTCAGGGCTAGAGATTCCACGGGCATTGAGGCCCCTACTTTGGACCCGTTAGTCATCTCGGCCGGTAATTGGACCGGCTATTGTCAGAAGAGTTCTTATTGATTGCGGCGCATCTTGCAACATCCTCTTCAAGAAAACGTTTGACCAGATGAGAATCCCGATGGCGGATGTGCAAGCCTCATCTCAGAAGATTGTTGGCTTCACTGGGAGCCAAAGCAACCAGTAGGAACCGTTGACTTGCTTGTGGAACTCGGAGAAGGAGAAAGAAAAGTAGTTCGCAAGCAGACTTTTGTGATAGTAGATGAATTTTCTGCTTATAATGCTTTCTTTGGTCGACCTATTCTTGCTGCATTCAAAGCTGTCCTTGCCCCATGGTGTCTTACTATTAAATTCCCTACAGACAATGGGGTAGGAGTTATTAAAGGAGACCAGAACGCTGGGCGAGAATGTTATATGACAGAGCTGCGAGAAACAAGGAAGAGAGAAATGGGGAAAGATGCGGCAACCCCAATCCGCATCAAAACACCAACCCTATAGCAACTACAGGGCGGACCCTGCACTGGCGAGCATAGCGGGGCACGAAAAGTGATGGATCCTAGAAAGGCCAGTGTCGGGGGAGAGTAGGGTGGGTACCAGCAGGAAACAACGATACCGGTGCCCGTTGATCTGAAGGACCCAAACAAGGTGCTGAATGTGGGTTCACAACTTAATGTGTCAGTTCAGAATGCCTTGATATCTTTTTTGAAAGCAAACCTGGATGTTTTTCGCTTGGGCCCATGCCGATATGTGCGGAATATCCCCAGAAGTTGCGGTACATGCTCTGAATATTGACCCAAAGTTCACGCCAGTAAAGCAGAAAAGAAGAATCCAAGGTCTAGAAAGGTCGACAGCATTGAAAGAGGAAGTTGACCGGCTCATGGAGAATAATTTCATCAGAGAATCTACCTATCCAAATTGGGTTTCAAATCCAGTGCTAGTGTAAGAAAGCCAATGGTAAATGGAGAGTGTGCATCGACTTTTCAGATCTAAACAAGGCCTGTCCCAAAGACTGCTTCCCATTACCCAGGATCGATCAACTGGTAGATGGAACAGCGGGTCATGAATTGTTGTCTTTTATGGATGCCTACTCCGGATATAATCAGATCATGATGCATGAGCCAGATCAGGAGGACACAAGCTTTATCACCGATGTCGGTCTTTACTGTTACAGAGTTATGCCCTTTGGGTTGAAGAATGCGGGGGCAACATACCAAAGACTGGTTAATGCTATGTTCAAACCGCAGTTGGGAAAGACTATGGAAGTTTACGTTGATGACATGCTAGTAAAATCTAAGAAAGCAGTGGATCACATCGAACACTTAGCAGAAATGTTCGCAATTCTCCGAAGATACGGAATGAAGCTTAACCCTTTAAAATGTTCTTTCGGGGTAGAATCTGGGAAGTTCTTGGGTTTCATCGTGAGCGCTAGGGGCATTGAAGCTAGTCCAGCTCAAATCACTGCTCTAAAAGAAGTCAAAGCTCCTAAAACAAAGAGGGAATTGCAAAGTCTCAATGGAAAAATTGCCGCCTTAAGTCGGTTCATATCCAAAGCTACTGATAAATGCATTCCATTCTTCGACGCTCTAAAGAAAGGAAAGAAAAACTTTGACTGGGCTCCCGAATGCCAGAAAGCTTTTGAAGAATTGATTCAACATATGGAAACGCCTCCAATACTTTCCAGGCCCAGCGATGGCGAGGATCTTCTTATATACTTGGCAGTTTCATCTCATGCTTTAAGTGCAGCGCTGGTACGGGAAGACAAAAGGATTCAACATCCAGTTTACTATATCAGCAAAAGACTCACTGGGGCAGAAATGAATTACTCCAAGTTGGAAAAACTCGCCTATTGTCTATTGATTGCCTCAAGAAAGTTGAGGCAATATTTCCAGGCTCATCCTATCAAAGTCCTCACTGATCAACCTTTAAAGCAAGTCTTGTTTCGCCCTGAGACTTCGGGCCGCCTTTTAAAGTGGAATATTGAATTGAGCCAATATGACATCACTTATCATCCTAGAAAAGCGATCAACGGACAAGCTTTGGCAGATTTTATTGCAGAATTTACAGACAAGGGTAACAGCGAGGAAGAAACAATCGAGAACTCCCCAACCCAATGGAAGTTGTTTGTAGATGGCGCAAGAAATGATTACTGTTCAGGTGCTGGAATTGTTCTTGAAACTCCTGAAGGCCGGTCATTATGCTATGCGCTAAGATTAGAATTTCCTTCAACAAACAATGAAGCAGAATATGAAGCTCTGATCGCTGGTTTGAAAATTGCTAAAGAACTAAACATTCGAGCGTTACAGATCTTCAGTGATTCTCAGCTTATAGTATGCCAAGTCAAGAAGGAGTTTCAAACGAAAGGAGGAAATCTGCCCGCTTATGTGTCAAAGGCTTGGGAACTCTTATGTGAATTCGACCATTACACGATAAGTCATATTCCTCGAGAAGAAAACATGAAAGCAGATTCTCTCGCAAAATACTCAAGTTCTGGCGAAGCCCAATCCTTAGGGTTAGTTCCAGTGGAAGTTTTGTCAAATCCGAGCATTGATGGAATGGATATCGATTGGGTTATGAGTATGTCGCAAGAGCAAGAATCATGGATGACTCCAATAACAAAGTATCTACTCAATGGCTCTTTACCAGAAAACTCTAAAGAACGACAAAAGCTACTGAGAAAAGCTTCTCGATATATAATCCAGGATGGTCAATTATACAGACGAGGATTCTCAATGCCATTGCTTCGATGTGTATCCCGGGAAGAGTCCAAAACAATCCTAACTGAAGTGCATGGAGGAGAATGCGGTGATCATTCAGGTGGTCAAACATTAGCAAAGAAAATTCTCCGATACGGATATTTTTGGCCAGAAATTAATCGAGATGCTGCAGATTACTCTCGAAAATGTGACAGATGTCAAAGATTTGCCAAAATTCCTAGAGCACCTTCTACTGAGCTCACACAAATGACCAGTCCGTGGCCGTTTGCGATTTGGGGAATAGATTTGATCGGACCTTTACCAACCGCCAAATCTGGAATCAAATATGCCATTGTTGCTGTAGATTATTTCACTAAATGGGCTGAAGCTGAACCATTGGCAACTATCACCTCCAAAAAGATGATAAATTTTGTGACTAAGAATATCATTTGCAGATACGGTGTGCCTCAGAAAATAATCACAGACAATGGTACTCAGTTTGAAAGCGAGGAATTCCAGGATTTTTGCAAGCGATTCAAAATCCAGAAAAGCTTTTCGGCAGTAGCTCATCCGCAGGCAAACGGGCAAGTGGAAGCAGTGAACAAGATCATCAAATCAACCATCAAAAAGCAACTCGAAAGAGCAAAAGGTGGTTGGGTCGATAAACTACCGCTTGCACTATGGGCATACAGAACTACTCACAAAACTGCAACTGGGCATACTCCTTTTTCGTTAGCATACGGATCGGAAGCAATGATCCCGGTTGAAACAGAGGTCCCTTCACACAGAAGAATCCATTTCAATCAAGCAGAAAATGAAAAGCTGCAACTTGAAGCGCTGGATCTCCTTGATGAAAAAAGAGATGAAGCTAACCTCAGAGTTGCAGCTCATCAGCAAAGGATAGCCAGACATTTCAATTCCAAAGTTCGTCAACGCAGCTTTGAAATTGGAGATCTAGTCCTAAAAAGAATTATGACAGCGACAGGTGTGTTTGGGCCAAATTGGGAAGGACCGTATGTGATAGGTCAGAAACTCCTTGACGGCACATTCAAGCTCACCACAGTTGATGGAGATCAAATTCCAAGGGCATGGAACAGCAATCACTTGCGTCCATACTTTACTTGAAAATTTTGTTGAAACATTGTAAAAAGAATTATGAATGTATGATTCCTGTAATTGAAAGCAATTGTGAAACTGATGCAAGTAAATAATGAAAGAATATAAAGTGGATGTAGGCCCAATTTCATGGCCGAACCACTATAAATCTTGTGTTCCTTATTATCATTATATGTTTGCTTTGTTTTCGATATAAAAATACACAAAATGTATTGCTGAAATATCGATTTAAATTTTTGCAGACAGTGGAGATAAAACTTGCGCATAATAAGACCGAGCGATTCTCACCATCATTCAACAAACAAATTTCAAGTCACAAAGACCCCGAATTCAAATCCTAGATAGGAAATGCTTCAATTGAACGGCTAATGATTTCGATAGGAACGAGCCCTTGCTGATAAATTGAGATTGTTTAAACAAACAAACATCCAATTAGGAAGCTAGTGCCCGTTCTCACGAGCTTGCCTGGCAATGAAGTACACTTCCTTGGATTAAACAAGCCACTTGTGGAAAAAAAGGGGATCGCTGAAAAGGCATAAGCAAGTGAACAGAGGAACAACCAAAGCTACCATCAGCGCCACAAGTCCTCTTCGGAGGCACAACTCTTCGGATAATAAAAGACCTCTAATGGGTCATATGCCACAAAAAAGAAAGTTCTCTACTCAACAAAAAAGATTGGAGGAGTCATGACCCTCCAACCATGAGAGAGTAACTTCCAGGCGATGAAAACCCTCTCTGAGGCCCATTTCACCAGGAGTTGAAGTGTTATAACCGCTCTTCGGGATTTCACTTCACCAGAGTTGAAATGTAAACAAAATAAAAGCCCTCTTCGGAGGCCCATTTCACCAGGAGTTGAAGTGTTATAACCGCTCTTCGGGATTTCACTTCACCAGAGTTGAAATGTAAACAAAATAAAAGCCCTCTTCGGAGGCCCATTTCACCAGGAGTTGAAGTGTTATAACCGCTCTTCGGGATTTCACTTCACCAGAGTTGAAATGTAAACAAAATAAAAGCCCTCTTCGGAGGCCCATTTCACCAGGAGTTGAAGTGTTATAACCGCTCTTCGGGATTTCACTTCACCAGAGTTGAAATGTAAACAAAATAAAAGCCCTCTTCGGAGGCCCATTTCACCAGGAGTTGAAGTGTTATAACCGCTCTTCGGGATTTCACTTCACCAGAGTTGAAATGTAAACAAAATAAAAGCCCTCTCCGGAGGCCCATTTCACCAGGAGTTGAAGTGTTATAACCGCTCTTCGGGATTTCACTTCACCAGAGTTGAAATGTAAACAAAATAAAAGCCTTCTTCGGAGGCCCATTTCACCAGGAGTTGAAGTGTTATAACCGCTCTTCGGGATTTCACTTCACCAGAGTTGAAATGTAAACAAAATAAAAGCCCTCTCCGGAGGCCCATTTCGCCAGGAGTTGAAGTGTAGCAGCCGCTCTTCGGAATTTCACTTCACCAAAGTTGAAATGTAAAAACAAAGACCTTCTTGAAAGCACACGTTTCACCGAGATTGAAATAAAACTTCCAAGTGTTGAAACGTGAAAAGGCTTTCTTCAAAGGCACAACTCTTTGGGGGTACACGTTTCACCAAGATTGAAATAAAACTTCCAAGTGTTGGAACGTGAGAAATCCCTCCTCAGAGGTACAACCCCCTCCCGGGAACACAATTAAGAAAAAAGACCTCTTTGGAAACCCACGTTTCACCGAGATTGAAATAAAACTTCCAAGTGTTGAAACGTGAAAAGGATTTCTAAAGCATAACTCTTTGGAGGTACACGTTTCACCGAGATTGAAATAAAACTTCCAAGTGTTGAAACGTAAAAAAAAAAAAAAAAAAAAAAATCCCTCCTCAGAGGTACAACTTTCTAAAAAAAAAAAAAAATCCTCATCAAAAGCGTACTTTAACTTTGAAAGGAAAAGTAATTTGCCTACTGTGGGAAATGATCGTAAAAAGAAAAGAAGTTAAAGTACCCTTCAGAGGTCCGCTTTACCACATAGAGGAATTCACTTGATGAGATATGCACATAAGCAAAAGAAAAAAGTGATTTCTTCGAACGACCAAGCGTAAAAACTTATACGAAGGGAGTTGTACTCTATAAAATTTTCTTTAAAGAATAAAATAATTATTCTTTAGCAAATAAGAGTGTAAGTCCCCTCGAGGTATAGAATATTGCAGCATACTTATGGAATGGGGGCAATATAGTATAATTACACACAATATGGTATAACTAAACCAGCAAAAGGTAACGCTCAAGTAACATACCATAAGCTCGCTGCAATATCAAATAAACTCATGCCAAAACAAATAACAAATGTATTCTTTAATTCAAACAAAAGTTTGTACAAACGAGGAATCATTTTATTCAAGGAATCATTTTATTCAATTACAACGCAGGTACAGGTTTCAAAATAAAGAAAAGCGGGGGCCGGTACCCGCACAATTCTCGGCCAGTACATGCAAAACACAAAAAAAACTAGAAACTGAAGATCTTCACTTCTTTTTGCTGCCTTTAGACCCTTTACCCGGCCGAATGATCAGCTTTTCAGGTCGACCAGTGGGTATAAGGGAGGAAGGAGAGGTAGGCGCAGCTGGCCCAACTTCTGGCTCCTCTTCAGTGGCAGTGATTATCTTCCCTCTCCTCCTTGATGCTCCTTGCTTCCTTCTCCTCTTTGAGGAAGACTCACTTCCTGGAGTGGCAAGTTTAGATAAAGTTATATCATCAGAAGGAGTCCGCTCCGGAGATATGTCACCTCCCTCAAGTCCCTCATCTTTTTGCTCTTGCGAAGCAACGGGATCATCCAGGCCATGGAGAGCTTCTATTTGTTCTTCTTGTGACCCAGGTTGAGAAGCAGAGGGAGGCGCCACTTGAAGAGATGGAGGAAGGATCACCGGGGGAGAAGAAGCTTGAGTTTGACTCGGTGCTTTCTCTACAAAGGAGAAAAAACTTAAAATATCAGTATCTTTCGAAAAGAGAGGGGATGACGGCTCGTCAAAAGTCGGGAATTCATTAACATTTGAGGAATAATCAAAAGTCGGGAATTCATTGACATTTGAAAAATAATCAAGAAGATCGTCAAGTTCACAAGGAGCGAACGAGCAGTTCACCACTTGGGCTGGTCCGGTGTCAAGTTTACCTGGGGTAGTTGGATCTCTGAGGCTGATTTCATATCGCTGTGCTTCGTTGCTTTCACCACCTTCATCCCCGCCTTGTGCACTTGTAGTTTCAGTTACTGTCTTAGTTGCAGGCGGAGTAGAGGAGCTAGAACCCGTGATGTCAACCACAGGAGAAACTGGAGGTTGGACAGAGGAAGTAAGCGTTAATTCCTTTCCAGAACGTTCCTCTTCCGCCATTCCAGTTCTCATCCTGGCAAGTTGTTCTCGCCCCTTCGCAAGAGCAGCGCGAGCTCCCTCATCCAGGTAACGCGCCTCAAAATCTTCATCGCCATACCCGGCGTCTTTAAACATGTTAAGAGCAGCTTCCCACACCTCGGCCAGGGTGATTTCATACTTAGGACCAAGAAAAGAGAGGCTGCCGCGTCCCAAGACACAATGTAAATAAAAATCGAATAAAGTCGAATTGATATCGTTTTCCATGGTCTGAGCAGTTTCTTCGGCTGCAATTTTGCCAGCCATGGCCTCATCTCGATCTTTTTCGGTCTGAGCAAGTTGGGCTTTTAGCGCTTCAATCTCCATGTCCCGGGCGCTCAGTTTATTCTGCAGCTGGGTGACATCAGTGCGGTGGTTCTCTACAGCTTGTTCCAACCTCTCAGCTTTAGCTTCAGCGTCCCTCTGGCCGGCGTGCGCATCTCGCACTTGTTTTTGCAATACCTCTTCTCTTTGGGTGTAAGTATTAGTAGAAGAGGCAAGATCATCTTTGAGCTGCTTTACTTCAGCTTCGAGTTTTTCATTGTATTCGGCTATCTCCTTCATCTCAGCGTTGTGTTGATCAAGAATCTTCTGCCATTCTGATTTGTCATTTTCCATGGTCAGCATTGCTTCGATGTTAGCCCGATTAACTCTTTGAAGTTCATCAACCAGCTTTTGCCATCCAGACATTCTATCGATATCAAGCTTGACAGCATCGAGATTTCTGTACATAGCTTCTTTGTCGATGGGGACCAAATCAAGGTCGAAGCGTACCCCCCTCAAACACCAGTTCGGGAATCGGCTCTGCAAAGTAGGGGGCCCCCTTTCGACGTGGTATGAAGGCCTGTTGAGAAGTGTTTGGATGGCACTTCCTTCAAGAGCAGGAGATTCGGAAGGGATGTCAATAGAAACTGAGGCACCAGGTCTCTCAGATGTCACGGGCACGTGCTCCTCGCCAAGTTTGGTCCGCTTTCTCGAATCCTCAATATGGCTCTTCCCCCTATCATCGTGTGTTTTACGTTTATGGGAGTCATCATCCCTTGGGAAGGATTCATGTCGCGTGCCCGCTCCCTCATGACGTTCTTCATACCTTCTCCTCTCTTCAGCTTTTCGCGCAGCTCTCTGCTCATTGGTTTCTCTGGGATCGGCATAGTATTGCTTGTAGTCATAGCTGCCACGCCCTCCATAGCGTCGAAAGTCCTTGTAATAAGAACCGCTGCCGCTGCGCCCCATAGAGAAATCTGAAAAGGCAAAAATAGCAAGTCTTAGAAACTCCCGAAGAAAAGAAGTTAAATATGAACAAATGCCGAAAATTCCTAAGTATTGTGTGATGTGCAAGCTACGCGCATTAAGCTACAAACCACTCATTGGTGTAGGGGTGATGATAGCTTGGGTATGAGGAGTTGGTGTTTGTGTTGGTGTTAGTCGAAGAAGGGACGTCGCCTCAATCATAGGAGAGATAGTTTTAGACACGTCATCTCTAAAAAGCTCCTGTGAGGTCACTATTATGTCGCTCAACCCATCATAAACATCGTCACCATCATGCTCGGTGAGACTTGTTTTCTCAGTTCCTACATCAGCTAATCCCCCGAGAGGCTGTGAAGGTTCTTCTTCTTCCTCAATCGGGGCAAGTGCCGTCTTACTAGATGACCCCATAATATCGGTAGGGGTGGAACATTTCACCAATGAAGCTTCGATGTTAGACTCTTTTGATGAAGATTGTTCGATAGTAACGGGGGCATCCGATGCTTCAGTCGGGGAATCGGGAACTTCTGTTGGAGGTTCATGAGGCTGAGTAAAGCGAGAGGGATGGAGGAGTCCGTATTGATGTAAAAATTCATCAGTTAGCAGAAACTTTATGCTCCTTTCTTCTGCCGGCACAACACTTAATCTTTCGAAAATTTGCTTATGGCTTGGGTCCCTGGCAGGGGGTGGAAGCGCTAAAACAGGAACAAAGAATGAAGTTAGCAACTGAAAGTTCGGATCTCAAAAAATGGCTTCAAAGCGGAAAGAATATAGACAGGAAATCTTACTTCCTACTCTCCAGATGGCATAAAACCCTGGAGGGCAGCGAACAAAGAAAAACTGATTCAAAAATCCGTGAGCACTTTCGGAGAGATCAGTAATAAGTTTGCGGTTTCGAGCGCTTCTTATAACCACAATGGAGGGATGGTCTTTAATTTTCGTGAACGAGCAAAAATAGCAGATCTCCCCGAAGCTCGGTAATCGATCCAAAACTCTCCTATATAGAACACATAACCCCATCAGAATAGCGTAGCCATTGGGGTGTAGTTGGAATGGAGAGATAGTCAACCGAAGCAGGAACTGTTGAAGAAAGTCATTAAAAGGAGGAATAGCGCCGTTCAAGCACATTTGACGATTGACAGCAACAAAGCCATGAGGGGGCCTATCCGCGGTATCATTTGGCCCCGGAAATAAGACGTCAGCGTCATCGATGCCAAACTGGACGCGTAGTTGGTTAAACACCCGCTGGTTCAAAGTTGTGGATGTTCTCTCCGGAGGATTATCTACAGGGATAGCTACTGGGAAGACATCTTCAGCCTGGCCCATCGGCTCTTCTTGATGAGAAGTCATTCTACACAAGCAACTGGATGTTCAAATGCGAAGGTGCGCGTTTCCTAAAAAGTGTGAAGTGTTGTGCAAGACTAATAAAAGTGACAAGTATATATAACTGGAATTATACTAATCGATGCTTGATCGATTGTAAACATTTCAAAACTTGTTAATCTAAAAGTTCAAACATAATATTAGTGCAAGCAAGTCGATTTCAATTGACTATTTCAGTATTGCTTTGATATTTTGTTTGAAATTGATATGTTAAAAGCACTTCATACATACAGTTTATTCAAGTTAATCATCTATCATTAACTAATCTGTCGTTCGATGTGGGCAATCAATGACAGTATATTCGTCCCAGTTTTCTGTGAATGTTATATTAACAGGTTATTAGCTTACAAGTTAAAGCAATCTGTAAAAGATTCAAGCAGCAGTTCAAGGTTCAAGTGGAGTTTAAAAGTGCAAGTGCTAAGTCGTAGACGACTCAAGGACTAAGTCGAAGACGACTCAGCAATACTTAGGTCACGAGTCATAAAAGAGAATAGATGTCAGCTCAGAATTATGAAAAATTCATCAAGACATGTCTCGGCCCCGACTCAAGCATTGTGTCGTGATGTCTCGGCCCCGACTCAAGCATTGTGTCGTGATGTCTCGGCCCCGACTCAAGTCTTGTGTCGTGAAGGTTGGTGAGCCGGTCCAGAGTTGAATCGCAAAGGGTTTTAGGTCGTTCAAGATTATTAAGTCGCATCAGGGGTAGTGTTTTACTCTGATTGGCCTATCTACCATACAACTCCAAAACTCGTTTCCCTCCTACCCCATGATAACCCAATGACCTATCTCCAAGTCCTATCTTCGGATCCTAACCCATAACCCGTTAACCTAATGGTATCTCCAAAAATAGCAACTTTAATCCTATCACAATACAGAATCGCCTCGAATGATGGATCGCCGCGAGTAAAATCAAGCAGACCTAAGTTCATCAACAATCAAACCCAACAAAACTCGTAAGACACGAAGAGGCAAATCGGAGGCGAAGGATTAAGCATGTAAGACAATAATGATCAACGATCGAAGAAAGGGAAGAAATCGCTTACGATTGTATGTTGACTAGAGAGGATTGGGTGCTAATTCGAGTTGAAATTATTTTTGGGAGCTTGGAGATGTGTTAATGGCGGAACACGACTCAAGAGATGGATAAAGGAAGAAGAAGATAGAAGTGACGGTTCATCCATTTTATACCAAGGAAGTAGGGCATGAGTCGGCACAAGCGAGTTAAGATAAGTCGAAGCGCGCGACCTACGACTCAGGCGCGTGCTTCGAGGGGCAAATGTTAACCCCACTGAAACTTAGGCCGACTCAACAGATAAGGCAGTCAGCGACTCATAGGAATCAGCGACTCAACTGACGAAGCGACTCAGATTTTGCCGACTCAATGGGTCAACGACTCATTGATAGCAACGACTCAGTGAGTTAGCGCCTTAAAGGTACAGTATGGATCAACGACTCAGCGGGTCTGCGACTCAAGGCCTATACCGATCCAACGACTCATTCGAGCTCCGACTCATCAAAGACCGACTCATCTGATCACGACTCATTCGAGCTCCGACTCATCAAAGACCGACTCATCTGATCACGACTCATCCATTCAAGGTCCTTAAGTATCTCATTAGGTTTACGACTCAAGAGATGAACGACTCAAGAGGCCGCTACGACTTAAGGAACCTGACGGGTTAAGGAGATTCGATGGGTTAAGGATGGCACGACTCAGGAAAGCCTACGGCTCAAAAGATAGGTCGACGCACGACACAAGGCTCAGAGGCAAGTTCAAAATCATGCTGCAAAGAGGTGACCCGCAGACGACTCACGACTCATCATGAGTCGGTCACGACTCATCATGAGTCGGTCACGACTCATCATGAGTCGGTCACGACTCATGACTTAGCAATTTCAGCCTAAACAGTTTGCCTATAAATACAAGGCCACATTCAACATGAAGGGGACCTTTTGGCTCATTCTCTTCAAGTGCCGTTACTCTGCCGAATTCCAGACGACTTCAAAGCTTTTTAGATCCAACAAACTTCTAAAGGAACTCCATGAAGGAATCATCCACATTCACCATGGATTTGAAGATGATTGTCAACATCAAAGCTTGAGCTACTTGTTTCACATACCCTATCACTTGAAGTGGGTTGTAATTGAAAGATCTTGTAAAGAATTGTAATCAAACTAGTGATAAAAAGATTAAAGTGGACGTAGGCTGGATTATAAGCCGAACCACTATAAATACTGTGTCTCTTACCGTTTTTCTACATACTTTCTGCTTATTTCTATTTCCCGTATAAACGGGTGGTGCTTTCACAATCACATCTTATACACCAGGGTGTTAGCGTTTAAATTTGAGCGTTAACATTTTAAAACAAATTATACATTAAATAAATCACCAATACATTTTTTTAAATTCAAATTATTTACTAAGACATATTTAAATTTTTAAGTTTAAATTCAAATTCAAATTCAAACTCAAAATTCAAATTCAAATTCAAATTTGAATTACCATCCATTTATATATATATATAAATCAATACCAATTCTATTTGTCTTGAAAAAATTCAAATTAATACCAAATTAAATTCTAGGAATTCAAATTAATTACTATTTTTAAACTGATAAAATTTGGGTATGTTACAGATTCCCCCCTTAAGACAATTTCGTCCTCGAAATTTGAAAGAGCGAGACAAACAAAGAATATACGAATACATAAAAAATAGAGAAATGGCTTACCAATCAAGCCAGAATATCCACTCTGCAATTGGAATTGGACTTCTTCATGCTATCCTCTATTTCCCAAGTACAGTCATTTGGATCACCACTCTATTGCACTTTTACCAGTTTCACAATTTTATTTCTCAATTGCTTTTCATCTCGATCAATGATCTTTAACGGTTCCCTCTTAACTGCTAAGTTGGGAGTGATTTCAAGATCATACTGAGCTGCCTCTTCGATAATTCAGTCTGGATCGTGCACATATTTTCGAAGATGTGAAACATGAAATACATCGTGTACACCAGATAACCAGCTGGGTAGCTGCACTCGATATGCCAGAGGACCGATCCTCTCCAGAATAGGAAAAGGACCAATATAATGCAGTGCCAGCTTACCAGTCTTCCCAAATCTCAACACACCGTGCATTGGAGACACTTTCAAGAAAACGGAATCTCTAACTTGATATTCTAAAGCTCATCTCCTACGGTCGTAATAACTCTTCTGACGACTCTGAGCAGTATTAACTTCTTTCGAATAAAATCCACTTTCTCCGTAGCTTCTTTTATCATATTTGGTCCTAGAACGAGTCTATCACCAGACTCGATCCAACATGCAGGTGATCGACACGCACGACTATATAAAGCTTCGAAAGTAGCCATTTCGATACTAGCCTGATAGCTATTGTTATGAGAATTCAACCAGATGTAAATGGTCCACCCATGAACCCCCAAAATCAAGTATACAAGCACACAATAGGTCTTCTAAGATTCGATTAATCCTATCAGTCTGCCCACCAGACTTCGGGTGATAAGCATTGCTGAAGTTCAGTTTGGATCCCAATGCGGCTTGAAATGCCTCCCAAAATGTACTGTAAAGATCGGATCACGATCACTCACTATACTTCTGGGTATACCGTGGAAACAAGCAATCTCTTTTGTATATAACTTCGTCAAACTTGCCGCTGTTCGGGTAGATTTTACTGGGATGAAGTGGGCAGTCTTGGTTAGACAATCCATGATAACCCAAATTGCCTCATTGCCTTTCTTAGTTCTTGGCAAACCATCCATGAAATCCATATACACTTGATCCCACTTCCATTTAGGCACCTCCAATGGCTGGAGTAAACCCGCCATTTTCTTTTGATCGCTCTTGATCTGATGACAAGTAGCACAACGATTGACATAAATAGATATATCCCTTTTCATTGTTTTCCACCAGAAAGTTCTTTTGATATCTTTATACATCTTATTAACTCCAGGATGGATACTAAGTTTGGACTTGTGACACTCGTCCAAAACTTCATGTTTTAGATCAAGAATGTCCGGAACACACAACCTGCCTTTCTGTCTTATCTTTATTATCATTGACATCAAAAGTGGTATCTTTACCACAATGTATACTCTCCTAAATTCCATGAAGAAACTTGTCGTCTTTTTGCCTGCTAACGACTTTTTCAAGAAGAGTAGGAGTGATAACAAGGTGAGAAAGAACAGCATGTCTTCTACTCAAGGCATCGGCAACCATGTTGGCTTTTCCAGGAGTATACAGAATATCTAGGTCATATGACGCTAGAAATTCCAACCATCATTGTTACCTCAAGTTTAAATCCTTCTGGGTGAAGAGATATTTTAAAAAATTGTGGTCGGTGAATAATTCAAAATTTTCACCTAAAACAAGGAGGGTTTATATATTAAGTTAAGTTAAACTTTTAAATTTGTAAGAAAGCTAGAAGAGATTCTTACCCAGAAGATAATGTCGTCAGATTTTCAAAGCGAAAATAACAGCTAAAAGCTTGAGATCATGGGTCGGGTAATTTTTCTCATGCGGACGCAATTGTCTACTCGCGTAGGCAATCACTTTCCCATTCTGCATTAGCACAGCACCCACACCATCACCATAAGCATCTGTATAAATAGATAAGCCTTGATTCCCATTAACGATGGCGAGAACGGGAGCGATAGTCAATCTCCTCTTAAACTCCTGGAAAGCTTCATCACACTTTGGACTCCAGTCAAATTTAGCATTCTTTGTCGTTAACTTAGTCAACAGACTAGCCAACTTGTAAAAATCTTGGACAAACTTTCTGTAGTATCCCGAACCCAAAAAACTTCGAACTTCTTTTGGAGTTGTGAGTTGCTTCCAGTCTAGAATAACGGAAATCTTGCCCGGATCTACAGAAATCACCTCTTTATTAACAATGTGTCCGAGAAATCTAACTTCCTTGACCCAAAAATGGCATTTGGAAATTTGGCGAACAGAATGTTCCTCCTTAATATTTCCAAAACAATTCTCAAATGCTCAGCGTGCTACTCTTCGGTCTTGGAATAGGTCAGAATATCGTCAAAAAACATAAGAACAAATTTATTTAATACTTCATGGAATACACGGGTCATTAAGTCTACGAAGTATGTGGGAGCATTGGTTAGTCCGAAAGGCATGACTAACCATTCGTAGGATGTGTCTGGACTCCTAAAAGCAGTAAAGTGAACACAGTCTTCGGCAATTCTCAATTGACGGAATCCTTGAGCTAGATCCATCTTAGAAAAGAATAGAGTGCCATGAAGTTGATCGAACAAATTGTCAATCCTGGGCAAAGGAAATTTGTTTTGAGAGTTAGTTTATTGAGATCGCGGTAATCTACACACAATCTCAAGGATCCGTTAGACTTTGCTACGAACACCACCGTTGAAACCCAATCGAAAACACAAGGACGTATTAATCCCTTTTCTACCAAATCTCGGATTTAATTACCTAGTTCTATTCTTTCCTTGCGTGCCATCCCGCGGCTTGCATGAACGACAGGACGAGCATTTGGAACTAAGTCAATTGTTAACTCAATTTCTCTGTGTGGGGGTAAAGATTTGACTTCTTCAAATACGTCTGGAAATTCCTGGACAATAGGTATGGACTCCAGACTAGGTTCGAGATATCCTAAAGTATACATTAGTTTATCTCTCTTAGGACTCGGATCCTCACAAGAGATTTCAATAAAATTTCCCAGTTTCGTTTTGATCAAAATTGTTCAATTGTTAAAATCTAATATGGCTTCGTATTTCGTTAACCAGTTCATTTCGAGTAAGATTTCAAATTCATTAAAGTCGAGAATGAAAAGGCTGATAGGGAATCGATGAAAATAATACGAGGTAGGAACCTCTTAACATCATAGACAAAGGTTCGTAGGACCACCAACTAGATTTTTCATGCAAATGGGCTCGTCGACAAATTCGGATTTAAGTTTAAACTCATTTACAGTTTGTTGGCAGATAAAGCTATGTGTAGCGCCCGTGTCAAACAAAACTCTAACAACTCTATTATAAATAATAAGGTTAGCTTCCAGAACTCCTTTTCCTTTATCTGCCGTTGAAGTTGAGGGGTCATCCTTTATCGCATAAGCATTCGCCACTTGAGCTTGCTTCATTTTCGGGCAATTTCTAACTACATGTCCAGGCTTGTGACAGTTATACCATTCTCTGACTCCCTGACTTGTCTTCACAGGTTATTCTTTCTTAACTTGTTTCTTTGGATTCTCGCATCTACTCGAGTAATGGCCCTTTTCTTGACAATTGTAACAAGTAATATTCCTAGCTGGTTTTCCCTGATTGTTCTTCTCCTTAACTTGATATGGTTTCTTGCCTCCGAACTTTCTTTTTTTCCAATTTGGATTGCTCGTATTTCCTTTCTCCTCCGGAACTTCCTGCATATCTATGGTAGCATATCTATACCCCATATCGATACGATTAGAAAATGATTCTTTAATGTGAGTTGTCATTCTATCGTGAAATTTCTTATTCATCCCACGAATGAATCTTTTATTTTTCTTTAGAGGTGTGTATACCAACTCTGGACCGACATGAGATAATTCGTTGAATTTATTTAGGTACCCCTCAAATGATAAACTTCCCTGCTTCAAGTCCATAAATTCCTAGTACATTCTAGAGATGCTAGCAGACGACATATAGCGTTGCTCAAACAGTTCCTTAAATCATTCCCATATGAATTCATCTTCTGTCTCATCCACTGTAACTGTCTCCCACCAGGCAAGAGCTTCTTCTTGGAGTTTCCAAGAAGCTATTAGTTGCATTTGATCGTCTTCCAAGTTCAGCCCTCTAAAAATTCTTTCACACGATCTGATCCAGGCTTGGGCTTCGACAACAGATTCCTTGCCAGTGAACGGCATACCACCAAGTCTCCAGGAGCTTTTATATAAATCAGCCAGATTCGGCTGAGGCTGAGTAGGTATAACTGCTTGTGCTGTTGTGGGGACTGGAACAGTTGTAGTGGTATTTCCCCGACCCCTAGCTCTTCCTCTTTGCATGCTCATTCTTACTATCTGTAAATAGTAAGAAACTTGATTTAGACTATACAGACGAGATATCTTAGGGAATATCAACAGTTTAAAGAAATAGACTAAGAAATTTTAGGGTTTCGGTCTCTCGGTGTATACTCATTCTAGGGTATACTTCACTGTATCTCTAATGAGCCACCTAAAGTGTTATACTCCGTAACTAAAGTTCTTACTCAATCTTTAGCTCTGATACCACTTGTCACGACTCGAAATCCAGCGTTCGAGAATCGACATCAAATACCTCACTTGTATTCGACCGTCGAAGATTCAAACGTCGAACTCCAGTTTGGATGGAGCTTATAACAACATTAGATGAAAATAAACAGCAGAAACAAAAGATGATTCCATTAATCACAACACAGATACAACATTGGGTACAACATTCATTACAACATTTATCACCAACATCAGAGTACTACCCATATAATACAACAACAAAATGGTAACAACACAGAGGAACAACAGAGTTATCGCAACTACAAGAGAGTCTTCAAAGAAAGAGAGCGAGATACCCAACTAAGCACCTTCAATCTAAAAGCTTCCCAAGACTTCAAACCGAAAAAAAGCTTTCCAAAATCCGATAGCTTCCAAACCAAAAGACTTCAAAATCCAAGCTAATTCCAAAACATGGATAACCTGCTTCTAGGCTGCCCGTGTGGAAATTATGGGCACCTAGACTTTAGGAAGGGGACAATAAACTCTGCGTCAATCATGGGACTGGTATGAGTAAACAAAAACAGTTGTTTGTATAAAAACATTTTATAAAAGAAAATCCATTCGTGCTTTTGGAAAATGAAACTACCATAAGGTACCCCCCACATACACAATCCAATCACACAATTATAGGAGATTTCTCCTTATGATAGTCAAACATGCTTGATACGAGAAAAATCTTTTGATATTATCATTAATGCATAGTGTGAAAACATTTCAAATAATATTAATCTTAGCCAACATAGTTACCATTATATTATGCCTGCTATAGCTACCACCTGAGGTGGTAGGTTATACAACTGAAATCATAAGGGTTCGTATTGGTGATTGGATTTCCCACAAATGGTCAGGCTAAGGAACTTCATATGCCACATGGGTACGCCTCTGGAGGGACGCCTCGAGAACTTAACTAGCTCTCTGCCAACACAAGGTCGGGATACCTCTGTAACTAGGTAACTAACTGTCATGAGTATGCCATCTCTCGGTAGTAACCGACCTTTATCCGGGGCCCCAACAACAACAACCATAAAGCAACATAATTACAATATCAACATAAGTTAAGTATTTGGGCTCCATACCATGATACCACTTCTATCCATATGGAAATGCACATACCCTAAGGGGCGCTACCCCCAATAATCTTGCTGCATTCTTCCTGTTTCGACCATTCTCAGGTTTTGCGATTCAACGAAGTCTCGTCCACAAAGCTACGCTTTTCACGAAAGCCATGCTTCGATTAAAAAATGATCAGCAGCAATCAACATGCCACACTACAAAATTTGGAGTATATCACTAATAACCATCAATTACATAACCTCTGAGCTTGTACATCTTGTAGAAGGGTGTTAAGCTAAGAGAATAAACTCTCTACCACCAACAGAAATGTATTTGAAAGAAATCAGCTTTATATCTCAAAGTGTATTGTCAGACATACAGCCATACAAGTCTGTTCCGGGTTCGAACAGAATCGAAGGCACTTCGTCCAATAAAGGAAGAAGCCCTTGCAATCCGGGCATCTACAATCTCGATCGGACTCCCCATCACATATGGAGATCTCTATACCGGAGCAACTCAGTGCAGAGTCATTCGACAGGTTATCCTATCGTTCTCGAAGACACCCGGTCTTCACCACCATCTTCAAATGCTTTCCATTTCGTCGTATCCCGGCTAAACCTAATAGTGAGCGCTTAATTTTAAAACACATGGATATATCAATCACAAAGATTCACTATTAAGGTTCGATGTGGGTTTCGGATAGCTAACTAAAATCTGACTCCCTATCGCATCGAAATTCAATTGCCGTTTTACGGGTCAATGGGTTTTCACATTCATACAGGAACAGATCACAGATATCACAGCTTAACACAAAGCAATTCATATCACATAGTATCACAATCACATATCAGAGATATCAATCCAATACATAGCATTCAATAATAATCAATCATCGACAATTAACATGAATTAATCGTGTGATTTAAATTAATTAACCACATAATTACTTTCATTAATTATCTTTAATCTAAGATTAATTATCCTTAATTATAAATTAATTAAATCTTAATCACCTTCATTGATTAATTATTCCTTAATTAATTACCTTTATTCATTAATCCTTAAATATAAATTGATTAACCTTTTTAATTAATAATTAATTAACTTTAAATAATTATTCTTTAATTATTAAGTAATTATAAATCATTAATTATTTAATTATCGTTAACAATATAAATTAAGTTAACTTTTAAGTTAAAAATTTAAAACATTTGATTAACTTCTTAATCACTTTGTTAAGTTTTTATTTAAAACAAATTCTTTTAAAAAATAAGTTTAAAACATCTTAAACTTAATTAATTTAAAATATATTATTTTAAAACCATTAATTACATATTTCAACTTTACAACAATCATCAATTTAAAGAGAATAGTTTTAGAAATTAAGTTAACTTAGATTGTTAAAGTTTTTAAAACTTGAAATTATAAAACCCGAGTCAACTTCGAGTGTTACCCGAGACCATTGCTTGTTTACTTCGAGTTTTTCCAAAACCAACTCGTATGCTTTTATTCTTTCAAACTTGAAATTTGTTTGTGTTAAACCCGGTATGTTCACAAAATCCCCCGAACTCATACTCGAGCCGTCACCCTAGTTCCCCGAAGATTACTTCGAGTCCAAAGCCTTCCTTCCCAGACCATTGCCTATTGATACCAAACATCACGCCGTGCACATGTACAGACGTTCCGACGATCTCCAATCGATGCCATGACCCTTGACGAGTCGGCGATAGCCTCCACCAGCCACCAGAGCACCCAGAAACGCGAGATGTTGACGAAAACACGATCGAGCTTCTTAACCCAAACTGACATTAAACTTGATCATCAGAAAACCCCCTCGTTTGATCTCCTCAGGCCACCAGCGACGTCGATACTCCGTTCAGAGCTTTGTCTAACTTTGATGCTTCGATTTCCACCGGTGCGATCGTCCCAGATGCAACGACGATGCTACAGCAATCTAAAAATTTACTTTGACTAAAACTCAGCTTTAAACCCTAAATTAGTCTCGCTTATAATCCACGACGAACTACAAAATCATCAAACATTTTTCTGGTGATCCCTGACCTTCCAACAAGCTACGACGCTGATCTCGAGGTCTAAAATCCTCCTGTGATGACCCGAAATTTCTAACAATTTAAATTGGAATAATTAATTGATTTTAAATATTTAAAAAGTTAATTTTTAACTTGAATTTCAAAATATCAATATTTACTTAATTAAATTATTGAATATATAGTTTAACTATTAAATCATATATTTTAAAATTGGGTAAAACGTTGAATCTGGAGTTTTAAGTCTGTTAAAAATAATTTGAAGGCTTATAAAATTTATAATTATAGCACTGAAGGTAGTGAAAGTGTTGAAATTGAGTTTGGAAGTGTTTTGTTCAGTTTTAAAAATACATCGTTTAAATTAAATTTAAAAATAGCCTTCCGAGGCATAGTCTCGGAATTCGACGAAACCAGTTCCATTGGATCCGTAATACTTGGTTATTATCGGATTTCAATTTCCATAGCGATCGGAGTTGTCGTTTGACCCTGATGGCTCAAAACGCTTAGATTTATTTTAATCGAATTAATTTAACACTGATCGTTTTCTTCTGTAACTCATGCATACGATCGAATTAGGTTTCGAAACACGTTTCATCGGGTTCGGAACGCGGGTAAAACTTTATAATTGTCTAACGACATTCCTTAAGAGGAGTTCAAAATTTTAAATGACAGTTAATGAAACGTTTTGAAAATATAATGGAATTTAAAGTCAAAGGGGTCAACGATATTTTCATCAACGCGTATTCAGGAAGCCTCCCTCCTACATCTATTTCATCCCGTCCCTTTGATTCTCTGAGCAGATCAAAAATCGAAATAAAATCGACCTCATTCCGTTCAAATCAATAATGGCCGAAGCCTCCTTAAATCGAGCGGAAGGAAAAAAAAGGAAACAATCGACTCACGATTCAATCAAGGAAGGAGGGCAGTCGCAATTTCTGTAATCATTCTTGGCATGATTTCTGGAGGAATTGGAAGGGGAACGGGAAGCTGAGTCGTGAGGTTGATCGACTCGAGTCGTTCTGATTCGATGCTCGATCGTGATTGACTGCGGATCGTATCGGCGATGACGTTGAGGGCGAAGACAAGATGGCTATGGGGCTCAATGTGTTCAACTCCGATTGTTTGGAGCTCGGATTCGAGCGTGGCGATTGCTCGCGCAGTGGGGTGGTTCTCACGGCAAGTATGCAGTGGTTAGGGCAACACGACAAACGAGAGTATGGCTCAAGCAGATTCGTCGGCAGGCGTAACAGGGTGATGTAGCGGCGTGGAAGGCTGCTGTGGACAGATTATTGGACGATGATGGCTGAGCATTCGTGGGTTCAAAACCCTTTACGAGAGGTCATAAACTGAAACGAAGCGAGCCGGGTTGGAAGTGGGTTGCAAGACAGGAATCAAAGGTGAGTAAATCTCACTCTGTTGGGTTTTTATTTAAATTTAAACGATTAAATTTGAATATTGGTTGAATGATTGAATTGATTTGATATGCACTGTGAATTGATGATTTGGTGATTTTGGGTTTGGATGGTTCTCGAGTTAATGGTTGCTTAACTCGAAGTATTGGGAATTTTAAGTTGTTTTAAACTTAAAATATAAATAAGAAAATGTTTCCGTTTTGAAAGTTACTAAAGGCTTAATGATTTGTGATACATTAAATTAGTAGGGTAACTAAAATGGATAATTAATTAATCCAATTAATTAATGATTTGGGTTATTTAACTTAGTAATTAAAGGGTTGAATAAATAACAAATTAAGTTGTAAGTTAATTAACTAAGTATAAGTAATTCAGAATAATCAGTTGATGGTGTGATAAATAATTACTTAATGTAATTATTAAAATATAGTTACTTTGTGAAATTTATCAAGAGATTAATTAAGATAATTAATTAAGGAGTAACTGATTTACTAATGAAGTAAATAAAAGAATAGTTAATTACATATTGAGATTAATCGAGAATGATAAATATTGGGGTTGAATTAAAGTAAAATATAATTGGAAATCATTAATTTATATGATTAATGAAGTAATTAAAGATTTGATTAATTGAGATTAATTAATTCATAATAAGTGACTTATGAGAAGTCAATTAATATAAGTAATTAAGAATTAACATAATTGATTATAGTTAATTAATTTGTGAAGAAATTAAAGATTACTTATTGATTTGGTAAGAGTAATTAATATCGTGAAATTAATTAAAGAGAATTACTTGAATGGAATTGGAAGATAACTAATCCAGGGTTGTTAATTAAGATGAATGGATATAGAGGGGTTAATTAATTAACTGATTTGGAATTAATTAATAATCTAAGTGAATTTGGTTAGAATATTCAATTTGAATAAATTGAATTAATTTGTATGTGATTAAGCATTGCTTATGGATGGTTGAATTGTATGGGATACTTTGAATGAGTTGATATCTCTGATATGAAATGTTGTGTTTATCATTTGGATAACTTGGGATTGGATGGTATGAGACTCGGAGAGGCCGGGATCGGGTATTGGGAGATACCCGAAACCACTTCGAATTTTTATAAATTGATTTGAGAAATAAATAGGCTGGATTTAAATGATTTTAGTGGACTGGATTATTTTATCTAAGTTTGGTACTTAGAAATTTATATGTGAAATAAGTGTTGTCTATAGAAAATTGTGAATTGGTTAAATTGATATAAGTTACTCCGGGTTTTATATGAGTTGTATGTTTTGTATTCCATGTTGGATGGGTTTACTTACATTGGTTTCCAGCCTGACCCGGGTGTTACTGTGGTGTAATGGTCGGGTCAGACCGAGTATTATAGATTTTCAGGTAGGTACGTTCTGGAGCTCAGGAGGCGAGTTGGATGGCAGGAGCGTATAGAGTATTTTCGCTGTATTTACATTATTGTTACCCTGAGATATGATAATTGGATTGTATATAATGTGAAACTCTGATGTATTAGAATGTAACTGACAGTTATAATATTTTCTTGTAGACTGTTATTATTTATTATTATATTTTATCCGCTGCGATTGTGAGATGTTTGGTGTTCCTGTTCTTCTTCTTCTATCTCTTTCTACTTGTTCATAACTATCTGGAATTTTCGGGGTAGAAAATTTCGGGTCGTTACACCTCCAATCACCATAATTCCGTAAAAACCCATTTTATGATCATCTTAAAAATGCTCACCATTTACATATTAAAAATCATGAATTTCTTATCAAAAATCATAGTTTACGAAGACAAACATGATCAGGCAATCAAAACTCAAGTCTTTATAAATTAAATTTTGAATAAAATTTGATTTGGCTGTGTTTTTTCTTATTTTCCAGTAACGCTTTTCATTTAAAATATTTAAAATTATTTCTAGAATTAAGATCTTACCAAACCCTAAATGTTTTCTTTGGACATCTAGTTAAATAGAGGATCAAAGAATGATTTTTTGATTTTCAAACAGGTTTGAAACCTGTAATACTTAGAATAGAGACCAACGTCCGTTCTCAGACATTCACAGCTATATCCATACACACATAAACACAAATTTATACATATGCAAGCAAAATTTTCAACCTACTTTTCAACATGTTTTCAAACAGCATATCTAAATCCAGATTATAAAGGGTTTACCCACTTGTTAGAAGAAGAAACAGAGAGCCTTTTAGAATCTTGGAAGATGATTTTGTTCTTGATTTTAAAATCCTGAGTTTGATCTTGCTGAATTGATGATGAAAACTTGATTTTTTTGTTGAAGCTTGCTGATGTTTGTTTACAGATTTGAGTTTTGAATTCTTGCTTTCTTTTCACTGCTTCAAATTTTTGTTTAACTGGAATTTGTTTTGTTGAATTCCAGGTTTGATTTCAATTTGTAAAAAGTGTTCAACTTTTTTGGTTTTAACTATTTGCTCTGATTTTTCTTTTGAGTCTTCTTTGATGATTTTCTGGTTTATTAAGTTTGATCAGGTAAAAGAAATGAGAGCGGAAAGAATTTGAAATATATACTTGCGTTAATTTTCTTTAATTTGAAAAATGAAAAGAAAATATAAAATTCTAGCACTTGTTCATTTTAATGATAAAAACCATTACACTTGTTAATTGATGTGCTAAAAGCTTAACACTTCGCTCTTTTTATTTCTATATTATATATTGATTTAAAAAATTACATTTTCTATTTTATAAATAGATATCCTTTATTTTTATAAAGACATTTACTTTATATCATTATATAATATTTAAAAGAAAGATGTTTTAAAATAAATCATACATTAAATAAATCACCAATATTTTTTTTAATTCAAATTATTTACTAAGTCATTTATTTAAATTTTTAAATTTACATTCAAATTCAAACTCAAATTCAAATTCAAATTCAAATTTGAATTACAACCCATTTATTTATATAAATCAATGCTAATTCTATTTGTCTTGAAAAATTTCAAATTAATCCCAAATTAAATTCCATAAATTCAAATTAATTAATAATTTTAAATTGACAAAATTTGGGGATGTTACAAAAAATTATGTAATCAAATGTATATTGTAAAACAGCTTCATGAACTATTTATTTGATCATTTTATTTTGTCATTCCGCTGCGAGGTTCTGTTTTTATTTTTCTTCTTTGCACTTATTTTCTTATTTATCACATTGGCAATCCTCCCTTTTGATTGGTTTGAGTTGGACTTGTGAGGTTTATTGTTGATTGAAACCATCCAAAAATGTGGATAGTCGTAGTAAACAGCTTCATGAACTATTTATTTAATTATTATATTTTGTCTTCTGCTGCGAGATTCTATGTTTGTTTCTTCTTTTCTTATTTTTCTTTATTAACCTTATTGATTATCTGTGTTTCGAATGGTTTGAGTTGGACATATGTAGTTTATTTTCGACTTAAACCTTACGAAATGTGGGTCATCATATATTCTGTTATAAAGAATTTTAACAAAGAAAATTTTCAAACATTTGTGAATTGAACATAAAAACCATTTGAATAATCTATTAGTGTAATTAAGAAACCAATGAAATAAATTCATAAGGCGTATATAGACCGTTCTATTTGCATTTACAGTTTTGATTCATATTTCAATACACAATTTTATGGTAATTCACACATGTCCGATTTAGGATTGTTCGCTCGATTCTCGACTAAGAATATTGTTATAGATATTTGATGCAAATCTGTAGTTCTCTATCATAGTTTATTACTATGTAAGGAGGATGGAAGTTTCTAATCAAGAAGTCGGAATAGACTCCGCACTAGAGTAGTTGGGTTACTAACAGTAGTTCGGAAAATAAGATTGCGTATTTGAGTAAGAGATCGAAATTGTTCTACATACGGATGGCAAATATATATATATATATATATATATATATATATCGTATGGATTTTAATAAAATGATTGTATGCTATGAATGCTAGCTATTATTGTTTCTTGCTTGGCATTGCTATGCTATTTGGTTGCATGTAGTTTTACATCATCCTTATCAGTTGCATTGCATTCATGTGTGCACATAGTTGTTATAATAACTTCTAGTTGCATTTAGCTTTTACATCATCATAATTTCATATAGAATTGCATCGTCTTTGTAGTTGCGTCATATTACCATGTTATATCTGATGGTTTTGTTTTAATGATGCTATGTTGTTTTGGTTGCACGTAGTTTTATGTTTCATTAGAAATGTGAATTGGTTGCTTATGTGTTAAACATAGTGAAATAAATTGAAATTGAATAAAACTGAATGTGAATGAAATAGATATGAATTAATTGAATGGATAATATTTGTTGGATGATTTCTTTTGTTGCGTATCATTGTTACAGCTGTTTTGGTTGAATATGATTGTTATGTTATGTATTGATGCTTATGCTTAGGTTTTAAATTTAGAATTCATGTTATATAGTTCTATCAAACTGATGCATGCTTTCTATATCTTTTTATAAGTAACTAATGTTTAAATTGAGTTGAGGTAGGTACATATGAATATCATTCATATGTATATGCATTTTGGCTCGCTTTTTCTCACTTTAATATGAGTGAACTCGCTCATATTAATAGTAATAAGGTACATATCTTGGATTACATATCGTACTTTTATATTTTTTCCTATAAGATGCCTCATCATTGAGATGAGATGTATATTTGTTTATGATCAAACCGCGCAATGGAGACGCTGGTGAAATTTTCCGTAAATTTGGGTGTAAGAAAAATTTTGAGACTTTAAAATTTTATAACTTGTTTATAAATAAGCCATTATTGGGGTGGCGTAGCGAGAGTGTAGTAAAATTTTGCAAATAAGATTTTTGTGTTTTATAAGTTGATTATTCTAAGTAAAATATGTCATATGTTAGATTCCTTACATAGGACGAAAAGTTTTGAGTGGGGTAGATTGTAACGACCCGTATTTTTTTTTTACTATTTTAAATTATTGAATTTAATATAATTTTCTAACAAAAATGGTTAGAAATAAAATTTATGACTTATTAATATAATTTATTGGGT
This sequence comes from Allium cepa, assembly GCA_030765085.1. NCBI lineage: Eukaryota > Viridiplantae > Streptophyta > Magnoliopsida > Asparagales > Amaryllidaceae > Allium > Allium cepa. The sequence goes on along the minus strand of CM060944.1, from coordinate 485,536,683 downwards.
ATGAACTTAGATAAAATTTTAAATAACAAAATTCAATATGAGAATCACTGCCAGATTTTCTTCCATGTCAGATCCCTTATTATATATGGTTGGTAGGTTAGTTGTTATAAAATCCATTGTTACATCCATGTTCTTATACTATGCCAAAATTTAATTTTTTTCCCTGCCAAGCTCATATCCATGATATATTCTACTTTAAATCATTTTCTTTGGCATGGCGATCCTTTTTCTATGAAACTGATCCTCATTGCATTCAAATCTGTTTGTTGTCCTTTCATTAATGGTGGTTTTGGTATTATGGACATCAAACAATGGAATAAGGCAGCTCTTTCTACAAGACTTAATAAATTGATGAATAATGGAAATAATCTCTGGGTTTCTTGGATAAGGACTAATTTAATCAAGAATTCGCATTTTTGGACTATGGATATCCCTATGGATGGTAGCTAGGTTTGGAGAAACATTTTAAGATACAAATCCGTTTTTCTCCCTAATTTCAAAAATGTATTAAGGATTGTGATACTTCCTCCTAGTTTGATCCATGATCAGCTCATGATTTCATTCTAGCTAATGTGATTAGTTATAATTTGAGAATCCAGTCAGGGATCAATGATAATGCTAAGGTTAGTTCATTCTGGTCTGATAGTTGTATTAATCTAACTTACCCTAGCTCTTATGTTATTAGACAAGTATGGGCTAACATTCAGAACAAAGTTTTCTTAAAGGTTAATTTGCATGATTATGGGCTGGGAAGAAACATTCAATTGCTTCTGTATATAAATACAATATTAAGGCTTCTCCTCTGATCACCTCCCCTTGGCACTCTAGAATTTGGAAGTGCAGTTCAGCTCCCAAAGAAAATATTATGTTATGAAAGCTGATCAGGAATGGTTTTGGCACTCTTGATAAGCTTAGGGCTAGAAATCTGGTTATGTCTGCTTCCTGCCTTTTGTGTTGTATTGAGGATGAGAGTGTTTGTCACCTTTTCTTTAACTGCCAGTACACTTTCTTCATCTAGAAAAGAATTCTAAGATCTTTAAATTTTCACAATCCAAGCTCCAACTCTTCTATTGAATGGTATAACATTTTTAAAGGTACAAGGTGGAAGACTATTAAAAGTGATTTGTTATTAAGGGTTCTTACGAAATTTGTGTACTTAGTTTGGATGGAAAGGAACAATAGGGTGTTTTGTGGCTCTTCTACCACTAAACACATTTTGTTCCTCTCTATTGCTATACATTTTAGAGAAAATTGTTGTCCTTGCTATGCTACTATTTTTGGTGACTTACTTGGAGTCTTTGTTGTGCCGCTTCGAGTCTTGCTTGGTGTTTTAGGTGGAATGCTTCTGGACCTTTATACGTTGGTGTTAGTGGTTGTGGGTAGTTACTTTGGGTCATGCTTGTCCTATTTCATTTTCCTTCGAGTCTTCCCCAAGCTGCTTGTGGTTCTTGAATGTGGCTATGTTTATTTGCTTTTTTTGTCTCTTCTTCCTTTGTATCTCTCTATTCTTCTCGTTTATACTAGTAAAAATTTTGCATGGTATAAATAAAGGTGGGGACCCTTTTAACCCCGCTAGCTTTGCTAAAAATTCAACATGAGAAAAGATGATAACTTATATTAGAAAGTAAATTAAATACTATTAAATTGTAAGTAATTGATAATCGAAACTTACGTCCACCCCACCACAACCAACGGCACCCCATGGAGCTGGGACTACTGGCAAACCTATTCATACCCCCTCCTACTATTGCCAAACCTCCTAATCCAATAAGTCATTCTCACAATCAGCCTGTTCATCCTCAGACCGTCCCCACCAACAGATCAACTATGAATAAAACTTACGCTTAGGAGGCGGCCTCCACTCCCCGTCCTCCCCTGCTCCGAAACCACCACTCCCCTTCATGATCAAGTGCCATCGTTACCTCCCCATTTTCAAATCAACCCACACAACTCTTAATTTTTTGAAGGCCAAGCGTCATTTTCTTTAATGTGTGGGCAGCGACCACGTGGCAAAAAACTGTAGGGATGTAAAGATCTTTTTTTTACGGCTTCTATGGTCATTCACAATCGAATTGTCCTAATAAAAAAATCATAGAAATGCTTCGTTACCCATGCGCATAGTGTCAGCTCCCTAAAAGATCATTTCGTTCAATGCAAACGGGCCCCAATATCTACTCCTACTGGTGAACAAAACATCACTATGCAAACTCGTCTCTACAGTCAACCATCTCCTCAAAATTCTCTTCCAAAACCCTTCTCTTCTCAACGTTCCCCATGGAAGATCCCTCAAAATACTTTACCGCCGCCATTATTGATGGCTTCTAGACCATTGAGACCCTTTCCATCACTCTGACATCGCACTTCCATCTCCAAGAATGGCCTATGTGGATCCTCTCTGACAAATTCTTCCTTGTTTACTACCCCTCCACGAGTGTTCGAGAAATGGCACTGCAACTCAGATCGATTTCTAAAGCAGGCAACTCCGGCACAGTCCTCATCCAGCCCTGGACGAATTTTGTGCCACCGTCCACACCAAACCTCAAACCTCCAACATAGGCTAAGGTGCATGGTTTTCTCGAACTTCTATGGGAAAATCTAAAGGCGGTGCATGAAGCCTTAAGCCTCATTGGTCGGCCAGTGAGCCTAGATGACTGCAATTGGTCCTATTTTGATCATCGATATCTTTATCTACGAATGCAGTTCTTCGCCGGAATAGTCTCTCCATGTACTTTCATATCTCGACTTAACAATGCGGAACACATGCTTACTGTCGAGCGTTGGATCACGAACATCCTAGAAGAAGGCCAGAGACACTCATTCTAGGCATAGATTTCGAGCGAGATCGGAGATATTTGAATGAACCCCTCAGCATTCCCTCGGACCAGTCAGCCTCAGATGCACGCTTTGACGCAATGAACTTTGAAGCCTCTATGTCCTCGCCCAACCTTCCTATCGCCCCCAGTCCATCATACAAGACGGCTCTATGGAAGTGGTGAGCCCAATCGGATGGGACGATTGGCCTCCTGTTGAGCCCCGTTGGGACCCACTTGCAGACCTTGACCTCTCGGTTCCGCTTCATCTTCAGACCCCTCGCCTTCAAGATGCACCACCTCCCAGCCTAAAGCTCAATCAGCAACCCAGGAACTACCTCCAGCTTCTCAACAATTAATAACCCTTTCCCCAGCCCTTGTTTGCCGTAGTAACAGATTGAACTATGAAGACACTTGTCACGATCCAAATTCAAGCATTCGAAAAACGACATCCGTAATCCACTGTACTTAAATGTCACAGACCCAACGTTGAAATTCAAGTCGTGCCGAAGCTTATAACACATTAAGTATAACAACACAGCGGAAGAAAAGAAATGAATATCATATACAACTCCAATGATACAATATCCAATGATACAATAATAATATCAATATGATACAAGAATTTAAAGACAACAAACAGCAGTGGAAAACAAATAGCCAAGAGATAACTCCAATATCAAACTACAACAGCAACACTAAAGCTCCAAAGCCAAAACTCCAAACCACAAGCTCGAACCACCATCATGTTGCACATAGATAAGCAAGTCTCGTCCATGAATCCAAAGACTCCAATATACAAAGAGAAAGCTAAAAGCTACCCAATCGATATCTATATCTTCTATCTATAAAACCCAACTCTAGACTGTCCGTGTGGAAAATTGTGGGCACCTAGAGTTTAGGAAGGGAACAACAAACTTCGGGTCAGTCGTGAGACTGGTATGAGCAAACAAAAACGGTTTGTCTTTAAAAAACAATGAAAAGACTTTAAATTTTAAAATCTGCAATGCTTTTTGAAAATGAAACTACCATAAGGCCTCCCGCCACACACACCATGCAAACGTAGAATTGGAGGAGATTTCTCCTTATGATAGTCAAACATGCTTGATGCGCAAAAAACCATTTTGATAATATTATTAGTGCATAGTGGAAAATATTTCGAAAATATAATATTATTCTTAGCCAGCATAGACATTTTGAACTATGCCTACTATATCTACCATGTTCAATAGTAGGTTAACGCCACATTCTATGGCAGGTTATACAACTAAAACCGTACAGGGCGCGTATTGTTTCTTTGGGTTTTCCAACAAATGGTCAGGTGTGACGACCCAGAATTTTGAGTTTGCAAAATCGGAATATTTAATTGATTTTGAATATTCAATAGAATAATTTTAACTTGAATTTCGAATATAACAATTTATTCGATAATTAAATTATTGAATTAAATAACTTGAATCTGAATAAAATGTTGAATCTGGAATTTTAAGCCGATTAAAAATAATTTGAAGGCTTATAAAATTTATATTGATAATAGTGAAGACAATAAAAGTGTTAAAATTGAATTTGGAAGTTGTTTGTTCAGTTTTGAAATTTAAATCGTTTAAACTGAATTTAAAAATAGCCTTCCGAGACACAGTCTCAGAGTCCGACGAACTAATTCCATTGGGTCCGTAATATTGTATTATTTTTGGATTTCAATTTTCGTAGTAATCGGAGTTGTTGTGTGAGCGTACGACGTGTAAACGCGCTGAAAATTGAATAAAACATTGTTAAATCAAATCAAGGTCAAATTAAAATCAGGACAAGCCGTTTCGTTCTCAAACACGCTTCACATCTCTTCATTTCAAATCGTGTTGTTCCCTTCCCCTTTTATTTCTAATTTAGCTGAACATTAATGAAAAAAATAATAAAAATGGCGACAAAAAAAAAAATCGAAAACCAAATCTAAAAAAAAATGGGGGCCGAAACCTATTTGTTCGATTCGATCAGATATAAAAAAAAATTTAGGGAATATTGGCGAACGAAGGGGGAGGGGCTGAAGGTCTCGATCGAAGTCGAGTAAACGTGGGAGGCCGCGTTCGAGTGATGGGAGATTCGCGGCAGTGGCTTGCGATCGAGCTTGGGGATGGGGATTCGACATTTATGGTGGAGCTAGGGCAGAACTCGTTGGTGATTGGAGTGGCAATAGCCTCTAACATCGACACAGATAAAGTTATCGGCCGGGGTCGAGTGCGTAGCACTGATTTGAGAGGGGAGGGGCCGCTATTACAGTTGTTGGTCGTGGCTTATCATGTCGCCTGTTGAAGGTCCGGTCGCGAGCAGTTCCTTGCTGTCCAGCTGCACGTGGGGATAATGGATGTGTAGTAGGTGCGTGCGCAGTTGGAAATGTCGGCGGGTAGAGGGTTGAGAAGCAGGGACGCTGTGTTAACGTCGGCATCCTAAATGATGCTGGGTTTTGGGTTTCTTCTTGCGGTGAGTATCCTCTGTTTTGATTAAAATATTATATGTAAAAATATATATAGAGTTCAGGATATTTGTATATATGTATGTATCGGCTAGAAACTTTGAACAGTAGAGTAAAATTTATAATTTTACTTACCTCATAGATTTAAAATTTAAAGTGAATATTTTTGGAGTTTAAAATCGTGGCGAATGTAAATTGAGTTATTTACTGGGAAGATATTTGTTTTCAATTAATTTAAATATTTTATTTAAAAAGAAATTTATATATCACCAATTTAATAGTTAAAACCGAAGTATTACGAATTAATTGATCAATGAACTCAAATACTAATAAAATCATATGATGTTTATTCAAGGGTTGAAATCTGAAATGAAACAAGTCGAGATGGATAGGGTGGCAAATTAAAAGGGGCAAAGGTGAGTTAATCTCACTCGGTTTAAACTTAAATTATTTAAATGATTAAATTTAAATAATTGTTTGAATGGTTGAATTGATTGTTGTGTTATATAGTAGTATATACTACGCCTTGAGATGATTGATTTCCCTCATTTTATAGTGAAGATATTTTATATTGTGCTAACGTCTGTGGATGCAGGAAAAACAGGTTGGAGGGATCCAACTGGACCCCTCAATTTTATTTAATTATTTAATATTCTCTGTTCTGAACATTTGATATCCTGCAATGAATTATGTGAAAATATTGAATGCTATGGCTTGATTGTTATAATCGGACAATAATGAATTACCAAATATATAATTTGAGTTTGGGAATGATATAAAAGAAGTGAAATTGTAAGCAAAATAATTATAGAAAAGTTGAATAAATTTATGAATGAACTGGAAAGGAAATAAAGTGACTTTAAAATTTTAATAAATAAATCTTGAGCATGGGAAGGAAAATTTAAATAAACAGAGAGTTAATGAAAACTTAAATTTCAATGTTATTGTTTAAAAGAACAAAACATTTATTTTAGATTGTGGAATTATATTATTTAAGAAGAATAAAGAAGAAATTGAGAATAATATGAAATTTATATATTTCAGCTAAAGAAAAAAAAAACCAATCAACTGAAATAATGATAAAGTCCATAATCAATGAATTTCGAAATGAACTGATAATGTAGAGAAATTTATTTCAAATGAAATAAATTAGAAATCAATTTGGGGAAAATTGATTTAAGTGTTTGAAGTTGGAATTTTCTCTGGGTGACCAAGTACACGTTTTTTTCTAAAGTAAATTTTAATGTAAATTTAATGTTTTAAAGTTGTTTTTTTTTAAAGAAAGCAAGTTTTGTAAAATTATTATTTCTAATATTTAATTTCTAAAGCAAGTATTTCCTTTTAATATATTATGGTATTAATTATTTAAAAGTGACTTAGTAATTGTTTTAAAAGTGAAAACCTGGTTTTATATTTTATAAAGTAATCTTATTTTCTCAAATTCATATAGTATGTATTTTTAACAAATTATTTAAGTAGTTTTATCCTAAATGTTTTAAAATATATATTTCAAAGTAAAGTGTTTTAAATTATTTTAAAAATCCATTTTTATGCTTGGTGATTTCAGAGGAGATAGAAAATATTTGGGAAAGTTGTTTCTGAAAAGAAAGATGGTTTTGAAACTGTTTTCAAAGGATTGAAAATAAAAATATATCTTGTGAAGATATTTTGTGATTAATGAATAATTTGGAAAATTATTTATTGGTTGATGGTTGTTTTGTGAATATAATTGATAGTTAAATAACCGACTATCGATATTGGACAAATGCGTTGATCGTTTCGAAGAGACCGGGATCGAGATTTATTCCTCGAAAACCACTTCGATCCGGTTTGTACGTTTTCGTGAAACGATTTTGGATTCGAAGATGGAGCGGTGAAGTGCAAGGGCTAGTCGCTACTAATCCTGAGGATATTTCCAAAATGGATGTAGTAGGAATAGTGCCTTCGGTTCCGTTCGGACCCGGGACGGACTTGTATGGATGAATGCTTGCGAAACATCGTCAGGTGGACGATGGGCATTCTAAGGGATATGTTCTATAAAGGTAACGCTTAGCCTCAGGCCTCATCAAATGGGAATGGCTGAAAATCAGGGGATATGCAGCAAGGCTTCGTGGGTAGCCCCCACTGGAGGGTGAGGTCATCCCTGTCTAGATGTCCCTTTATTTCGGCTGTGTGGGCGGTTGTTGATCCCACCCGCGGGGTGATCTTGCTCGGGACTGTCCAGTAAGGGATGGTTCCGGTCTTGTGTTGCAGGGGAGTTAGGGTGGCTCCTCGGTATGCTGATCTAGACCAGGTACTGTGACAGGTGGTACCCCAGTGCCTAGCCATTAGTTGGAATCCATTTTCCCTACGCGCCCGTACGGTTTTGATTGTGCCCAACTATTGCTGAAACGTGAGATGCAAGCATTTCAGCTAGATTCTATTTACTTTCTATAGACACTATTATAATATCAGAGGATTTCTATAAAAATTGTTTTAGCTATCGTAAGGTAAAAACCCGACATGTTTATTTGTGGCGTGGTCTTACGAGATGCTTTTGATTTCAAAGGATTTGTGAAACTTTAATAATCAATTGGGTGTGATTTTCTCACGCTGGTATTCCAGACTGACTCGGGTGTTATTTAACTGTAATGCTCGGGTCAGACCGAGTATTATAGACTACAGGTTTTGATGCTGTGGAGCTCAGGAGACGAGCTGGATGACAATACGTACTCACGTACTTGTATATATATATATTTCCGCTGTGTTGAGTTGTTGTGTATCCATTTGTATGTTATTGGTGTTGAGTGGTGATTGATGTACTCTGATGATGTAATATATATAAACTGATATATTTGATTTTGAGTAAAGATCATTATTATCTATTATATTTTATCCGCGGCGATGGTTAGATTCTGTTGTTGTTTTCTATTCCCTTCTTCTACCTCTTCTTCTTTAACCCAAATGGTTCGTATTTTTGTGCAACTTGAGTTGATTTAGATAGAATAGTGTTGACTCGAGGGGTACGAATTTGCGGGCTGTTACACTTGGTATCAGAGCTTAGGTTGGAGATAACTTTGGCTCTGGTGGGAAATTACTCATTTAAAATAGAGTCCGTAGTACTCTATAATGAGTTTGAGTGTATAAATAAATATGGGCGCGTATTTGTTAGTGAATATAAATTATTTTAATATCGTGTTGATTGGTTTATTGAGTGGCATATGAACCTTCGTCGGCACAGTCTGGACAACTGTATTGAAAGGGTTTCTAAACACTTGAATAGAACAATCGACACGGTATTGTTTTAAATATGGGTAAATGAAATAATTTTACCTAAATTATCTTTTGATATAAAGAAAGGTTTTTGTAAACTATTTTAGCTAATATATGGTTGCTTGGATGTTAGAAATGATAATATTAAATTATTATCATTGTGAAGTAAAAATTTAACTAGAATTGGAAAATTTAACCAAAGTTAAGGAAATAAATACATTAAAAATTATAAAATTCATAAATATGAATTATAAAATGAAATTTATAAATATGAATTATAGATGTAGATTATAAATTGGAATATAATTAAATGGGAACTTGAATAAGCATAAACAATGCAAATGAATTGTGGGTAAAATTGATTTAAGCAGGATTTGGAAATTTAAAATCCCGAAGATTTTTGAAGAATTTGTCGAAATGTTTTGAAGATAAATGATAACATAATTGTTTTGGGGGTATTTCTGAAAGGAAATTTGTTTTAAATGGGTTTTGAAAGTGATATGGCATTGAAATCACTTGGATTATTGGAAAATAATCCTGATGATGACGGCCGCATCATCAGTATTCATTTTCGAATTCCTAAGTGACGGATTGCTACCAAATTGACTTGTTCAGAAAGCTAGTTGTTTTTGAAAATTTCTAAGGAAATTTGCTGGGAATAAAACCAGGATTGATTTAAATTTTGAGAAGTGTGATTTGAGATGTTGGAGATTTCAAAATGTTTTGAAACCAAAAGCCGGTATTTTAAAAATCCTGATAAGATGGGTTATAAGCTTATAAGTTAGGATGTTCTTTTAAATCAGGAAGGATAAATAAGCTTTGAATGTTGAAATTTAAATTTAAAGAGAAAAGTTAAAAATGAAATTAACTTGGATTGGAGAATAAAATTTAACTGGATTAAAATAAATTGAATAAGCTAAAATAATATCCAGTTGTATTCGAATTAAGTTGAAATCGAATTGAGTTAAATAAATCTGAGTTAAAATAAAATTGAATTGGAATAAGAATTCAATTAAGTATTAAATGGAATTAAATTTTTACCTAGATAACTGGGAAATAAGTTGGATAAGAATTAGATTAAGTTAAATAAATCAGAATGACTTGTAAAAGAATTAGAAATCCATGAAATAAAAATATGCTTGGGTTATAAATAAATAGAAGGTTTGAGTTAAAAATAAAAGATGAATATATTCAAGCTTATGATGAATGGAATTGTATAAAACAATAGGTTGTGAATTATTAAATTGGAAATAAAATGAAGTGATATTTGGAATAAAAATTCAAGTGTTGGATTATAAATAAGGGAAGAACTAATTAGATAATAAATTAGTTAATGAAATTGAATGGTGAGTTTATGATGAAGTTTGGAAATGAACTCAAGTTATAAATTAAATTTGACTTAAATTGTGGATGAAGTGAAAGTAATTGAGGATGAAGTTGAATTGTGAGTTAATTAAATTGGATGGTAAATGGATAATAGATTTAGAACTTGAGTTATAAATTGAAAATTTAGCTTGAAGTGTTAATAAATTAAAGATAATTGAAGTATATAGGATAAAAATGTAAATGAATTGAAATAGCAATGATTTGAGCGTGGAAATAAAATCCATGAGTGAAGATAATTTGGAAATAGCCAGGTAATAAATTGAATGAACTGAATCTAGAAGCTAAAATGTATAATAATTGATCAAATAATTTGTAGTTGGAAATGAGATTGAATTAAAACAGAATCAAGATAAATTGAAAGAGAACTTTGTTTGCAAAATCAGAATGAGCTTAAGTGTAAAATTTGAATAAATTAAAGTAAGTTGACTTAAGCTGAATAGATGGAAGAGAGTTGAATTTATTTCAACTTAAACAAAGTTTAATAATATTGGATTGATTTTAAATTAAGTGAAAATAAATTTTTTAAACCGAAATAAGATTCGGTGAGTTATAAATAATATTAATGGAATGAAATTCTAGAATAAATAATTGTAAAATATTTGAATTATTAAGGAATTGAAATAATTTGAGACAATAAGGAAGTAAAATGTTTCGAGTTTATTAGAAATGGTTTAAGTAAATGTGGATAAACTAATTATGTTGAATAAATAAATGATGGAATAAATAAGTATCAAATGAAGTGTTGGTTTAAATAGGTTGAGAAATGGTTATGGAATGAAATAGCTTGGATTGTTTCCGAGCTAAATAAAATAGTTTGGAATAAACAAATATGGAATGAAATGTAAATAAATGGATTGTAAATGAAATTTATATGGAGTGAGTCGAGCTAAATAAACGCTTGTAAATGGATTAAAATAAAGGGAAATTTAAATTGGTAATGAAGACGAACCAAAGATGTTAATAGAAGGAAATGTAAGTGGATGTGTTCAAATCTGAAATGCAATGAAACTGAGAATATATGGATTGTGAATAAATCCGAAATGGAATAGAATTAAGTGTAAGTTGAGTGGAGTCAATTTAAATTGATTATAAAACTCAAGTGCTTAATTATTCACATAAATCTCGTCAAATTGCATGGAATAAATTGTCGTTTTGATGTAAATGGAAGTAATTAAAAATTCTATGGATTGATTAGAGTAAAATAAATTGATTTTGAAAGCAATTGAATTAAATATGAGTTCAGTTTTCTTAAAAATAAATTAATGCAAGCAATTGAGTTTTAAACCATTCAAATTAATGGAGTTGTATACGAATGGATTGAAAACCATTCAAATTGCATAAAAATGGTTTATAAATTAATTGAAACAGTTGAATTAGCATGGAAACGATATAAATTGCTTACAGAAAAATGTTTGGAACGAGTTTCTTTTAGAATTCATATGTTTTAACTATTGCAAGTAAGTGAAATGTGTTAAACTTCTTATATTTGGCACTTACAAGTTTAAACTGAGTAAGTACAGGTACCTGGAAGCCGTGAGGCTGGATTGGGTTATGCTAATTGCTAAAATTTTAAGCCGCTTGCTTAAAAATGCTAAATAAGGTACGCATACGCTATAAAAATAGGAAATATGAACTGTTTTTGGTTTTTTCCGACCGTGTGGGTCGATGTATATATATTTATCTCTTTTGTTAAATTGCAAAAGCTCCTCCGTACAAAGGAGACTCTGCCAAAAATTTTCAGAAATTTTGGGAGTTAGAAAATTTTTGAAAATTTTTGGAAAATTTATTAGCGACAAAACAATTTCAAACTAAGAATTGAAATAAGTTAGTAAATGGAGCTAATTAAAATAATGACGTGAATTAGTTATAAATGAAAAATAAAATTTAAAGTTTAGAGTTGAAAATAAATTGAATTCGTATGGAAATGAAAGAATCGTTGTGGATAGAAATGGATATAAACTAAAATGGTAAGATGAAAATAAATAAAGAAGTATATAAAATGCTTATACTAAATTTAAGAAGAATGGTGAAGTCTTAAATGGAAATTGATACTAACAATGTAATTTAAGTCAATATTGGAATGAATAGATGTTGACATTTTGTGAGAAAGTCGATAAAATGTTGTGGAATATTGTGTTTGGATATTGGTGCTAAGCAGGTATGCAGGTATTATAAAGGAAAAAGAAATTCGGGTTTGATATGAAAAGATAAAATTTGAAATGCTCGACAAAAGGTATGTATTTAAATTTGGTATGGAATTTGATTGGGATTTGGATTTGGATTTGGATTGAGCCACTTGGCTTTTTGTTTTCTTTTTGGATTTGGAAGGCCGTAGAGCCATTTTGTAGTTGTACCGAGCTAGCCGCGCAAAGGAGACGCTGGCGAAATTTTTCGTAAATTTAAGGTGTTAGAAAAATTTTGAGAAATTTTGACAATTCAAATTCGATTTTAAAATTGAATTTGAATTGTTAAGTAAGTAATATGGTGTGGGACTTATGGATAAGTCGAAAAGTTAAGAAAGGAATTAGTGTATCATTAATAAAAAGATTTGTTAGTAAATTGATAAAAACTATTTGGAGTTGAGAAGATAGTTAATGGTTCATGGATCATTCTTCCTAACTAGTAATTTCGGGGACGAAATTCTTTTAAGGGGGGAGGAATGTGACGACCCAAAATTTTGAGTTTGCAAAATCGGAATATTTAATTGATTTTGAATATTCAATAGAATAATTTTAACTTGAAATTCGAATATCACAATTTATTTGATAATTAAATTATTGAATTAAATAACTTGAATCTGAATAAAATGTTGAATCTGGAATTTTAAGCCGATTAAAAATAATTTGAAGGCTTATAAAATTTATATTGATAATAGTGAAGACAATAAAAGTGTTAAAATTGAATTTGGAAGTTGTTTGTTCAGTTTTGAAATTTAAATCGTTTAAACTGAATTTAAAAATAGCCTTCCGAGACACAGTCTCAGAATCCGACGAAACTAATTCCATTGGGTCCGTAATATTGTATTATTTTTGGATTTCAATTTTCGTAGTAATCGGAGTTGTTGTGTGAGCGTACGACGTGTAAACGCGCTGAAAATTGAATAAAACATTGTTAAATCAAATCAAGGTCAAATTAAAATCAGGACAAGCCGTTTCCTTCTCAAACACGCTTCACATCTCTTCATTTCAAATCGTGTTGTTCCCATCCCCTTTTATTTCTAATTCAGCTGAACATTAATGAAAAAAAATAATAAAAATGGCGACAAAAAAAAATCGAAAACCAAATCTAAAAAAAATGGGGGCCGAAACCTATTCGTTCGATTCGATCAGATATAAAAAAAAATTAGGGAATATTGGCGAACGAAGGGGGAGGGGCTGAAGGTCTCGATCGAAGTCGAGTAAACGTGGGAGGCCGCGTTCGAGTGATGGGAGATTCGCGGCAGTGGCTTGCGATCGAGCTTGGGGAAGGGGATTCGACATTTATGGTGGAGCTAGGGCAGAACTCGTTGGTGATTGGAGTGGCAATAGCCTCTAACATCGACACAGATAAAGTTATCGGCCGGGGTCGAGTGCGTAGCACTGATTTGAGAGGGGAGGGGCCGTTATTCCAGTTGTTGGTCGTGGCTTATCATGTCGCCTGTTGAAGGTCCGGTCGCGAGCAGTTCCTTGCTGTCCAGCTGCACGTGGGGATAATGGATGTGTAGTAGGTGCGTGCGCAGTTGGAAATGTCGGTGGGTAGAGGGTTGAGAAGCAGGGACGCTGTGTTAACGTCGGCATCCTAAATGATGCTGGGTTTTGGGTTTCTTCTTGCGGTGAGTATCCTCTGTTTTGATTAAAATCTTATATGTAAAAATATATATAGAGTTCAGGATATTTGTATATATGTATGTATCGGCTAGAAACTTTGAACAGTAGAGTAAAATTTATAATTTTACTTACCTCATAGATTTAAAATTTAAAGTGAATATTTTTGGAGTTTAAAATCGTGGCGAATGTAAATTGAGTTATTTACTGGGAAGATATTTGTTTTCAATTAATTTAAATATTTTATTTAAAAAGAAATTTATATATCACCAATTTAATAGTTAAAACCGAAGTATTACGAATTAATTGATCAATGAACTCAAATACTAATAAAATCATATGATGTTTATTCAAGGGTTGAAATCTGAAATGAAACAAGTCGAGATGGATAGGGTGGCAAATTAAAAGGGGCAAAGGTGAGTTAATCTCACTCAGTTTAAACTTAAATTATTTAAATGATTAAATTTAAATAATTGTTTGAACGGTTGAATTGATTGTTGTGTTATATAGTAGTATATACTATGCCTTGAGATGATTGATTTCCCTTATTTTATAGTGAAGATATTTTATATTGTGCTAACGTGTGTGGATGCAGGAAAAACAGGTTGGAGGGATCCAACTGGACCCCTCAATTTTATTTAATTATTTAATATTCTCTGTTCTGAACATTTGATATCCTGCAATGAATTATGTGAAAATATTGAATGCTATGGATTGATTGTTATAATCGGACAATAATGAATTACCAAATATATAATTTGAGTTTGGGAATGAAATAAAAGAAGTGAAATTGTAAGCAAAATAATTATAGAAAAGTTGAATAAATTTATGAATGAACTGGAAAGGAAATAAAGTGACTTTAAAATTTTAATAAATAAATCTTGAGCATGGGAAGGAAAATTTAAATAAACAGAGAGTTAATGAAAACTTAAATTTCAATGTTATTGTTTAAAAGAACAAAACATTTATTTTAAATTGTGGATTTATATTATTTAAGAAGAATAAAGAAGAAATTGAGAATAATCTGAAATTTATATATTTCAGCTAAAGAAAGAAAAAAATCAATCAACTGAAATAATGATAAAGTCCATAATCAATGAATTTCGAAATGAACTGATAATGTAGAGAAATTTATTTCAAATGAAATAAATTAGAAATCAATTTGGGGAAAATTGATTTAAGTGTTTGAAGTTGGAATTTTCTCTGGGTGACCAAGTACACGTTTTTTTTTAAAGTAAATTTTAATGTAAATTTAATGTTTTAAAGTTGTTTTTTTTAAAGAAAGCAAGTTTTGTAAAATTATTATTTCTAATATTTAATTTCTAAAGCAAGTATTTCCTTTTAATATATTATGGTATTAATTATTTAAAAGTGACTTAGTAATTGTTTTAAAAGTGAAAACCTGGTTTTATATTTTATAAAGTAATCTTATTTTCTCAAATTCATATAGTATGTATTTTTAACAAATTATTTAAGTAGTTTTATCCTAAATGTTTTAAAATATATATTTCAAAGTAAAGTGTTTTAAATTATTTTAAAAATCCATTTTTATGCTTGGTGATTTCAGAGGAGATAGAAAATATTTGGGAAAGTTGTTTCTGAAAAGAAAGATGGTTTTGAAACTGTTTTCAAAGGATTGAAAATAAAAATATATCTTGTGAAGATATTTTGTGATTAATAAATAATATGGAAAATTATTTATTGGTTGATGGTTGTTTTGTGAATATAATTGATAGTTAAATAACTGACTATCAATATTGGACAAATGCGTTGATCGTTTCGAAGAGACCGAGATCGAGATTTATTCCTCGAAAACCACTTCGATCCGGTTTGTACGTTTTCATGAAACGATTTTGGATTCGAAGATGGAGCGGTGAAGTGCAAGGGCTAGTCGCTACTAATCCTGAGGATATTTCCAAAATGGATGTAGTAGGAATAGTGCCTTCGGTTCCGTTCGGACCCGGGACGGACTTGTATGGATGAATGCTTGCGAAACATCGTCAGGTGGACGATGGGCATTCTAAGGGATATGTTCTATAAAGGTAACGCTTAGCCTCAAGCCTCATCAAATGGGAATGGATGAAAATCAGGGGATATGCAGCAAGGCTTCGTGGGTAGCCCCCACTGGAGGGTGAGGTCATCCCTGTCTAGATGTCCCTTTATTTCGGTTGTGTGGGCGGTTGCTGATCCCAACCGCGGGGTGATCTTGCTCGGGACTGTCCAGTAAGGGATGGTTCCGGTCTTGTGTTGCAGGGGAGTTAGGGTGGCTCCTCGGTACGCTGATCTAGACCAGGTACTGTGACAGGTGGTACCCCAGTGCCTAGCCATTAGTTGGAATCCATTTTCCCTACGCGCCCGTACGGTTTTGATTGTGCCCAACTATTGCTGAAACGTGAGATGCAAGCATTTCAGCTAGATTCTACTTACTTTCTATAGACACTATTATAATATCAGAGGATTTCTATAAAAATTGTTTTAGCTATCGTAAGGTAAAAACCCGACATGTTTATTTGTGGCGTGGTCTTACGAGATGCTTTTGTTTTCAAAGGATTTGTGAAACTTTAATAATCAATTGGGTGTGATTTTCTCACGCTGGTATTCCAGACTGACTCGGGTGTTATTTAACAGTAATGCTCGGGTCAGACCGAGTATTATAGACTACAGGTTTTGATGCTGTGGAGCTCAGGAGACGAGCTGGATGACAATACGTACTCACGTACTTATATATATATATATATATATATATATATATATATATATATTTCCGCTGTGTTGAGTTGTTGTGTATCCATTTGTATGTTATTGATGTTGAGTGGTGATTGATGTACTCTGATGATGTAATATATATAAACTGATATATTTGATTTTGAGTAAAGATCATTATTATCTATTATATTTTATCCGCGGCGATGGTTAGATTCTGTTGTTGTTTTCTATTCCCTTCTTCTACCTCTTCTTCTTTAACCCAAATGGTTCGTATTTTTGTGCAACTTGAGTTGATTTAGATAGAATAGTGTTGACTCAAGGGGTACGAATTTGCGGGCTGTTACATCAGGACAAGGAACATCCTAGGCCACATGGGTACGCCTCTGGAGGAACGCCCTGAGAACCTAACCGGATCTCTGCCAACACAAGGCCGGGTTACCTCTGTAACTAGGTAACTACTGACACGAGTATGCCATCCTCCGGTCGTAACCGACCTTTATCCCGGGATTCACCAACAACCACAATGTAATAAATTTGCAGCACCCACATAGGTTAAGTATCTGGGCTCCATACCATGATACTACCTCTATCCAAAAGGAAATGAACATACCCTCAGGGGGCGCTACCCCCAAATAACCTTGTTGCATTCTTCCTGTTTCGACCATTCCAAGTTGTGAAGTTCGACGAAGTCTCGTCCACAAAGCTATGATTTTTACAAAGCCATGCTTTGATCAACAAATGATCGGCAGCACTACGTATGCCACATTAACAAATTGGGAATGTATCACTAGTAACCATCAATTACATAACCTCTAAGCTTGTACGTCTCAGAGAAGGGTGTTAAGCTAAGAGAATAAATCTCCGCCACCAAACAGAAATGTATTTGACAGAAACTGGTTTTACATCTCAAAGTGTAACGTCAGACACACATCCATACAAGTCTGTTCCAGGTTCGAATAGAACCGAGGGCACTTCCGAAGAAGCCCTTGCAAATCCGAGTATTCACAATTTCGATCGGACTTTCCATCACTTAGGGAATCTCTATACCAGCGCGACTCAGTGTAGAGACAATCGATAGGTCATCCTATCGTTCTCGCAAATACCCGGTCTTCAGATGTTATGCATAACGTCGTATCATTATTCAGAATGGGTTATATAACACAAGGTCCTCTTCCGGCTAAACCGAATAATGAGCGCAAAATCTTAAAAAAAATATGGATATGGGATCTCAGTTTAATCACAGCTTAAAGCCCAAAACCTTTCATTCAAATGGTTAAAACAAATTACCATTTCCAATCTTTTAAACACAAAAGATTCATTTCAAAAACCTTCAATGGTTTAAACAATTTCCACACTTTAATCTTTTAAACAAAAGATTTAATTCACAAAGTTCACCCCATTCACAAAGATTCACTCATGGATTTCAAAACAATTTCTATTTCAATTGGATTAACTCGTTAAATCTTTAAATTAGGATTTAACTTAAAGTTTTCAAAATTTGTTTCCAAAGATTCATTCATAGCCTTTCAAAGCAATTCCAATTCAAGTTGGATTAACTCGTCCGGTCTTTGAATCAAAGACTCATTTCATAGCTTTCAAAACATTTCAATTCCATTTCAAACTTGAAACCTTTCAACATAATTTGGAAATCCTTTCTTCAAATGAAAGCTATTATTATTTGAAAACAAGTGGTTTTCGTTTCGGAGAAATCCGATTACATTTGCTCAAGTTAAAACTCTTCAAGTATAAAACTTGGGTTGAATTCAAATTCTCAAAACAATACGTTTAAAATGGTTTAAAATCCATGCAAACACATTATAACTTCGTATGACATTTTTAAACCATAATCTCCGAACACAAATTTCAATTTCAAAGCTTGAATTCAAATTTAATTCAAACTATTTAAATTTCAAAACTTTATCTGGTTATTCAAAATAACTTTTATCCTCAAAATCCCCTTTTCAAAAGCTTTTCATATTTTATCCAATTCCATTTCCAAACCATTTGAATTCAAAATTCAACTTTTAAAACCATTTCAAAAATCTGTGACTTAACCGATTTCCTCGTGAAAATCCATATTTGTGTGTGTATAGTGTAGTCCTGGGGTTTTACACAATAGTGCACAACATCAATCATCACAGATATATCGATAAGTGGTATAACCCATAACGCTTATCTTCATTCACAGATTTATAGATAAAGTAAATTAATCAATCAGAAAGATTCATCGTTACGATTCGATGTGGGTTTCGAATAACCAACTGGAATCTGACTCCCTGTCGCATCGGAGTTTTAATTGCCATTTACGGGCAAAAAGGGATCTTCATATTCATACAACGGTATATTCATCACAGATATAACAGCTTAGCACAAAGCAATTCATATTACAAAGTATCGCAATCACATAACAGAGTTATTAATCCAATACACGGCATTCAATAGAATATAGTCATCCATAAATAAGCTCAATTAATTATCTGATTTATTTAAATCAGATAAATCATCAATCATGGTTTATTTACATTAATTTATTTCAAATCATTTGATTGATTGTCCTTTAATCATTTATTAATTAAATTAATCAACCTTTAATTATTAAATAATTAACCTTTAATTATTAAATACTCAAACTTTAATTATTCAATTATCCTTTGATTAATTTCCCTTAATAATTCCTTAATAAATTAATCAACCCTTAATTAATTACACTTAATTAATTTATTCCTAATTAATTACAATAAGTGATTATCCCTAATTTCTTGATCAACTTTAATAAATAAACATATCCAAAAATTAATTACAATAAGTAATTAATTCCTTAATTACTTTCATTAAGTAATTAACAATTTACAATTGATTATCTTAATTAATTAATCTAATTAATTATTAAAATTAATCACATTAATTAATACTTAATAATCCTTAATTAATTATCTTCATTAACTAATAACATTTCTTTAATTACTTTCTTAATAAATTATCTTAGATTAAATCATTATTAATCATTTCTAATTATAAATTAATCTAATTTATTAATTTATTAATTTATTAATTTATAAATTAAATAAATCATTCTTTAATTACCTTATTAATTAAATCACTTAAAAACCTTAATTATCCCTAATATAATTCATTTCCTTTAATTATGATTTAATTAACATTTAAGTGTATATTTAAAACAATTACACTTTTAAATTTAAATTTAAATTCCATTTTGAATTTAAGATTCAAAATGATTAACAAATTAAACATTACCAAATTTAAATTCCATTTATAAAACTTTTAAACAATGTAAAGAACATTCATTACTTATATATGAAACTTATATAAGAAAAGTTTTAAACTAGATTACTTAATTTTTTTATTTAAAAATTAAGCTTTTAAAATATATTAATTATTTAACTTGCAAATTCAAGTTAAAACAATTTATTTAAATTTCATTCAAAATTAAGAAAACCTTTTATACAAGAATTTTACATAAAACAAATTTAAACATTTAGTTAAAACAAATTACTTTTTTTAAAACTATTTAATTTAAACTTGTTAAAAAAACATTCAGATTTATAAAACTGATTTAAATTTCTAAATTTGGATTCAAATAAACTTAAATCCATATTTTTAATTTTGGTTCAAAATTTGATTTTAAACTTTGATTTTAAATTCTTGATTTTATATTCTTGATTTAAAAACCCAAATTCATTTCGAACCTTAAGGTTCAAAAGTTTCATTTGAATCTATGGTTTTAAACTTTGAATTTAAACCACTGTTTAAATTCTGTTTTAGATTTTAAGTTAAATTTTAAAATCTGAAGAAAAAAACTACAGGTTTAAAAAAACCTGAAATCCATATTTAAATATTTAAAACTTTAAGATTCAAAGTTTATTTGAATCTAAACTTCATACTAGATTTAAACTTATTTTAATCTATCATCACAACTTTTAAATTCATTTAAATTTGCTTAAATTCAAATTCATTAAAAAAAATCAAATCAGTGACAGGTTTTATCAAAAACCTGTAACCAAACCCATACTCAAGCAAACCCAAAATTGCTTCGAGTCAAACACTAATTTACTTCGAGTTAATACTCAAATCACCCGAGTAAATCCCGAGACCAACTTCACTGCACAAAACCAAAGATCAACAGAAAATCAAAGTGCACGGTGCACATGCACCGTGGCTTTGGCCAACTCCGGCCACCTCCTACCCTTGCTTCACATCGACGATCATCATCAGGCATGACCACAATCCCCAGAATCCACCATAGTTCTCGAATCAAAATCGAGTTCTAAACCAAAACCTGAAAACTCGAGACAGAACTCACCCCAAAACCTATCAACGCGCCGTGCTCGCAAACCCGACCACCAGAAATCGTGCAACTCCGGCCGTGAACTCGTCAGCACTTCCTCTTCCACCCCCCAATACCCCACAGCCCTCGATCGCACACAGATGACAAATGAATCAAATTAGCAAACTCGCCTAAAACTAGGTTTACAAACGAAAATCATACGCCGCCGCCGCCACAACCAACTTCACCCCATCACCATATTTTTCCCCGAACCCTCGTACGTCCTTCCATCACCACCAAAGGTCCCGACCACTACAACCCAATAGATCGCCAAAGATCACAAAATAACAAAATTCAAACAAACTCGAACTGATCTTTCCCCCTCTATCTAAAAATTATAATTCATGTTTTAAAAATCATATTAAAGTATAAGAATTCCATTTATACACTTGAATTCGTAAATCATAAAGTTTGAATTTTGACTTATTTAGAGTTTGGCTCTGATTTCTTGATTTCCAGAGTCATGCTGAAGTTGTTTTAACTTAAATATAATTTTAAATTAAAGCTTATGACAAAACAATCAAGTTTTGTTTAAATCATGAATCCAGATTATGCTTGGATCAAGAGGAAATAATTTTTGAATTAATCCTGAGCTTGAAATTTAAACAGAGGTGTTCTACAGGTCTTTAACAAACATGCATTCAATCATACAGAAAACTCTCCCATATATATACACATATCAAACATAAATCAAGCAATCAGTTATAAAATACTTAAGCTTTTGAAAATTAAGTTACTCACCAATTTTATGAAAGAACAGAGGCTAGACACTTGTTTTCCTGGAACCTGATGCATTTAAACTTGCATGCTTGAGATGATTATTGATTTGAATCTGCCACTTGTTGTTTGCCTTGATCAATTTAGAAATGTATTCAGGTTTCAGGCTTTATTCAACTTGCTTTTGTTTTTTTGAAACTTTGTACTTGATTTTTGCTACTTGATCATACTTTGTCCAGGTTGTTTTGATTTCCTAGTTTTGCTTATTCATTTGTTTTTCTGGATTTAGTTTTCCAGGTTGAAAACTTTGCTCACTTGAATCCATTTCAGGTTTTGTGATTTTGTTTTGCTGGTTTTTGAGTTTCAGTTTTAAGTTATTTTGAATATTTACAGAGAAAAAGATGAAGCCTATTTTTTTTCTTTTTCTTTTGTATGTTATTTTACATTTTAATTTTAAAGAAAATAAATTTAAATGCCACTTGTTAATTTTTCCATGTTGATTCATCACACTTGTTTAATTTTCATAACAAGATGTTTGCACTTGTTCAAACTTAATTTACAAATGTCTTAATGTAATTCAAAATGGTTACACTTGTTATTTTCAAACAAAATTATGTAAAGACCTCTCCTTTAATTTATTTACACATTTTGTTTTTAAACCTTGCCTTGATTTTATTTTATAATTTTTTTTATCTTAAACTCTTTTTATTTTTATATTTTTGATTGGATTTATCTCTTATGTTTTATAACTTAACATATGTATTACATTTTTAAATTTATAAATATATAACTATATCTATTCATTCCTTTAAAGAAAATGTATTTCAAATCCAAGCCTAAGCTACTATACTTATTTTGAAAATTTAATTTTAAACTTAAGTAATCACACTTATTATATTTTTGTTTCAAATATAAAATTTTCTTTTAAGTCCAACTAAATTCCAATATAATAACATTTGAATTTCAAATTCACATTTTCAATTTATAATCTATTTATAAAATATTCACTTTTGAATTCCAAATCATTAATCTTTATTTATGTTAAAGATAAAAACATTTTTTTCTTATTAATGAATCAAGTTATCAATTTGTTGAATTTTCAAATCGATTCCTTTATTTACAATCTTTATATATATATATATATATATATGTGTGTGTGTGTGTGTGTGTGTGTGTATTCATTCAAATTTTCAAATTAATCCTCAATTAAATTAGTAATTAAAATATTATTCAAAATATTTATTTCAGAATTTCCAATAAGAAATTTTATTTAAAAATCATATTCACATTCATTTATATTAATAAGCAAATAAATATCTATTTATTTGGAAAACACCCAATTTATTCATCATTTAACCAAATTTTAAAGTTAATTACCAATAATTCCATAATTAAATTCCAAAAATTAAATTAACTACCAATTTAAATATAGCTTAAAAATCAGGAATGTTACAGATTCCCCCCTTAAGAAAATTTCGTCCTCAAAATTTGTAAGTAGGGAGACAACAAAGGATGGATACACAAAGATAGAGAAACAGTTTTCCAAATCAAACTGGGTATCTATTCTGCATTTGGCTTCCCAAATCAGAATATCAATAATGGATACAAGAACGAACTCATTCAATACAAGACACTCGGGTCACCAGATCTACGAAATATACAGGGAATCGGTTAGTTCAAAAGATAACTAACCACTCGTAGAATATATCGAGACCCAACAGGATAAACTGATATATGGATGCAATCCAAATCTTTTAGTTTAAATAACCAAAATATACCTATCAACCAAAACAAACAATGCATCCAAACAAACAATTCTGACCAACCTGGAGTTTGTGTCCCATGAAAATATATCAAACCTTCTTCCTGGAGCTGCCTGGAATCATCAAAGAATTGAAAAGAAGAATCAAAGGAGATTGATAGAGAAAGTCGTTTCCACTGTCGTAGGGTATTGACCATTTATAGTGGTACTCCCCAATCACCTATCTCGTCCTCTTCTTGCACTCATACTTACTATCAGTGGATAGTAAGAGAATTCAATGAGGCATTCGAACGGATATCTTAGGGATATATTCAATCTAGGGTATATTTCACCCTATCTCTAATGAGGTACTCAATGTGTTATACTCCTGAGCTAAAGTTTTAACCTTCAGCTCTGATACCAAAATGTCACGATCCAAATTCAAGCGTTCGAAAAACGACATACGTACTCCACTATACTTAAATGTCACAGATCCCAACGTTGAAATTCAAGTCGTGCCGGAGCTTATAACACATTAAGTATAACAACACAGCAGAAGAAAAGAAATGAATATCATATACAAATCCAACGATACAATTTCCAATGATACAATAATGATATCAATATGATACAAGAATATCAGAGACAACAAACAGCAGCGGAAAACAAATAGCCAAAAAATAACTCCAATATCAAACTGCAATAGCAACACTAATGCTCTAAAGCCAAAACTCCAAACCACAAGTTCGAACCACCATCATGTTGCACATTGATAAGCAAGTCTCGTCCATGAATCCAAAGACTCCAATATCCAAAGAGAAAGCTAAAAGCTACCCAATCGATATCTATATCTTCTATCTGAAAAACCCTACTCTAGACTGCCCGTGTGAAAAATTGTGGGCACCCAGAGTTTAGGAAGGGAACAATAAACTCCGGCCAGTCGTGGGACTGGTATGAGAAAATAAAAACGGTTTGTCTTTAAAAAACAATCAAAAGACTTTACATTTTAAAATCCGCAATGCTTTTTGAAAATGAAACTACCATAAGGCCTCTCGCCACACGCACCATGCAAACACAGAATTGGAGGAGATTTCTCCTTATGATAGTCAAACATGCTTGATACTCAAAAAACCATTTCGATATTATTATTAGTGCATAGTGGAAAACATTTCGAAAATATAATATTAATCTTAGCCAGCATAGACATTTCGAACTATGCCTACTATAGCTACCATGTTCAATAGTAGTTACCGCCACATTCCATGGCAGGTTATACAACTAAAACCGTACAGGGCGCGTATTGTTTCTTTGGATTTTCCAACAAATGGTCAGGCCAAAGAACTTCCTGGGCCACATGGGTGCGCTTCTAGAGGGACGCCCTAACCAGATCTCTGCCAACACAAGGCCGGGTTACCTCTGTAAATAGGTAACTACTGACACGAGTATGCCATCCCCCGGTCGTAACTGACCTTTTGTGATGACCGCCCATGACTCCTGCACTAAATAAGGAAATAGTGCGCTGTAAAGTGTGCCAGGCCGCCATGGACGATCGTCAGGGTAAGGTAAACACAGAATAGTCTATCGTATTACTCACAGCGCATGGATAAAGTACAATAGAAAAGTATACATAGTGAAGCTCCATAGAACAGAATTCATCATATAAACTCATAATAGTTTGGTACAACAATCTGAGAAGTCAATACAGCAAGCCTCACTACACAACACTCAGAGAATCATACAAACAGCGGAACATCCAGTACATATAGTAAGAAAACAATATGAAAAAGCCTCAATCTCGTCTTCGTCATCAACAGCGTTAGTCACTAAGAACAGCACCTGCCACCTGCTACCTAGTCTGCCCATCCCAACATTGATGAACAGCCCAAGGTAATAAGAGTTAAACATAAAACCTTGAGTCAGACAAAAGTCTTAGTGAGCAGTAAATCAACTATCAAACATACCAAAAGAGCAAAAAGGGTAAAAAGGAATAGGAACTCAATCATCCCACTCCACCTCTTTCTACAGTGATAGCCCCCAGACACAGCTAAGCAGAAACAAACATAGCAAAGAAGACAATTAAAGTAAAGCAATTATCACTCGAGTCAAGGTCGATGTTTTCCAAGTACAAACCCCCAAGGCCTAAACCAAGATCAGATAAGCACCCCAAAAACATCTCTCTTGGCCCAAGTGACGATACAACCAAAACATCCAAACATCCATGACTCTGGCTATCACTGTTATCATTGCCTCGATTTCACCGTTAATTGAACGACCGTCCCATTATTTCATCCGTCCGCCAAGGGCTAATGGTAACCCCGGTTCTAGACATAACTCCGCACGTCGTCGTGACCCGTGCCTCGGACTATCGAATCTGCCCAGAGTACTAACACGTCATCGTGACCCGTGTCTGGGACGTCGTCGTGACCCGTCCCAACGTACTCTTGCTTTGAGCATGCTAGAACCTTCAATAACGATGAGATCTCGGCCTTCTAGTCATCCTCCCCGACGACTATTCACATAATAGCTCAAGCGCCTCTCAAGCTAACCATTATCAACAAACTCGACCACATCACCGAGTTACCAATATGCTAGGAATGATCCCGTCTGGATTAAACCAAGGCTTTCTCATAGCCTGCTTTGCTTCATCGCATCATAGCAAAGTCCCATCTCAACATCATGCTTTGCCTCATCACATCATAGCAAAGTCTCATCTCAACATCATGATCAAACCTATCCATATGAGTTTTATCATCCGCTTCATATGTCACGAGCAGCTTTCCTTATTCAAGAGCCTTTCCACTTAGCTTTTGAATCATCTTCGACCAACTTGTCCAAATTCAATCACTAATCAACTAATCAATCAAATCAATCATTCATCAAAGTAATCAAACATTCAAATAAGATCTACATAGACAGTTATAACAATAATGGCAATTTTGTAATTAAAGGGTCCAAATCTAACAAGCATGAATTTTAAGAAATATCTTGATGAATGAACTAGCATAGGTTAACATATAGTAAAATGGATATCAAAGCTTCATGAACAATAGATCTACATGCAGACTTAAGGAAAATGCATGAAATCACTATCTTTAACACACAAACAAAACACCGATCCAATATACTCCTTTGGGTCCGTGTGAGAGATAACTACCACCCACCGAATCACCTAAACACTTCAAAAGCTACCAACTCCAAATCTGGACAGCAAATGATCTAGCTTGTTCCGACAAGATTTCCCTTCAAACGATGAAATCTCTCTTTAATGGAAGGAGATCTTCAACCTTGGCTCTTGGATCTTCGATTTGATCTTCAATCCTGGATGGAAGTAAGCACTAGATTGGAGTGGAGAAAAGAAGTGAAGAAGTGTTGTAGTCGAGCTCTCAAAACAGCAGCACTTCGTCGCTTCAAAATCCGGTGCCAAAAAGGTGAGCCAAACCCTTCTATTTATAGGCTGGAAATCCCATAAGTCGGCCGGCCCATAAGTCGTTGCCGACCTAACGACTTGCGACCTAACACTCAGGCCGACCTACGACCTAAAGCACTGCCGACCTAACAACCCAACACACCCTACCGTCCTAACGACTTGGGACCAACCACTCACTAACACATACGCGACTTATAGCATGCACGACCTAACACGCACATGCGACTTAAAACATAACCACTGGGTACGACCTAACCCTAAGCCGCTACACCGACCTAACTCCAACACAGGTGCTCCTTGGGTCGGTCAATCCCTATAGGTTGTTAACTTCTCTAGGTCGGTCCAACTAGTTAACCCCTACGTCGTTAACTCCCCTAAACCATTAGCTCTTAGGTCGGTGACCTTTCTAGGTCGGCAACACTTAAGCCGGCCAACCACTAGGTCGGCTATCTTCTTAACTCGACCACACTTCCCTAAGTCGTTCCACCAACCTAACTTTCACACGAGCTAACTCTGGATGGCTCATTCCTATAGGTCGGTCAATAACTTAAGTCCCTATATTCCACTAAGTCGCTCAACCGACCCAGCCTTCAATACGATCTAAGCTCCTACACGGCTTATTAACTTCATGACCTAAAGCATACAATTTACAATATTTCAATCCGTAGAAATACGGGTCGTTACATTCTCTCCCCCTTAGGAATTTTGTCCTCGAAATTCCAAACAATAAGAGCAACCAAAACTATTCTGCATGCCTACCATCCATAGAAATCAACAAACCATGCATCCAATTACTATCCTAGCATGTAGAATTCTAGGACTAGAACAAGTTACAAATTCATGAGATGTCACGACACCTTAGGGCCATACCTCGAAGAGTTCAGGATGAGCTGCCTTCATCCTCTCTTCCTCCTCCCATGTACAGTCGTTGACATCATCACTCCATTGTACCTTGAGCAACGTAATCGTCTTCCTCCTAAGCTGTTTCATGTCAGTTTCCACAACACGAAGCAGTTTACGAGGTCTCTTAACAACTGGATTAACCTCTAAATCTTTATAGCTATCAGCAGAAACCACTGTAGTTGGGTCGTGCACATACTTCCGTAGATACGATACATGAAAAACATTGTGCACACCCGACATCTTTTCTGGTAACTTCAATTTATGAGCGAGCTTTCCAATTCGCTCGATGATCGGGAATGGTCCAACAAATCTCGGAGTTAATTTCCCTTTCTTCCCGAATCAAATAACATTCTTCAGTGGAGAAATCTTCACAAAAACCATACCACCTACGTCGAATTCCAAATCCTTGCGATGCTTATCGGCATAACTTTTCTGACGGTCTTGGGCTGCCTTCATTCGTCGCCGAATGATCTCTATACAATCTGAAGTCTGTCGAATCATTTCTGGCCCAAGTATCAACTTTTCTCCTGTTTCCAACCAACATGTCGTAGAGTTACATGGTCTTCCATACAATGCCTCATACGGTGCCATACCAATACTTGACTGGTAACTGTTATTGTATGAAAATTCCACCAAATGAAGATGATCTTCCCATGATCCTCCGAAGTCCAAAACACATGCTCTGAGGAGATCTTCCAAAACTCGGTTGACTCTCTCAGTCTGACCATCTGTTTGAGGGTGATAACCTGTACTCAAACACAACTCGGTTCCCAAAACTTCCTGGAAGCTCTTCCAAAATCCACTAGTGAACAATGGCTCTCGATCGCTCACTATGCTCTTCGAATACCATGGAATCGAACTATCCACTTAACATATAGCTCAGCCAATTTCGATGCAGTCCTAGTTGATCGAAAACGAATGAATCTTGCATTCTTAGTCAATCAATCCACGATGACCCAAATCCCTTTATTTCCTGCCCTGGTTCTAGGTAGACCATCGATAAAATCCATCGATATTTGTTCCCACTTTCATGTAGGAACTTCTAATGGCTGAAGAAATCCACTTGGCTTCTTCTGTTCGGCTTTAAACAACTGGCAATTCATACATTTGGAAATAAAATTTCCAACATCCTTCTTCATACCTTCCCAATAATAGGTTCTCTTCATATCCCGATACATCTTATTTCCACCTGGATGAATTGTCAACTTCGAGTGATGAGTTTCCTTAAGAACTTCATATTTCAATCCATCTATATCGGGAACAACTAGTCGTCCTTGTTTCCGAAGCCAACCCTCTCGATCGACTTTAAATCCTTTATCCTTCTCTGGATCTGATCCAGATTCCAAATCTTGGATAATCATGACAAGTTTATCGTCTCGCTTTTGGCTCTCGCCAATTCTTTCCACAAGAGTAGGTCTTATCGATAAGTTTGCCAACATCACAGGTTCCAATTCACATTTGGGCCTGAAGTCAAATCCAGCTAAATACTCGAGACTCTTCCATTCCGAAAACATGGCTCCCAATCCTGCATGTCTTCGACTTAATGCATCTGCCACCGCGTTACCTTTTCCTAGAGTATAGGCTATACCAAAATCATATGATGCTAAAAACTCTAGCCATCGTTGCTGTCGAAGATTCAAATCCTTTTGGGAGAACAGATACTTCAACGACTTATGATCTGTAAACAACTCAAATTGGACTCCCAGTAGGTAATGTCTCCACATCTTCAGAGCAAAAACAATCGCCGCTAACTCCAAATCATGAGTCGGATAATTCCTTTTATGCGGCTTCAGTTGTCGAC
This sequence comes from Allium cepa, assembly GCA_030765085.1. Lineage (NCBI taxonomy): Eukaryota > Viridiplantae > Streptophyta > Magnoliopsida > Asparagales > Amaryllidaceae > Allium > Allium cepa. The sequence continues at coordinate 485,507,325 of CM060944.1, read as the reverse complement.
TTGCATATGCAACAACTTTATCCTTTTGCATCAGCACTGCTCCAAGTCAAGTACCACATGCATCGGTGTAAACCACCATCTCATCATTCCCACTTGGAATAGTCAAAACAGGAGCACTTGTCAGTCGCTCTTTCAGGATTCCGAAAGCTTGCCCACACTTAGCTTCCCATCTAAATACTTGATTCTTTTTCGTCAATCCTGTTAACGGTGCAGCTATCTTGGAAAAGTCTTTGATAAACCGATAATAATATCCTACTAATCCAAGAAAACTTCTCACATCAGATGTATTCTTAGGTCTAACCCAATCCTGGATCACTGCCACCTTGGCGGGATCAACCGCTATTTCATTTCCAGAGATAATATGGCCTAAGAACCTCACTTCGCTCTTCCAGACGTGACACTTTGAAAACTTAGCCCTCGGTTGTTGTTTTCGCAGGATTTCCAAAACAATACGCAAGTGCGTCTTGTGCTCTTCCTCAGTTCTGGAATAAATCAAAATATCATCCACGAACACAAGTACAAACTTGTTCAACTGATCCCTAAATACTCTATTCATAAGATCCACAAAATACGCTGGTGCATTGGTCAATCCAAACGACATTACCAGCCATTCAAAGAAACCGGATGGTGTCCTGAAAGCAGTCTTCGGCACACTATCCTTTGCCACTCTTGTGACGCCCCACCTCTATGCTCACAATAATAAAGAGTATTAAAAGAAATACTGTCTATTATTATGAAGAATAAGGCTGGATAGGAGCGGCCATCCGTAGTTAGGCCTTACACTAGTATTGGTTATCTCGATAGGAGTGGTATATATGTTTTATTCCATCTCTTATTTATTTACTCCCATTGACATACCCAATTCTAGTATAAAACGAACTACGATGGTTCATAATAGTTTAGGACAATATATATAATAATAACACAGATAAAATAAATGCGGAACACAGATATAACAGAAAGTCTCATATATATAACTGATGTCAGTTGATATACATGTGATACAATACATATGATACAACTACAACTGTCGACTCTGAAAGTTACATGTACATATACATTATCGTATATAATATACATGAATACATATCTTCCTATACGAATACACAGACTACTAAACAAGACGACGACTACTCCAAAAGATATGAAGAGACTTCATAGCTCAAGCAGCAACTCACAGCTAAAAATCTGCAACCTGTAAATACTCGGTCTGGCCCGAGTATTATATTCAAAAGAAAATAATACACGGGTCAGTCTAATTCAAACTCAGTTATTAGTGCACAGAAGCAATAATAATTAAGTAATGAATAAAAGACAGTCATAATAAATCTCGTCTATCCGACTCTTTTAAAAAGAAATCGGATAACAGTGAATATAACACGTAATAGTGTTAAACAACAAATCAGCAGATTTAAATCATCAACAAAGATAAAAGAAAAGAATATCGATGAAGATAATTTAGAAAACGTCAGAATTTCCTAAACGGCAATTAACAACAAAATCTAATTTAAAACAACAACTCTGGTAGGGCTGCAGTATATGCACGCGTATACTGCCTCTCCACTACAGTATATGGAACACGCAAAAGATCCATAAATCAAAAGCAATTAAAATATCAATAAAAGCAATACCGTGTGGCTGCAGTACACGCTTGCGTGCACTGCCTTGCCACTACAGTGATGATGTACCCAATAAAAATTCTCAAGCAACAACCAGATCAAACCCGAGTTACCGGATTCAACTCAACCAAATGAATCAGATGAAACAGCAACTACATGAAGACTACAGAAAATGATCAATCAAACTTTTGAAACTAAAAGGCAACTCAACTCAAATGCCAAACACAAAAGCTCGCATGAAAGTTACACTGCGACAGATCAGGGAAGGTAGCAATGTGAGCAGCACTATGAACAGGTGGTGGTATAAACTACACGAGTGGAGTGAAGGTGAGAGCACCAAAGGTATGGCACCACATCACACGAAACAAACGAATACAGCTAACCAAATGCAAATGAAAACAATGCATCAATGCAATGTATCAGTGATTGGACAAGACAGTCAAAATAATGCATAGGTAACCAAAACAGTGAACATCACTGTCCCAAAGCCACTTATCTAGAACAGTGGATATAACAAGGCTACAACGCAAATCACAAGCATATTGAAACAGGCAGTGGAAACAATAATGATGAAGTATATAAGTGCAGACGCATAGTGCAGCAGTTGTGAATGTTCACATTCATGTTCAATATGAAAGTAACTTGATATGTAGACAAAGATTGCAGTGAAGACTGTAGATACAAATGCTCAACCCAAAGAATAGGATATGCTACATAAGGAAGATTCAAAGCCATATGCAGTAAGACAGAGGCAATACTCATGTCATGCTAGATTCATAAGAACCAAACATGTGACAATTCAAATAATGTCGACAAAATGATAGTGCAGCTGCAAGTAACATAATACAAGGGCAGTGACCTCGTATAATGATGACCAAGCACCTAGCTATACGCAACAGAACCAAACTCAAGTCAAGTTATACCTGACCAAAATGTGTACAGGTTTGCAACAGGAAAATAAAAATAGGATGTTTTAATCAAAGACAAAGTATACACAGTCAAATAGCAAGTCAAGCAGCAAGTCAAGCAACAAACTGCATACGCATAGAGTATGACCACTTTCATAAATAAGAGTGGTACCGACAATCAAAGAAAGACAAATCAATGCCAAACAGTGAAACCCATTATCACATATCAAGTGGAGCCACCGAACTGTAAACAAGGGGGTGAAATTCATAAAAACATCAAATGCAGTTCGATGATATCAAATGGCCGAAAACATTAGTAAGTCATGTAATTGGATAAACAAAGTCAAATGGCCGAAGTCACCAAAGAAATCAACGGAAATCGATGTCGTGAAAGAAATCAACATCGTCCAAACTAGATCAAACGACCGAAGTCAAGTGGAAACAAACAAATGTTACCAGGGACAGTGAACTGTATGGCCAAAGCCAAACGAAATCACTACATCAAAATCAAGTCAAAGTCGAAAACAACAGTATTACATGCCCATGTCAGGTGATAAACAAATTGAAGCAGAATCAAAATTCACTTTAATGCCGATGCCAACAGAAAAATACTCAAAGTCATTTGCAGTTCAAATCACACTGTACCCAAAGTTACAGATATCAGATAACAATTCAAAGCCGTAGTTAACCAACGAAAGTTCAATAAGCAGAAGACTCAAGTCAGAAACCCCAAGTAAAACAAAAGTCACATAATCGAACCAGACAAGGTACAGAGAAGTTTAAGTATAACAAAATCGAACTGCCAAAATAAAGAGATTGACGAATGAATTAGATGTGAGTGAGGTAAGTGTCACTCACCTTGCTTCCCAGAGCACCAATAATTGATCGGCAAGCAATCTCGAGTATCAACCCTCCAGATCGATGCAAATGACGAACGAAATCAACGAAGTGGCCAAGAGCGAACAAATGAAAATGAAGGACACGTGAATATCTGTTTGATCGGTCAACAGAGGCACACGACTTCGAATTTTCTCAAAACCCTAATTTCGCAAAGAGGGACGAACGAGCACGCCATTATTATTTTTTTCTTTCGTACGTTTAAGGGTTTGCAACAATGAATGACCAATGCAAGAAAGAGAGGAACGGTTATCAACAAGTATCACACTACCAAAAGTAACATGGGCCAATTTTCCAATTTAAAGCCCGTTTAATCCCTTTAACCAATTTCTTAAAAGAATTTAAACCGAATTTTTAAAAAAAAACTTCAATTAGCAATAAGCTAGCACAATCATCATTTAATGATGATTATAAATTGGGCGAAACCCCGGGTTGTTACAACTCTCAACTGGTGAAATCCCGTTGCCAGATCCATCTGAGAAAACACCTTAGCTTCATGAAGCTGATCAAACAAGTCATCTATTCTCGGCAGTGGATACTTGTTCTTCTTAGTCACTTTATTCAGCTCACGATAATCCACACACAACGTCAACGATCCATCCGCTTTGGTTGCAAACACAACTAGTGCACCCCATTCGGACACACTACGCCGAATGAATCCTTTCTGTAAAAGGTCATCAACTTGCACCTTCAACCCTTGCTGTTCCCTAGGCGCCATCCGCCTAAGAGGCATCACAACAGGTCTGGCTCCCTCAACTACATCGATACGAAACTCGATCTCCCTATGCGGCGGTAACCCTTTGACCTCGTCAAAGATATCCTCAAATCCATTCACAATAGGCACCGATGACAGTCCATCCCGTGGAACAACTAGCGAATACATGAAGCTCATGAAGACGCCTTCTTCATGCTAACATCGTATCACAACCTTTTGCCCCTCCACATTCTCGACTGTCACCTCCAGCCTCTTGCAATCAACCCTTGCCGCATACTTCCTAAGCCAGTCCATACCCAAAATAATTCCGAACCCCGCAAAGTTCAGAACAAAACAATCACAAACAAAAGAGCAATCATGACTCGAGACAACCAGACCACGGCATATGATACACAAATAAGACGAACCCCCAACTGGATTAGTCACAACCAATGGTCTATCAACCATATCCGGTTCCAAACCCAACCGGCCTACAAGATCATTACAAACAAACGAATGTGACGCCCCAGTATCAAACAACACTCTAACTGGAACACCACATAAAGAAAGAGTACCTTGAACCATCACACTCTTTCCCTCCCCTTCAGCAGTAGGAGCCTTCAAAGATGATGGCACAGCCCCCAAAGCATAAGCTTGCACAATCTGCTTGTCCTTCCTCGGTTCTGGACAATTCCTCTTGATATGACTCGGTTTGTCACAGTTGTGGCACTTCACCGGCACTCTCGGATTCTTGCAATCTCTAGAGAGATGACCCTTCTGCCGACAGTTGTAGCAGGTCACTTCACCCTTTGGCTTCTTCTGGCCATCCTTACCCTTCTTCTGTTGCTTTCTCTTCTTGTTTTCTTGGTCATAGCAACAACATATCCTTCTTTAGGAAACAAATTCTCATGCCTGAGAGCTTTCTCCACAAGCTTCTCAAATGGGTCATCCAAATGATCTACCAACTGCCTCCCAAGATAACTGTCCAAGCCTGTCACAAACTTCTCATTCTTCTGATATGAAGATTCAATATATGACCGAGCATACTTGGACAAAGCTTCAAACTCAGAAACATACTCAAGAACTGGTCTTCCACCTTGCTTGAGTTCCACAAACTTGTTAAACAAAACGGATTTCTAAGCTGTAGAAATGAACTTAGCCTCAAATCTAGCTTGGAAATGCTCCAAAGTGATCTCTTCCTCTGGAGTATCAATGTTGACAGAGTTCCACCAATCAGAAGCTCTACCTTGAAGCTGTCTTGATGCAAGCTTCCTCTTAGTTGCATCCTCAATTCCCAAATCACCAAAGATCATTCTACAAGCATCAATCCACCTTTGAACTTCAATGGTTGATTCTGTTCCCAAGAAAACCTTTCCTCCAAGAGCAGTATAGTCTTTACACAACTTAGCAAAATCCACTGGTTTTGGAGCTTGAACTTGAACTCCAACACTACTGATGGCCCCGGAGCGGGCATCCTTCTCATGATCGAAGTCATCATAGCCTCGAACATAGAAGCATAATCAGCAGCCCCCTCAACAGCACGGCCTCTCCTAGCAGCTGGTCTCCCTCTTCGACTCATTCTTAATATCTATAAAAAGAATGATTAGAACACCTTGAGAAACAACCACATAAGGAGTTCAAATCCTTCTAAGCTACTATATTATATATAGTAATCATCCATCAAAATACAATTACGTCTCTCATACGTAGTTACGTCAGCGAGCGTTGGCTAAAATCGATTAACCTAAGCTCTGATACCAAATGTGACGACCGCCCATGACTCCTGCACTAAATAAGGAAATAGTGCGCTGTAAAGTGTGACAGGCCGCCATGGACGATCATCAGGGTAAGGTAAACACAGAATAGTCTATCGTATTACTCACAGCGCATGGATAAAGTACAATAGAAAAGTATACATAGTGAAGCTCCATAGAACAGAATTCATCATATAAACTCATAATAGTTTGGTACAACAATCTGAGAAGTCAATACAGCAAGCCTCACTACATAACACTCAGAGAATCATACAAACAGCGGAACATCCAGTACATATAGTAAGAAAACAATATGCAAAAGCCTCCAGCTCGTCTTCGTCATCAACAGCGTTAGTCACTAAGAACAGCACCTGTCACCTGCTACCTAGTCTACCCATCCCAACATGGATGAACAGCCCAAGGTAATAAGAGTTAAACACAAAACCTTGAGTCAGACAAAAGTCTTAGTGAGCAGTAAATCAACTATCAAACATACCAAAAGAGCATAAATGGTAAAAAGGAATAGGAACTCAACCATCCCACTCCACCTCTTTCTACAGTGATAGCCCCCAGACACAGCTAAGCAGAAACAAACATAGCAAAGCAGACAATTAAAGTAAAGCAATTATCACTCGAGTCAAGGTCGATGTTTTCCAAGTACAAACCCCTAAGGCCTAAACCAAGATCAGATAAGTACCCCAAAAACATCTCTCTTGCCCAAGTGACGATACAACCAAAACATCCAAACATCCATGACTCTGGCTATCACTGCTATCATTGCCTCGATTTCACCATTAATTGAACGACCGGCCCATTATTTCATCCGTCCGCCAAGGGCTAATGGTAACCCCGGTTCTAGACATAACTCCGCACGTCGTCGTGACCCGTGCCTAGGACTATCGAATCTGCCCGATTACTAACACGTCATCGTGACCCGTGTCTGGGACGTCGTCGTGACCCGTCCCAACGTACTCTTGCTTTGAGCATGCTAGAACCTTCAATAACGATGAGATCTCGGCCTTCTAGTCATCCTCCCCGACGACTATTCACATAATAGCTCAAGCGCCTCTCAAGCCAACCATTATCAACAAACTCGGACCACATCACCGAGTTACCAACATGCTTGGAATGATCCCGTCTGGATTAAACCAAGGCTTTCTCATAGGCTGCTTTGCTTCATCGCATCATAGCAATGTCCCATCTCAACATCATGCTTTTCCTCATCACATCATAGCAAAGTCTCATCTCAACATCATGATCAAACCTATCCATATGAGTTTTATCATCCGCTTCATATGCCACGAGCAGCTTTCCTTATTCAAGAGCCTTTCCACTTTGCTTTTGAATCATCTTCGACCAACTTGTCCAAATTCAATCACTAATCAACTAATCAATCAAATCAATCATTCATCCAAGTAATCAATCATTCAAATAAGATCTACATAGACAGTTATAACAATAATGGCAATTTCGTAATTAAAGGGTCCAAATCTAACAAGCATGAATTTTAAGTAATATCTTGATGAATGAACTAGCATAGGTTAACATATAGTAAAATGGATATCAAAGCTTCATGAACAATAGATCTACATGCAGACTTAAGGAAAATGCATGAAATCACTATCTTTAACACACAAACAAAACACCGATCCAATATACTCCTTTGGGTCCGTGTGAGAGATAACTACCACCCACCGAATCACCTAAACACTTCAAAAGCTACCAACTCCAAATCTGGACAGCAAAGGATCTAGCTTGTTCCGACAAGATTTCCCTTCAAACGATGAAATCTCTCTTTAATGGAAGGAGATCTTCAACCTTGGCTCTTGGATCTTCGATTTGATCTTCAATCCTGGATGGAAGTAAGCACTAGATTGGAGTGGAGAAAAGAAGTGAAGAAGTGTTGTAGTCGAGCTCTCAAAACAGCAGCACTTCGTCGCTTCAAAATCCGGTGCCAAAAAGGTGAGCCAAACCCTTCTATTTATAGGCTGGAAATCCCATAAGTCGGCCGCCCCATAAGTCGTTGCCGACCTAACGACTTGCGACCTAACACTCAGGCCGACCTACGACCTAAAGCATTGCCGACCTAACAACCCAACACACCCTACCGTCCTAACGACTTGGGACCAACCACTCACTAACCCATACGCGACTTATAGCATGCACGACCTAACACGCGCACGCGACTTAAAACATAACCACTGGGTACGACCTAACCCTTGCCGACCTAACCCTAAGCCGCTACACCGACCTAACTCCAACACAGGTGCTCCTTGGGTCGTTCAATCCCTATAGGTTGTTAACTTCTCTAGGTCGGTCCAACTAGTTAACCCCTAAGTCGTTAACTCCCCTAAACCATTAGCTCTTAGGTCGGTGACCTTTCTAGGTCGGCAACACTTAAGCCGGCCAACCACTAGGTCGGCTATCTTCTTAACTCGACCACACTTCCCTAAGTCGTTCCACCAACCTAACTTTCACACGAGCTAACTCTGGATGGCTCATTCCTATAGGTCGGTCAATAACTTAAGTCGCTATATTCCACTAAGTCGCTCAACCGACCCAGCCTTCAATACGATCTAAGCTCCTACACGGCTTATTAACTTCATGACCTAAAGCATACAATTTACAATATTTCAATCCGTAGAAATACGGGTCGTTGCACCTTTATCCCGGGATTCACCAACAACCACAAAGTAATAAATTTGCAGCACCCACATAGGTTAAGTATCTGGGCTACATACCATGATACCACCACTATCCAGAAGGAAATGAACATACCCTCAGGGGGCGCTACCCCCAAATAACTTTGCTGCATTCTTCCTATTTCGATCATTTCGGGTTGTGTAGTTCGACGAAGTCTCGTCCACAAAGCTACGCTTTTTACAAAGCCATGCTTTGATCAACAAATGATCAGCAGCACTTTATATGCCACATTACCAAATTGGGAATGTATCACTAGTAACCATCAATTACCTAACCTCTGAGCTTGTATGTCTCAGAGAAGGGTGTTAAGCTAAGAGAATAAATCTCCGCCACCAAACAAGAATGTATTTGGTAGAAACTGGTTTTACATCTCAAAGTGTAACGTCAGACACACATCCATACAAGTCTGTTCCGAGTTCGAACAGAACCGAAGGCACTTCCGAAGAAGCCCTTGCAAATCTGAGTATTGACAATTTCGATCGGACTTCCCATCACTTAGGGAATCTCTATACCGGCGCGACTCAGTGCAAAGACAATCGATAGGTCATCCTATCATTCTCGCAAATACTTGGTCTTCACCACCGGTCTTCAGATGCTATCCATAACATCGTATCATTATTCGGAATGGGTTATATGACACAAGGTCATCTCCCGGCTAAACCGAATAATGAGCGTAGAATTTTAAAAAAACATATGGATATGGGATCTCGGTTAAATCATAGCTTAAAGCCCAAAACCTTTAATTCAAATGGTTAAAACAATTTATCATTTCCATTCTTTTAAACACAAAAAATTCATTTCAACAACCTTCAATGGTTTAAACAATTTCCACACTTTAATCTTTTAAACAAAAGATTTAATTCACAAAGTTCACCCCATTCACAAAGATTCACTCATGGATTTCAAAACAATTTCTATTTCAATTGGATTAACTTGTTAAATCTTTCAATCAAGATTTGACTTATAGTTTTCAAAATTTGTTTCCAAAGATTCATTCATAGCCTTTCAAAGCAATTCCACTTCAAGTTGGATTAACTCGTCCGGTCTTTGAATCAAAGACTCATTTCATAGCTTTCAAAACATTTCAATTCCATTTCAAACTTGAAACCTTTCAACATAATTTGGAAATCCTTTCTTTAAATGAAAGCTATTATTATTCTAAAACAAGTGGTTTTTGTTTTGGGGAAATTTGATTACATTTTCTCAAGTTAAAACTCTTCAAGTATAAAACTTGGGTTGAATTCAAATTCTCAAAACAATATGTTTTAAAATGGTTTAAAATCCATATAAACACATTATAACTTTGTATAACATTTTTAAACCATAATCTCCAAAAACAAATTTCAATTTCAAAGCTTGAGTTCAAATTTAATTCAAACTATTTAAATTTCCAAACTTTATCAGGTTATTCAAAATAACTTTTATCCAATTCCATTTCCAAACCATTTGAATTCAAAATTCAACTTTTAAAACCATTTCAAAAATCTGTGACTTAACCGATTTCCTCGTGAAATCCATATTTGCGTGTGTATAGTGTAGTCCTGGGGTTTTACACAATAGTGCACAACATCAATCATCACAGATATATCGATAAGCGGTATAACCCATAACGCTTATCTTCATTCACAGATTTATAGATAAAGTAAATTAATCAATCACAAAGATTCAACGTTACGATTCGATATGGGTTTCGGATAACCAACTGGAATTCGACTCCCTATCGCATCGAAGTTTTAATTGCCGTTTACGGGCAAAAAGGGATCTTCATATTCATACAACAGTATATTCATCACAGATATAACAGCTTAGCATAAAGCAATTCATATTACAAAGTATCACAATCACATAACAGAGTTATCAATCCAATACATAGCATCCAATAGAATATAGTCATCCATAAATAAGCTCAATTAATTATCTGATTTATTTAAATCAGACAAGTCATCAATCATGGTTAATTACCATTAATTTATTTCAAATCATTTGATTGATTGTCCTTTACTCATTTATTAATTAAATTAATCGACCTTTAATTATTAAATAATTAACCTTTAATTATTAAATAGTCAAACTTTAATTATTCAATTATCCTTTGATTAATTTCCCTAAATTAATTCCTTAATAAATTAATCAACTCTTAATTAATTACCACTTAATTAATTTATTCTTAATTAATTACAATAAGTGATTATCCCTAATTTCTTAATCAACTTTAATAAATAAAAATATCCAAAAATTAATTACAATAAGTAATTAATTCCTTAATTACTTTCATTAAGTAATTAACAATTTACAATTGATTATCTTAATTAATTAATCTAATTAATTATTAAAATTAATCACATTAATTAATACTTAATAATCCTTAGTTAATTATCTTCATTAACTAATAACATTTCTTTAATTACTTTCGTAAGAAATTATCTTAGATTAAATCATTATTAATCATTTCTAATTATAAATTAATCAAAAATTTATTAATTTATAAATTAAATAAATCATTCTTTAATTACCTTATTAATTAAATCACTTAAAAACCTTAATTATCCCTAATATAATTCATTTCCTTTACTTATGATTTAACTAACATTTAAGTGTATATTTAAAACAATTACAATTTTAAATTTAAATTTAAATTCCATTTTTAATTTAAGATTCAAAATGATTAAAAAATTAAACATTACCAAATTTAAATTTCATTTATAAAACTTTTAAACAATGTAAAGAACATTCATTACGTATATATGAAACTTATATTAGAAAAGTTTTAAACTAGATTACTTAATTTTTTTTATTTAAAAATTAAGCTTTTCAAATATATTAATTACTTAACTTGCAAATTCAAGTTAAAATAATTTATTTAACTTTCATTCAAAATTAAGAAAACCTTTTATGTAAGAATTTTACATAAAACAAATTTAAACATTTAGTTAGAAACAGATTACATTTTTTTAAAACTATTTAATTTAAACTTGTTAAAAAAACATTCAAATTTAAATAACTGATTTAAATTTCCAGATTTGGATTCAAAGTAAACTTAAATCCATATTTTTAATTTTGGTTTAAACTTTGATTTAAATTTCCAGATTTGGATTCAAAGTAAACTTAAATCCATATTTTTTATTTTGGTTTAAACTTTGGTTTTAAACTTTGATTTTAAATTCTTGATTTTATATTCTTTATTTAAAAATCCAAATTCATTTTCAAACCTTAAGATTCAAAAGTTTCATTTGAATCTATATTTTTAAACTTTGAATTTAAACCACTGTTTGAATTCTGTTTCAGATTTTAAGTTAAATTTTAAAATCTGAAGAAAAAAACTGTAGGTTTAAAAAAACCTGAAATCCATATCTAAATATTTAAAACTTTAAGATTCAAAGTTTATTTGAATCTAAACTTCATACTGGATTTAAACTTATTTAAATCTATCATCACGACTTTTAAATTCATTTAAGTTTGCTTAAATTCAAATTCATTAAAAAAAATCAAATCAGTGACAGGTTTTATCAAAAACCTGTAACCAAACCCATACTCGAGCAACCCCAAAATTACTTCGAGTCAAACTCTAATTTACTTCGAGTAAATACTCGTATCACCCGAGTAAATCCCGAGACTAACTTCACTGCACAAAACCAAAGATCAACAGAAAATCAAAATGCACGGTGCACATGCACCATGGCTCTGGCCAACTCCGGCCACCTCCTACCCTTGCTTCACATTGCCGATCATCATCAGGCATGATCACAATCCCCAGAATCCACCATAGAAGCTCGAATCAAAATCAAGTTCTAAATCAAAACCTGGAAACTCGAGACAAAACTCACCCCAAAACCTGTCAACGCGTCGTGCTCGCAACACCGACCATCAAAAATCGGGCAACTCCGGCCGTTAACTCGTCAACGCTACCTCTTCCACCTCCCAAAACCCCACAGCACTCGATCGCACACAGATGACAAACGAATCAAATTAGAAAACTCACCTAAAACTAGGTTTAGAAATAAAAATCATACGCCGCCGCCACGACCAACTTCACCCCATCACCATATTTTCCCCCGAACCCTCGTTCGTCCCTCCATCACTACCAAAGGTCCCGACCACTACGACCCAATAGATCGCCGGAGGTCCGAAATTCAAACAAACTCGAACTTCTCTTTCACCCTCTATCTAAAAATTATAATTCATGTTTTAAAAATCATATTAAAGTATAAGAATTCCATTCATGCACTTGAATTCGTAAATCATGAAGTTTGAATTTTGACTTATTTAGAGTTTGGCTTTGATTTCTTAATTTCCAGAGTCATGCTTAAGTTGTTTTAATTTAAATATAATTTTAAATTAAAGCTTATGATAAAACAATCAAGTTTTGTTTAAATCATGAATCCAGATTATGCTTGGATCAAGGGAAATAATTTTTGTATTAATCCTGAGCTTGAAATTTAAATAGAGGTAATCTACAGGTCTTTAACAAACATGCATTCAATCATACAGAAACCTCTCCCATATATATACTCATATCAAACATAAATCAAGAAATCGGTTATAAAAATACTTAAGCTTTTGAAAATGAAGTTACTCACCAATTTTATGAAAGAACAGAGGCCAGACACTTGTTTTCCTGGAACCTGATGCATTTAAACTTGCATGCTAGAGATGATTATTGATTTGAATCTGCTACTTATTGTTTGCCTTGATCAATTTTGAAATGTATTCAGGTTTCAGGCTTTATTCAACTTGCTTTTGTTTTTATGAAACTTTGTACTTGATTTTTGCTACTTGATCATACTTTGTCTAGGTTGTTTTGATTTCCCGGTTTTGCTTATTCATTTGGTTTTCTGGATTCAGTTTTCTAGGTTGAAAGCTTTGCTCACTTGAATCCATTTCAGGTTTTATGATTTTGTTTTACTGGTTTTTGAGTTTCAGTTCTAAGTTGTTTTGAATATTTATAAAGAAAAAGATGAAGCCTATTTTTTTCTTTTTCTTTTGTATGTTATTTTACATTTTAATTTTAAAGAAAATAAATTTAAATGCCACTTGTTAATTTTTCCATGTTGATTCATCACACTTGTTTAATTTTCATAACAAGATGTTTACACTTGTTCAAACTTAATTTACAAATGTCTTAATGTAATTCAAAATAGTTACACTTGGTTATTTTCAAAGAAAATTATATAAAGACCTCTCCTTTAATTTATTTATGCATTTTGTTTTTTAAACCTTTCCTTGATTTTATTTTATTATTATTTTTATCTTAAACTCTTTTTATTTTTATATTTTTGATTAAATTTATCTCTTATGTTTTATAACTTAACAGATGTATTACATTTTTAAAATTATAAATATACAACTATATCTATTCATTCCTTTAAAGAAAATGTATTTCAAATCCAAACCTAAGCTATCATACTTATTTTAAAATTTTCATTTTAAACTTAAGTAATCATACGTATTATATTTTTGTTTCAAATATAAAATTTTCTTTTAAGTCCAATTAAATTCCAATATAATAATATTTGAATTTCAAATTCACATTTTCAATTTATAATCTATCTATAAAATTTTCACTTTTGAATTCCAAATCATTAATCTTTATTTATTTTAAAGATAAAAAAAATTCTTATTAATGAATCAAGTTATCAATTTGTTGAATTTTCAAATCGATTCCTTTATTTACAATCTTTATATATATATATATATATATATATATATATATATATATATCTATATGTATGTATGTATTCATTCAAATTTTCAAATTAATCCTCAATTAATTTGTAATTAAAATATTATTCAAAATATTTATTTCACAATTTCCGATTAGAAATTTTATTTAAAAATTATATTCACATTCATTTATATTAATAAACAAATAAATATCTATTTATTTGGAAAACACCCAATTTATTCATCATTTAACCAAATTTTAAAATTAATTACCAATAATTCCATAATTAAATTCCAAAAATTAAATTAACTACCAATTTAAATATAGCTTAAAAATCAGGAATGTCACAACACTCTTCCTGGAAGCTAAGGTAGTTTTTTTAAACCTATTGTTTTTTCCTCTGCTAATTCAAAAATTAATAAGAAAATGGGAGTTGCATGGGTATAAGTTTATCCGATGAACAGTATACGGCCATGTAAACACTAGAATCTGAGCATCTATCCCATTCCCGATGAAAACTATCCTCTGGAATGTTCAGGGTTTAGGGTACCCCTCTAAATGTCATGCTATCAACCTTATTCTAGCCCCACAAAAAATAGATATCATTTTGATCCAAGAATCTAAACTTTCGGACCCGTCCCCATCTCTTCTTAGACTATTAGGTGCCCCCTTCCCCCGTTTGGCTGGGCCCACATAAATGCTATTGGTACAAGGGGTGGTATAATTACCGCTTGGAATGAATCGATATGGTCCCTTTGTCAAACCATTTCTCATCCTGCTGCACTACATGTTATCCTTCGCCATCTTCACTTGGGCACACTCTACCTCTTTTCCCTGTTTATGGTCCTCAAAATATCCATGAGAGATCTGTCCTTTGGTCGAACTACTTGGAATTTACCTCGCATATCAATGGTCCTTGGGTTATTGAAGGGGATTTCAACATGATCAGATCTCCTTCTGAAAGAAACTCTGGAAACAGCTCACAAGATTCTAATGCTTTTAATGACTTTATCAATTCTTGTTCCCTCATTGATCCGCTTATCAGCAGCCGACTCTTTACCTAGTCAAACCGTAGATCTGAGTCAACCCTAGCAAATTGGACCATTTCCTTTTCAACTCCGCTTGGGACGACCTTCATCCCCTATCTCTAGTTAATGGCCTCGCCACCACCTTCTCCGATCACTGTCCTTTGCTACTTGATTCATGCACCATACCAAACCCTAAGTGCCCATTCAGATTTGAACGCCTTTGGCTCCTAGAACCACCGTTCGACGACTTTGTCAAACTAGCATGGACCTAACCCTCTCAGATTCAATAGGCTACTACTCCAGTTGTCTTCAAACTTCGATCACTTAGAAAATTCATCATACCTTGGGCCAAGTCCATTTGGGGATCGATCTGTACCTGCATTGCGGCGACCCAAGATGACATTCTACATCTCAACATACTGGAAGAATCTCGCCCCCTATCTGTCTCCGAATCTAATCGCTTGTGCAAATTAGAGCATGAATTGGACAGACTTATCAAACAGGAAGAGATTGGATGGAAACAATGCTCCAAAGCTAAATGGATTGACGAGGGAGACAAAAACACTGCTTTCTTCCATCACCTCGCCAATGGACGTTGTAGATCCACCTTCATCTCTGAAATCTCTCATAACGATATAACCTTCTCCGACCAATCAGATGTCCTTATCCTTTTCACTGATTTCTATTGCAATCTACTAGGTAATCCCTCTCCTCCACTCTCACCTATTGACTGGAATCTCCTTTATCCCAACCCTTCTCCGATTTTCATTGACCATTCCTTCTTTGAAGATGAAATTTTGTCGGCCCTAAAAGATATGGCTGACGACAAATCCCCAGGTATAGACGGCTTTGGTCCCCTATTTTTCAAACACTTATGGGCCACTGTTAAAACTGATATCATAGAGATGTGCTCAAAATTTCAATCTAACCCCTCGTTTGTAGCCCGTTTGAATTAATCCAACATCATCCTCATCCCCAAATCCCCGGTTCAATCACCCTGCCGTCCTTTCGACCCATTAGCCTCCTCAACACTACCTTCGAAATCATCACTAAAATCCTTGCCAATTGTCTCCAAAGGGTTATTGGATCTCTGGTAGGGGTTGAACAATCAGCCCTCGTCCTGGGTCGTAACATCCTTGGTTGTGTGGCGGTCACACAAGAAGCCATCTCCTTCTGTCACCACTCTACCATTCCAGGAGCCCTACTCAAACTTGACTTCTCCAAAGCCTTTGATTCAGTCAACTGGAACTTTTTGCTCGATTTATGAAATACAGAGGTTTTTCCGATACATGGTGTAGTTGGATCAAGTGCATTCTCAATACAAGCTTTTCATCAATTTCCATCAATGGCTTTCTAGGTTGGCATATAAAATCAGCTCGAGGTTTGAGACAAGGAGACCCCCTATCGCCACTCCTTTTTGTCCTCATTTCTGATGTGTTTAACCGCACGGTCAAGCTTGTAATATCCAACAACCTCCTTGTTGGTATTAAACTCCCCAACTTGGACCTATCAGTCTCTAACCTCCAATTTGCAGATGACACCATCGTGTTGGTTTCCTTGGAACCTGATCATATTCATTGTCTTAAAGTTCTTTTATATGTCTTCGAACTCATCTCCGGCTTATCCATCAACTTTAAGAAGAGCTCCATCATCATGCTTGGCGACTCCCACCATCTCGACCATTCCTACACCTCTCTTCTCAACTGTAAACTGGACCACTTCCCCATCGTCTACCTTGGCGTCCCTCTTCACCCACTAAACTCGCTCGACTGGACTGACTCCCGGTTATCTCCAAGATTAAATCTCAGCTTGCATCATGGAAGGCCAAATCTCTATCATCTGCAGGTCTCTCGTCCTTGTCAAATCAGTCCTATCAGCCCTTCCTTCGTACTAGATGTCTCTCATAAACTGTCCAATTGGATTATAAATAAAATTGATGCTATTAGACGATCTTTTCTCTGGAATTGCTATAAAGCAAAATGTTTGATCAATTGAAAGTCTGTCTGTTTGCACCAAGATCATGGTGGCCTAGGAATAGTTAACCTTGGCTCTTTCAACATAGCTTTCCTATCCAAATGGCTTTGGCGTATCATCACATAGGGCAATTTCATCTGGAAAGAGTGGATACTACAGCTTCATTATCACTCCAACCCTCACCTTGTCCTTCACTCCACCCCTCGTCTAAAACCTTCACCCTTCTGGGCTGGCGTTTTACAATCCATACCCCATGTTAAATCTCTACTCCATGTCTCCATTGGCAACGGTAGTAGCTGTCTTTTCTGGCTAGACATATGGCATGATCAATCACCCCTCGCCTGCTCGTTCTGTAACCTGTTTTCCCATACCTCCCACCATATCTCATTAGTTGGTGAGATTTCAACCCTTGGCCCAGATTGCTTGTGTCCTCCTGCTCTCTTTGATATTAACACTTGAATGATCTCACTTCAGCCACTAACCTGCTCCTTTCTCTCCATCTCTCTAACACGACAGACCAGTATACCTGGGCCTTATCTCCTAAGAAAGGTTTTACAGTCGCCTCATGTTACTCATTCCTTAACCATCCAGGCAGATCATTCTCTTTCGCAAGAATGGAAATGTATACTCCCTCCCCGCATCCTTTTTTTTTCCATTGGTGCCTCATCCATGCTAGTATCAACACCAAAGATAGACCTAGACGTATGAACATCCCTCTAGACCCTCTTTGTGCCTTGTGCTCTATGGAAGATGAATCCATTTCTCATCTCTTTTTTTATTGTGATTTTTCCTACTACATTTGGGCCACGACCAGTACTAATCTAATCGGCTACATCCCTGTCCTCCACTCATTCTTTGACTACTGGCAATATAGCCCTCCAGATAGAAAAATCGACTCCTTCATTGCCATTTACAGTTGGTGCATCTTGAAAGAAAGAAATGCATATGTTTTCAACAAGCCCAAATGTAGTATTAAAGGAACTTGCAACTGAATCTCCTACCTGTTTTCTCTCTGGATAGGGTCAACGCGAAGGATGCCTTTCACTCTATGTCTCCCTCCCAGTGACAATACTCCTGCTAACTATTGGGAAAGTACATAGGAAGTCTCTTCTTGCTGGCCCCTTCTGACTCATATGTATGATCATCACCTTAATTGTCAGTAGTAATAGTGCTCTTACTTTGGCTTGGTACTTTTACACAATGCTGCTGTTTTTTGTATATATTTCTTTCTGTGTGTGCTGAACTTGGGACCAGATTGGTCCGCGAAACTTATTTTTTGGCTATCGATCAAGCCAGTTGGTCGACTATTACTAAATTATATTTATATCTAATCGAATGTATAGTCTCACGCCACACACCCGTTTCCCTCCAAAAAAAAGAGTCAAATGAATGTTCATTTAGAAGTAAAAGCATAAATTTATTTATATGAAATTCTATGTATTGAACGTGTTTATAATTAATAGCTGGAATTGAATAATAAATGTTGAATTATTTAAACAAAAATAAAATAATTGTTATTAATTAAAATTCATCTGAAATTCTAATATTAGAATTCACCAAAATTGAATTATCTAAGGGCTACGATTTGTGAAGTGTCATCTTTGCATTTATTGTATGAATTTTTATTGTTATTGATTTGAACGAACATTTTATTTTAAAAGTGAATTTGTTTGTATACGTAAATGTAAGAGCATTGGTTGTAGAAATTTTGAACAAACATTTTAATTTTATAGATAGTTCAAGATAAAATTGAATTAAAATATTTAAAAAAAAATTAATGTTGAAAGGTTAATTTCGTAAGTTAAATAACTTATATTTCTAATATAGTGATTTATTCGACAATTTAATTGTTAAATTTAATTTTTGAAATTGTTTAAATAATTGAATCCTAAGTTTAATACTAATGAAAATGATTTCAAAAGTTGATTTAAATTTTATTCAAATAAGAATGAAATTTTTTAACTTTTAAATTTGAATTATAAAGTGATTAAATTGATTTTGGGAATTTCTCGTTTTAATTAGCGTGTAAAATAGTCTTTTTGGGCATTATCTCGGATTTTGATGAAACTACTATCATCAGATCCGTAATAGTGAATTATAATAGGATTTCATGTTTCGTAACAATCAGACTTATCATTTGATCGTGCGAGCGTGAAGTGTGTAGAAATCAATTAATGTGATTTGAAAAGCTATCTTCTACATATGATGGAATTGGCTCCCAATAAATATTCCATTGTGTTCAGAATAGGAGTATAACATATAGAACTCCAAGCGGCAAGCTTCGTATAGAGTTCGAAATTTTCGGATGTGAATAATCTTTTGCAAAACTTCTATATAAGGACCTCACTTGCTCAAACCCTAAAATATTAGCTTCATGCCGCCTCTTCTTTTCATTTCAATAGGCAGAATTGCACCGTCTTCTCTTTCTTTTTTCTCTCAATCCGCTCTCGATCTCGATTTGACATCAACTAAAAAAATGTAGTGCTCGACGGGCTATACATATCGTACGGTTGGATCGTCGCAAGCATGCACGAAATCGCCAAGATCAAGGCAAATTGTTGGCGTGGGTTTTGGGTTCTCGAGGCAAGATGGCGGCGGCGGAGGCGGCGGGGTCGTAGGCGACGGTGGAACGGCGTGAGGCGACTGCAGCGTTGGGCTTGGATCTAGGTCCGGTAGGGTCTAGTGATGGGCGATCGTCGAAGTTGGGTTCACGTGATGCGTTTATCAGCCTGGAGTAAGAATGAGTGAGGGATGGAGGATATGTTATGTTTTTTTAGTTAAAAGTTGTTAATTATTATTTTAATTATATCGTTATTAATCGGAATATTAATTAAAGCGTAACTTTTTCGTATCGAGTCCGATTCGATCGAAACAAGTCGCGTTGGGATTGTATCGACGAGCACTATGACATGGAGTTTAATTGAAGTTTATTTGACAACAAAAAAAATTCAGTTTCAAATAAATGTGAGTGTTTTAAATGCTCGCAAAGTACTAAATATTCTTATGATTAGTTAAACCAAAATCATAAGTGATTTATATTTATTGATAGTTGTTGGTAATTTAACTGATATTTAGAATCGGCATATGAATTGAAGCGCTAGGAAATAAATTGATAGTTAAATCGAAATTGAAATTGAATCGCTAATTAAATGCATGTTATTGATAACTAGTTAACTATTGTGATATATTGACTGAAATTGAATTGGTTGAATTTGAATTGATTGACAATTAAAACCGACATTAAAACTTTGATTGATAAATTTCATATTAGAATTGATATTGTAAATTGACAGTTAAAATTGATAGGAATTAGATTGTTAAATGGATAGTTGGAACTGATGGTAAATGTGACATTTAAATTTGATACGAAAATTTTGATATTTTACACACTTATTAAATCGACATATAAATTTGATATTTAAATCGATATTGGATTGCATATCACTTTTAGTTAAACACCTTGACATTGATAATTATTGATTGTTGTGTGATATGGTTGAATCGGTTGACTTTTGGATGTTAACTCATATTATGATGGATGATATTGTTGATTGGTTGTATATTGTTAGTGGATATGATATATCCATGTTATTAGTATGTATTACCACTATAGATATGATTAATCATCCAGACATTTAAATTTGATATGGACGTTAGATATCTTATTTGATATGCGAATTATGTCTCATAGTTCACTGCTCTGGCAGAATTGTGATTTTGTGATTCTATCGTCGTTCGACGACAATTGAGTCTATTTATTGAATTTTAAAAGGCTTTAAAATTTAACCTTTAGAAATTTATATATTATAAAGAATTTCATTTTGTGAATCAAATTAACTTAGTTTTTGAAATTAACATGAATTTCAATTATAAAATTTAAATTCTATTTTTTATAATAATATATATTTTTCCTGAAAGAGCAATAAAAGGGTTTACAAATTTTCTTATAACTTTAAAAATAAAAGGAAATGTTATAAGAAGGGCGATGTTTGAAGTCCAACCATTAAATGATTTTGATACGATACGTTGAATTGGACTATTTTCAAATTCGAGCTTTGGAAATATTGGAATTAAAACTTGTAAAAATAATTTGTGTAAAGATTTCAATTTGAAATTTCGAAGTTATATTTGATATATGTTTTGAATTGTGGAAATTAGATTATTTTAAAATATTTGAATCTTAAAATTCGAATATTTAAGTTAAATTGATTTAAGTTATTTAAATTGTTGTATTAAGATTAGACTCAAATTTATATAAACTGAAATGGTTTTGAAATGAGATTGAATTGAAACTCGTGCTACTAAATTAAATCTTTTGAATCGAAATTGAAATTGATTTAAATTGAAAGTGAAGTCAAATTTGATTTAAATTGAAATCAAAATTGGATGAAATTGAATTTGAAAGAAATTGAATTGAAACATTGGAAATTCAATTCATGTTTTGGAATTTGGATCTGAGTCCAGATTTGTTGGAAATGGAAAGAAACAATTCGTGTTGAAACTATATTTCTCCTGATTTTGATTTGACTTACATGAGGATTTTAGTCCTAACTTGAGCATTTTGTTTTACATTATGCTTGGGTCAGACCGAGTTTTTCAGTTATTAAAGACAGTTATTCCGGAAGACGAAGACGAAGATTTAATATGTCAAATTTAATAATAGGTATTCCGCTGCACTATTTCATTTTTTCAAATAAAATTGTATAACTCCGATAATATTGTATAACCATGATTTATGTTGTAAATTGAATTGGCTATATATTGTTAAACAACATCATGAACTCTTTATGTGACTATTGTATTTTATCGTTCCACTGCAAGATTCTGTTATTGTTTTCTTCTTTTCCTTTTATCTTTTTTTTAAAATAAAGCCATTGATAATCTATCTTTTAAACGCTTTGAGTTGGACATGTGTCACGACCCAAATTTCAGCGTTCGAAAATCGACATCCGTACTCCACTTGTACTTGAATGCCGCAAATTAAACCATTGAAATTTGACTCGTGCCGGAGCTTATAACACATTTAGTGCAACATAGCGGAAGAAAATGAATAGTATATTTGATATTCAACATTTGATACAATATTCGGATACAACGATGATACAATGAATATCAATATACATTAGGGATATAATACAAGACAATAGCAGCGGAAAGAAAAGATAACACCAGCAGCGGAACAATTTCTCCAATATGGTCTTCAAGAGAGAAATAGAGATAGAATCCAGAACTATAACTCCATCTCCAAAGCACCAATCTAGAAGTATCTCGAACCCACATCAAGTTGAACTAAGCTAAACAAGTGTTGTTCCAAAGACTGAAGAAGATTCCCAAAGACAGAAAGCTATCGAATCTACACCTACTACTCGACTATCTGAAAAAAACCCAACTCTAGACTGCTCGTGTGGAAAAATTGTGGGCATCCAGACTTTAGGAAGGGAACAATAAACTATGGGTCAGTCATGGGACTGGTATGAGCAAATAAAAAAACAGTTTATCTTTAAAACAAACAACAAAAGATTTTAAAATTTAAATCTGCAATGCTTTTTGAAAATGAAACTACCATAAGGCCTATCGCCACACATACCATGCAAACGCAGAATTGGAGGAGATTTCTCCTTATGATAGTCAAAAATGCTTGATATGCGAAAACCATTTTGATATTATTATTATTAGTGCATAGTGCAGAAAACCTTTCAAAAGTACAATATTAATCTTAGCTAACATAGACATTTCGAACTATGCCTACTGTAGCTACCATACAAACAGTGGGGCGCCACCATAAGTAGATGGCAGGTTATACAACTAAAACCGTACAGGGCGCATATTGTAGATTGGATTTTCCAACAAATGGTCAGACTAAGGAACTTCCTATTGCCACATGGGAACACCTCTAGAGGGACGCCCCGAGAACTTACCCAGCTCTCTACTAACACAAGGCCGTTGTCCTCCCTTTCCGGGAGTAACACCTAAGATATGCCACCCCTAGTCGTTTGCGACCTGTATCCGAGGTACCTCTACACCAACAACATCACACAGTAATAAATATACAGTGTCCACATGATTAAGTATATGGGCTCTATACCATGATACCACCCTTTTCCAGAAGGAATGGACATACCCTAAGGGTGAGACCCCTGAAACCTTGCCGCATCTTTCCTGTTTCGACCGTTATCGGGTTGTGAGGCTCGATGAGGTATCGTCCATAAAGCTACACTTTTCACAAAGCCATGCTTTGATCAACAAATGATTCACAGCACTTTGTATGCCACATTACCAATTTGGGAATGTATCACTAGTAACCATCAACTACATAACCTCTAAGCTCGTACATCTCAGAAAAGGGTGCTAAGCTAAGAGAATAAATCTCCGCCACCAAACAAAAATGTATTTGATAGAAACCAGTTTTACATTTCAAAGTGTAATGTCAGACACACATCCATACAAGTGTGTTCTGGGTTTGAACAGAACCGAAGGCACTTTCGAAGAAGCCCTTGCAATCCGGATATTCACAATCCCGATCAGACTCCCCATCACATAAGGAGAACTCTATACCATAGCTACTCGGTGCAGAGTCATTCGATAGGTTGTCCTATCGTTATCGTAATTACCCAGTCTTCACCACCAGTCTTCAAATGCAATCCATAACGTCGTATCATTATTCGGAATGGGTTATATGACACAAGGTCCTCTCCCGGCTAAACCGAATAATGAGCGCAATATTTTAAAAAACATATGGATATGGAACTTTAGTTAACTCACAACTTTTAAGATCCAAAACTTTCCTTTCAAATGGTTTAAACAAATTAGCATTTCAAATCTTTTAAACAAAAAGATTCATTCCACCAAATTCACCTAGTTTCACAAAGATCCATTCACAGATTTCAAAACAATTTACATTTCAACTAGGATTAACTCATGCAATCTTTAAATTAAAGATTTAACTTATAGCTTTCAAACCCGTTTCCAAAGATTTATTCATATTTTGGAAAACCATTTTCATTTTGAACTTGAAATCCCTTTTACACAAATTGGAAATTCATTTCCTATGTGAAAGCTTTTATTATCTGAAAACAAATAGTTTTCGTTTCGCAGAAATCCGATTACATTTATACAAGTTAAAATCTTTGGGTTAAATTCAAATTCCCAAAACAACACTTTTAAAATGGTTTAAAACTCATATAAACTTATATAACCTTTTAATCATAAATAGAATTCAATTTCAAATTTTGAATTCAAATTTAAATCAAATTTCAAAACTAAATCAAGTTATTCAGAAATAACTTTTATCTTTGAAATTCCTTTTCAAAAGCTTTTCACTTTAAACCCAATCCATTTCCAAAACTATTTGAATTCAAAATTTCAACTTTAAAGATCATTTCATTCAAATATCCATGACTTAACCGATTTCCTCATGCGATCCATATTTGTGTGTGTATAGTGTGGTCCCAGGGGTTTTACACACAATAGTGCAACAACATCAATCAATAAAGATTCAAACACGGAAATATATTTGATAAGCGGTATAAACTATAACGCTTATCTTTCATTCACAGATCATATATATATATATATATATATATATATATATATATATCACAGATAATAAATTACATTCATCCCAAATAAATAAATTACATCACAGCTGAATAAATAACATTAGTCGCAGCTTAAATCAAAACAGAGCATCACATATCTGGGGTATCAAACAATTCAATCATCCAATAGAATCCAAACATTCATAAGTAAGATCAGTTAATTGTTTGACTAATTTAAATCGGATTAATTACTTATGGATAATTTGCTAATCCTAGTTAATTAATTACAAACCATTTTGATTAATTATTATTTAATCATGTATCAGTTAACCTTTTGTTAATAATTAATTATTCTTTAATTAATCATTCTTAACTAATTACATTAATTAATTAACCCTTTAATTAATTACCATTTAATTAATTATTCTAAATTAATTACCCTAAGTGATCATCCTAATCACTTTTATTAATTGATTAACTTTTAAATTAATTAATTATTCCCAAATTAATTACCTTAATTAATCAATCACATTAATTAATTATCATTTAATTAAATTATTCTTTAATCACTTGATTAATCAACTTTAATCATTAATTAATTATTTTTAATTAAGTAATTATCCTTAATGGATTACATAAATTAATTAACCCTTTAATTAATTACATTAAGTAATTATTATTTGATTACTTTCTTTAAGTAATCAATATTTTAAATTTTCTTTCATTAAGTATTTAATTATATAAACTAATTTTTCTTAAACAAAATCATTCTCTAATCACTTGGTTAATCAACCTTTATTATTAATCAATTTTTCTTAATTACTTTCATTAAATAATTATCTTAAGTAATTAATTACCGTTTTAAATCATCAATTAAGAAATTGATTAATTTTATTATTTTACTTTAATTACTATCATTAAGTAATTGTCCTTTAAGTAATTATCTTTTCAATTATCAATTTAATTATCATAAAAGTCTTCAATTAACAAACCGTGTAATTAATTATCATCAACAAATTAGTCACATTGATTTAAAACAAATCAATCTTTAGTTAATCACATTTATTAATTAATCACCTACCTTAAGTAAGAAATTATTAAATTTCATTTGAAAGCATTTAGAAAGTTAATTACATAATTATCCTAACATATATTACTTTTAAAAACGAACTAATTTTAAACATTTAACTTAAAAATTAGATTTTGAAATTATGTTAAAACTCGTTTTAATTTTCATTTTAACTTCTAAAACATAGTTAATATATTCCACAAACTTGATTAAATTTAAATTTCAAAACTTGTTACTTTCTTTCCTTTCGAAAGTTGCCACTACTTCAAAAACCCAAGCCAGAACTTTGTTTACCCGAGCTATTTTTCGATTTCCCCAAATATGACTTCGGGTTATCTTCCCACTTTTTTTTGCGAGTCACCTCGCATATTCCTTCGAGAACGAACCCGAGCTATTCCTCGTCTTCCTAACCCACCTTTTCCAAATGCACGAATCTTCGCGTGTAAACGTGCGCATGTGATTGGAGTCACTCCGATCACCGCTTCCACCACCAGAACATCGACTACGGCCATCATGATAAATTCGAGCGCCAAAATCGACAAAACGAGGTCGAAATTGAATTTGAGCAAGCCGACATTTCTCTGCAACCAAACTCGATCGAAAATAACCCATCGACGCCGATAATCAGACCATCTGAAGCATTGCCCTTCTGACCAAAGCAACGTCAGACTCTCCCCTTCCCATTCCCCTGGGTGCGATCGACCCAAACTCCTTGACTTCGCGATTTCCGACGTCGACTATAACCTTGGCTTAAACCCTAAATCGAGCTTTCTTATCCTCCACAACGATCTATAAAATCATCAACCATTTTTCTGATAACCACCAACACCCCGGCCTCCTTCATCCTTAATCACGACAATCATTTCCTCTCCGTTTAACGAGAATTGGTGAAAATATCTTTTCTGTTCATTTTGCAAATTTTCCCTTAATCCAAAATTAAAAATCTTGAAAATATATTTAAAAATCATGGTTTTTTGTTACAGAACAGATTATATCGATGAATCAATTAATCATTTAAGTTGAATTTTGTCATGCTTTTAGATTTAACTGTGATTTTTATTCCCAGTTAGGATTTCTTCCAATTTTTCACACAAAATTATTTTTATAATTAAGATCTTGGTTTATTCAACAATTTCATTCAAACATTCAAGCCTAAAGGTGAATGATTAAAGAGATTTTTGATTTTGGATTATGTTTCTATCCTATAACTCAAGAACAGGTATACATATGCCTATATAATAGACATGCACTGACATTTTCAAACACACAGGCCTGTTAAACAATATTACCAGAGCATGTTTTAAGCTTCAATCACAATATTAAAGAATATAGGCCAATATAAGTGAGATTGCTCACCTGAGTTTCTTTTGAACAGAGGACTCAAGCCTGGAAATTTGATTTTGATGAATTTGTGTTGTATCTTTCACTTTTTGGGTTTGAAGCTGATTTGCATTAATTGTTGCTTTATCTTCTGATTTGATTTGCTTGCTTTCCTTTTACTCCTCGCTGGTTTGGTCTCCAGGTTTGAAGACTTCGGTTTCCAGGTTGATACTCTGAAAGCAGGCATTTGATTTAAGTTGCTAAATGAATTAGGTTATATGTGAGATGATATTGCTTCTTTTCCGTTTTATGTTTTGATTCCTTTGTTTTGCTTTGAATTTTTTTTGATCAGATCGAGACAGTTTTCTTCCTTTTGATTTAGTTCTGTTTTCTAGGTTGAAGCTTTTGAACTTTTTTTTTATTTTGTTTTGTTTTAATGTTGAGATGATATTCTTGTTTGTTCTAGTTTGAGTTTGATTTTGTTTTGTTTTCATTTTGAAAGAAGATTAAGGATTGATGATATTCTTGTTTCAGTTTGATTCTAGTTATTCGATATTTTCATAATATGGAAATAACACCAATACTGTTGTAAACTCTACCTTCCTAGAAGGTCAATCTATTGAACGGCCACCACTGTTTAACGGAATGAACTATAAATGTTGGGCCACTAGAATGAGAATCTATATACAAGCAAGTAATTACGAAACCTGGAACATTATTCAATCTGAATATATTATTCCAATTATTGAATATTCTACATGGTCTGACACCCAAAAATTAGATGCTACTGCAAATGCTAATGCCATGAATATGTTGTATTGTGCATTAGACAAAAATGAGTTCAATAGAATAAGCATGTGCAAAACTTCTCGTGAAATTTGGCGTACTCTTAATTTTACACATGAAGGTACTAACAAAGTCAAACACAGTAAAAATTTTATGCTCAAAAATAAGTTCTAGAATTTTAAAATGAAATAAGACGAGACTATGAAATGTACTCTAGATTTCAAGATATATATCATTCTTTGGTGGCATTAGGAGAAACTTACACAGATTTTGATATTGTTTCAAAAATCCTCAACTTACTAACGGATGAGTGGGAACGAAAAGTCCTAGCAATCGAAGAAGCTAACGAAATTTCGACCATAAAACTAAAAGAGTTGATTGGAAATCTAATGTCTTGTTAAGTTAATCTCCAAGCAAAACGAGTACAAGCTCAAGATAAGAAAAATATAACATTCCAGGCAGAAAAAGATGAAACAGATTCAGATGAAGAAGATATGGCGTTATTTGCTAAAAAATTTAAAAAGTTTTTGAAATTTAGAAAGAGCAACAAATTTAGATATAACAAGAAAAACTCCGGCAATAATAGCAACACCAATAAACCATCATCATCTGCTCTAGAGTGTTATGAATGTCACAAGAAAGGTCACATCAAGAAAGATTGTCCTGAGAAAAAGAAAGACAAGTATAAGCATAAGAAAGACAGATTCAAGAAAAAAGCTTTCTCATTCACATGGTATGATACAGAATCATCCTCATCATTAGAAAGTGAGACGGACAGTGATTCATAACAAGCAAATGTTTGCTTTATGGCTACAAAAAACGAGGTAAGTGATCTAACTTTTAATGATATTTTGGAAATCAATTCGGAATTACTTCACATATTAGAAGGCAAAAATAAAAAGTACAAAGAAGCTCTTCAAAAATTGAATAGAACTGAAATCGAAGTAGAAATGCTAAGAGATGAAAAGAAAATTCTAGAAGAAGAACTCCAAGTTACTCAAGAATTTTTTTCTAATATGTCATCTCAACTTTCTCTATTAAGTCAAGAGGTAGAAACTCCGAAAGAAAAGAATGATGCTTTATTAATTGAAAATCATGACCTTAAATCAAATATCAAGATTTTAGAGTTAGATAACTCTAGCTTTAAAACAAAGTTAGAAGATATTAATAAAAATGTTTCTAATTTTAATAAAGGTAGAGAAAATCTTTTCAAAATTATAGAAAATTCTCAAAATGTTCCAAATAAAAGAGGACTAGGATATAAACAAACTTCTAAATTTATTCCAAAGAAAAAGAATTCTTCATATAAAAATAAAGTTGAAAAACCTAGTTTTAAAATTACCAATTTTACTACTTAAATTGAAATTTAGGTTCCTAAAACAAATAACTCTTCAATACGAAACAAGTATATAATCTTTTATAAAAACTATTTATAAAAACAAAGATTTTGTTTTTAAAAGGAATTCTTAACCCTCTTTGGTTTGGTTTCCCAAAGACCTAACTCTTAGGACCCAAAATAAAATGATGGGTACCAATGTTAATTCCATATTTTGCATGTACCATCCAAAAAGAGAGGAAAATGGATAGTGGACAGTGGTTGCTCAAAACACATGGCCGGAAACAAAGAGATGACAACAAACATTAACTACTCAGATGGAGGTTCTATCACACTTAGAGATAATTCCAAAGGATATGTCATCAATAAAGGAAATGTGAGCAATAACGGTATGTCTAATTCACCTCTTATTACAATGTTTTATTAGTTAAAAATATGAAACACAACTTACTTTGTATTAACCAATTATGCGACAAAGGACTCAATATTTCCTTTTCTGAAAATAAGTGTAGCATTTTTGATCAAAATAAAAATCTTATTTTTGAAGGTTTTTGAGATAAAAAAATTTATGTCTTAAATATGAATATAAATCATAATACAAATATGTATTTAATAGCCAAAGAAAATGATCCTTGGTTATGGCACAAAAGATTTTGTCATATTAATTTCAAAACTATAAATAAATTGTCTAAAAATAATTTAGTAAAACGTTTACCAAAAATGAATTTTAAAGGAAACAATATTTATGATGCATGTCAATTAGGAAAATTAACAAAATCATCCTTTAAATCAAAGAAAAGTTTTTCTACTTTAAAACCTCTAGAACTATTACATTTAGATCTCTTTGGTCCTACTCAAATTCAATCTATAAATCATAGAAGATATGTGTTTGTCCTCGAGAAGGATGTTTTTAATGATAACAACCTTAGCACTTATTATAAAATATAAATACTAACATTATAGTTTAGATATATATGTATATGCAAGATATAAACATGCAGGTACCAAGAATGAAGACAGTACAGTATAGAGATACAAGACTGATGAATTTAAAGATTGAAGATGTCAAGATTGAATACTCATGAGTATCAAGATATCAAGAGTTCAAGATTTCAAATTACCAGATAAGTATTGAGTCTACAATTATGTTAAAATTTCTTGAAAGCACTTACATCTTTATTCGAAATTTATTCGTGGAATGGAATCCACTTCGAGCCTATTAAAGGGATGGAACCCTCTTCGGATGGAACCCACGACAATATCTAGTGGAAAATATGGTGGTTCCATTTTGATTTCCACTAATTTTATAAAAATGCTTTTCAAAAATATATCTCTTCTTTTTAAAAATGTTTTCAAAACTTTTTTTCAGAAAGACATCTCTCTTAGTTTTAAAAGTTTTAGCTTCAAAACTATTTTTATGATTTTTTCAAAATTGTCCTTGATTTTAAACTATCTCTTATTTTAAATATTTAGCTTTAAAATATTTATGTACACGGATTTTAAATCACTTTATATATTAAGATTATATACATTAAAAATTGCTTTCTAAACTCTTTTATATGTTTAAACTATATTCAAATATATTTACAAAGTTTAGAAATTGTTTTGACAAATTACAGAAACCAATTTTAATAAGAAAATCAAAATCATAAAATTTGCCTAGAGCATGTCAACATCCTTCTACCACCCTCCCCCCATGTGGATATGGTTCCTGTTAAATTCAAAATTCAAATTTTCAAAAAAAGTGTCTATTCGTCGTTTCCTTTCACGAATAGATATGGCTGTTGATCTTCTATAAATACCAGCAGTTCTAAACGAATTTTTTAACCAAATTTCACTTGTTTTCTCTCCACTTCATCTTCCACATTTATTTTAAAAGAATCCCAAGCTATACACTACCGAAATACCAAGTGAATCAAAGTTGATTATCTCTTATTTGATTCTCTGCCACTTCCTCTATAAGATCTCAGTGCCATTCAAATTATAGGATTATTTGTAAATCAAACTATTGAGTAAAAGGTGCGGTTGAGCCTTGAAATCAATTGGGGGTGATTGTTGCCCTGGAAATGGATTAGGTGATCTTATGACCTGCTAAATCAAGAGAGTTTGCCCCGGACTCGAATATAGGAGGATGTACCTCGTGGCCTTGAAATCGAGGGTGTAATTTGGGAGATTATTTTGAAAAGAAATCCATACGATTGTGTGCGACTGGATGTAGGGTAACTCCGAACCAGTATAAAATCCTCGTGTGTTCTTTCCTTTACTGCTTTTATTTATTATTTGCATTTATCTCTGATTCTGTGATTATATCTGTGTCTGTGTATTACATTTGTTGGTGATTAAATTACATAAGTCTCAAAAAGATTTATAAAATCCACATAACACTATTCACCTCCCTCTAGTGTTATTCTAGCCTTAAGATCCTTAATCTGCATTTCTAACATTGGGTATCAAAGCGAGGTTTCACAGTTTTCATAATCTGAATTTTGAAAAAGTTTTTAAATGGCTATTTTTGGGGATTTTATTAACACCATTTTCATATGAATATGTCATAGAATCATCATGATATTGATGTTTAAAATTATATTTAGTTATTTTGAAAACTCACTTAATCCTTTAAAAAAAGTTATGTTGTTTTGCGGGAGAAGAGTTATGTCTAATGACTATTGGTTAAAAGATACTAGATAATCGTTCATCGATCAAGAAGAACAAATGGATATATAATGGCAATCGATAATAAAATGGGTACCAGATCAATAAAAACTTTTGATTCTCATCTACAACTTGATTTGATGTTGTACCTCTCTCCATCTGCTTCGCAATTGTGATATCCCGGAATTTTTGACAATATCAATTTAATAATCTGTATTAAAATTGAAATTGATTTGATAATTTTTGTTAATAAAATTTTAACTGATTTAATAGTCTTCCTTTAATAAATATTTAATTGGTGAATTTATCTTTTAAAACTTAATAAATTGATTTCTATTTAAATGAATATATTGTATGTATATATTGTAAATAAATAATCTTGGTTTAAATTTAATAAATGAATCTTGATTTCAAATTCTAATATTTATATTTAATAATTTGGAAATTATAACTTAAATTAATATTAGGCTTTTCAAAGCTATTTAATAAATATATGGTTTTAAATTAAGGTAAGAGTGTATTGTTTAAATTGATTTTAGCTTAAGTCTAAATTTAAATTAATTAACAAAATGGTTTGTTTATAAATATAGCTTAATAAAATAAGTAATTTATTAATAAGGAGACAATTTATTTTATAAATTATTATAAATTTGATAATGAGTTATTTTTAAATAATATTAATAATGTATTGTTTTTAAGAAATGGATTTTAATAAAAAATTGTATGTTATTTCAAATTGAATTTTAGAATTTGATTTGAATTTGAATATAAAGTTTTGAAATCCAAAGTATAGATTTTAAATTGTTTTGGATTTACAAATATATGCATAAGCTTTTATTTATAAGTATAATTGGTTTTTATTTCTTTTAAAAAAAATTCTATACATAAAATACTAATTAACTAATTAATTAGGCATAACTTAACATTTAAATTAAATACTAATTGCTTTAAAAAGACATGTGTTGTTTTCCTAAGCTTCATATAACAACTGTTAAGAGATAAACATTCCAATTTGACAAATGTTAAGATAATTGGCAAGTCTCCTTATTTATTTTCGTTTTCTTTTATTATATTAAATCACAAAATTCACTTATATAAATACATTTGCCTCTCACCTTTCTTCCTTTTTCTATCTTCATAATTCAAAGTTAGAAACAAATCTGAGAATAATTTATAACGATTTCCAAAATCAGTTTACAAACTCAAATTAAACTCTTCATATCAAAATCTAAATCCCTGTAATTTATTTCAAAATGAGTGCGTGCAAATCATCTTTCCTGCAACCTTTTCAAATCTGTAGCCTGCACATTTTCAAACAAAAACAAATCTGAAATCTGTTCTAAAATCTGGAAGCATGCAACTGCATTTTCAAATCATGCACACAAGTTAACAAAGCAGCAACTCAGTTATCAAAATTTCAAAGGAAATGGAAACCAGTTTTTCAAGCTTTCAAAAATTTGAAGCTTTATTCTGCATCTTCAAAAAAAAACAAGTGAGTAACAATTTCTCTTCTAAAAATTTAAGTATATGAATTTTGGTTGCCTGATTAAAATCTGGAATAAGTATACTTGTTACATATGCATTGTTCTGTGTATATATATATATATATATATGGACATATAGATGATGTGCACGTTTGTTTATCAGAGATCTCTCTATCTTTAATTTTCAGGGTCTAGTCTATTTCAAAATTCATTTTCTAATGATAAAATTACTGATAGGATTTGGTATTTAAACAAAAAAAATTTGTTTATTAATAAAGTAAAGTTTAAATTTTATTTGATTTGAAATAAGTTTGTATTGACTCTAGAAATCATGAACAACAGAAATGCCTAAGCTAAGTCAAAATTCAAATTTAGTAATTCATGGATTCAGGATTATAAACCAAATCCATAAATAAAAACAAGAATTTTAAAACTAAATCATAGTTTTTAGTTTGGGGATGGGTGTGCGGTTCTCGTTCGAACTGAAAAGGGAAATTTGGGTTTTTCTGGTGATCTATGTGCCTGGAGGGGTCGGGGTTCTTCCAGATGATGGAGGAGTGTTAGTAGTTGATGGGAAAAATATCGGATAGTGTTGCATTTCATCGAAGAGGCAGCGGTGGTGAAATTTCTTCTTGAACCCTAGATTTAGTTAGGCTTAGGAAATCAATCACTACGGGTTCTACAGTGGATCGAGTGCTTCAAGTTTTTGGGTGATGGATGCTTGGTCGTATACATGGTCATGGCCGGAGGTGTAGTGTTTCTGGTGGTCGAGGCAGTTTCCAGGTTGCGTATGGTGGTTCCAGTTGTTTTCCAAGTTTGGGTTGCAATCTCGAATTCGATTTCGAGTATGTTATGGCGATTCGATGATAGGGATCTGGTTCGTGGATGTTCGGCAAGATGTGGAGATCATCGTTGATGATCGGAATCGACGAAGGCTACTGTGCATGTGCACGGTGCAGCTTTTTGTTTTTCTGTTGTTTTTGGTTTGGGTAGAAAAGTTACTCGAGTGGTTCTCGAGTAAATTGTTGTTTCGCTCGAAGCACCTTAGGTTTGGACTCGAAGGAGATCTTGCGTGGCTCGGGGAGGTGCTGGTAACAGGTTTTAGAAAACCTGTTCTGTTTTTAAATTTAAAAATGAAATTTTAAAATGGTTTTAAAATATGAAAGTAAAAGATTTAAGTAAAGTTTAAGTCTAAGTTCAAATATGGATTCAAAATCTAATTTGTATCCTAGTTTCTAAATTAAATAAAGTTTTTAAATTCAAATTGTTTAATAACTTGAAAGTGTTTAGGTAAATAAAAATGTATCTAAAAGAATTTGAATTTAAAATGGAGTTTGAAAATATAAAGAAAGGATTTAAACCAAGTTTAAATCAAAAGTTTTAAATCTGATTCAAATCTAAATTTGAATCTTAGTTTTAAAATAAATAAAGTTTTAAAAAAAATTAATGTTTAACAACTTTGAATGTTAAAGTAAATTTCAAATGTTTTGAATTTAAAAGGGAATTTGATTTAAACTCTTTTGAAATCTCTTTTAAGAAAGTTTTACTTTAACATATGATTTTAAAAGTTTTTAAATTGGTTTTAAACTATGTTAAAGATAAAGTTGGTATTCATTTTAAATCTTGAATTTAAAATGAAATTTAAAAATAAATTTGAAAATAAATGTTTTCAAATGTATTTGTGAATGATAATTTAACCATAGATAAGAAAAAGGTCTATCTTAAAGTTAAATTAGAATTTAATGATTTGTAATTCATTTAATTATTAAGGTAATTAAATGGATAATTAATTTATTTAATAAATTAATGAAATGGATAATTACTTAAAGTAATTAAGGGTTTTAAACATAAATATTAAGATTAATTATTCTTAGAATAGTTGGTCTGTAATTTAAGAATCATTAATTAAATAAGATTAGATTTTTAAAATTAATGATTAGAAATTAATTAATCAAGTAATCAAGGATTAATTAAGTTATGGTTAACACATAATTGATTAAATAATTAGGATTAATTAATGGGTTATTAATGGTTAATTAGTTTATAATTAATAATGATTAATGTAAGTTTAATTACTTTATAAAAGTAATTAAAGAAATTTTTAATGGTTAATAAAGGTCATTAACTTGAGATTATTTAATAATTCAAATTCCAGCCCTTCAATTATAGACCACGGATTCCAATTCGTGCTTAAATTTTTGATATTGAGAGGTCTACTACTGGATAATCTATGGCAACTGAGAGATAAGGGTATTGGGTTACTAGAAGAGATGATCGGACATTTTGACACTATTTATTATCCTAAAATTGGAAATGGTCAGATGGATAACTTCGGAGAGACTAATGAAAGTTCAGGTTGTTTGAGCTGCAACAATTTAAGCAGTTCGCTCGAATGCGATGATTGTTTCTTCAATGTACTGCCAGAATGCCCTGAAACCATTGACCCAATGATTCTAGACCCTAATGTATTTTCATTAACCGAGAGGCCACTCTCCTTAAAAGAAATAGGCATTAGCGACACTGGTAAATGTGATGGGTCGGGCGAGAGTGATTTTGTTCAGGTTTCTAAGAAGAGTAACGCAGTTAGACCGAGTGAAAACATCCCTTTCACAATATTCACTGCTAACCCATTTAATTTTTTAGCAATCCCATTAATACCAGATGAAGAATTAAGGGCTTGCCCAGTTGACATTTCAACTGATTCAAACCCATCGCCACTGAAAAAAGCTATAGGGGATCCTTCGAGTTACAGCAGGTTGCCTAGTGTAAACAACAAGCCTGATGTAGATGATGAAAAGGAAGGGGGTCTCTCGTTGAAATGGATAATGAAGTCTCTCTAGACGAGGTATGTGAGTGTGACAAGGTGGCACACGCAAATCTTTCGGTTTTGTTGGTTCCTGAAGCATTAGAGATAGAGAGTTGTGTAAGAGGGTCTAGCAGTGAGGGCCTGGATCTCTCAATTAACAATACAGATGTTGATCCAGATGATGTCAACGTGCACAGTCTGCATTGTTTGAGCAATGTGCACAATATAACTGATGCTAGTTCAGATGGTAATCTTTTTGGTGATAGACAGGATTTATTGACGCTCTGTGCTGCTGATGCTTATTGTAAAGAGAGCTATGTTTCTGGCTCGAGAGATAAAATCGGGCCTGGTTTTGGATCCGGTGTTAATAATGCTGATGCTATCATTCATGTGAGCAGAGAAGTAGTTTCTGGGGATACTTTGGATTCAGAGACTTCATTATTTGAACCCAATGGCGAAAGAATTAAGCAGCATGGTTCATGCCCACCTTTGACCAAGAAAGGCAGGAGAAAGATGCGGCCTGTTAGTGTAACGGTTAGACGTAGCGCCAGTATCAGAGGTAACCAGTCTCAGGACTCAGGTGAGTGTCCTGGTTCGAATGCCAAGAGCGGCACCTCAAACTCAGGCTTAGGTATATGTCTCGATATGGGTAGTACGTATTCTTCGTATGCGTTAGGTAACCTATCTGCTTCTAATTTTAGTAAGTTAGCTTCTGATACTTGTTTCATGTTCTCTGATGCCGAGTTAGATCGTGATTTACTAGATGTATGGAGTTGGATAGGGCTAGATCTGTTGGTTCATAAGGATTATTAGTTGGAACATTAGAGGTTTACACGATTTAAATAAATGTGACAAAGTTAGAATTTTTTTTAAAGACTATTCTATTAACATTTCTGTCCTTCAGAAAACTAAGATTGATTGCCCTAATTTTAGATTCTTTAGAAGATTAGGAGGTTATCAATTAAGAAAATAGGCTTTTTTACCATCTGTTGGCGCTTCCGGGGGCCTAATGGTTGGTTGGCGTGATAATTATTTTAAGCTCCTTCAATGTATTCGAAAAGAGTATTCTTTGCTCATTATTTTTATTAATATTGTTGATAATTCTTTTTTAAATATTTCTAATGCATACGGCCCTAATTTAAAAATTAATCGTCGAATTTTATGGAATGAATGCCTTGAATTTAGATCTTTAACTCCGGGCTCTTGGATCCTGTGGGGGATTTTAACGTTACTCGTTTTTTGGGAGAGCGTTCTCCTCATGAAGGAGATTTCTCTGCCATGGAGGAATTCGATCATTTTATTATTAACTCCAATTTGATTGAAATCCCTCTTGCTAACAGAGATTTTACTTGGAGTAATACTAGGGAATCCCCTTCCATGGCTCTTCTGGACAAGTTCTTTGTTAGTGATGAGATTGAGGATAAATTTCCCATTTGCAGAGTTTCTGGTTTGCCTTACACATACTCCGATCACTGTTCGATTACTCTTACTTGTGATAAGAATAGGGTAATTAACGGGACTTTTAAATTTGAAAAATTATGGCTTTTAGAATCTAACTTTTCAATTTAATTCATAATAAATGGATCTCTTTGAGTTTCTATAATATTAGACATAAGGATAACCCACTAAAAATTTTGTTTTAAAACTTAGAAACCTTAGAATTTTTCTTAAAAATTGGAATATAAATGTTTTTGGTAATATAAAAATCAAAAAAGATAATATTTTTAATGAGATGCTCAAAATAAATAAGATTGAAGAAACTAGACAACTAAATTTAGGAGAACGCAACGTTCTCGCTAATCTTAAGGAGGAGCTAAATTTTGTTCTTGAAAAAGAGGAGGTTATGTGGAAACAGAGGTCTAGAATCCAGTGGATTAATGAAGGTGATTATAACACAAATTTTTTTCATAACATGGCCAATGGTAGAAAACGAATTAATACAATTAATTCTATTTCTATTAACAATGAGACTTTAGTTGATCAGAGAGATCTTAATAAGGCTTTTACAGATTATTATAGAGATATTTTTGGTGCTAAAATTAAATTTAGAATAAATGTTAACTAGAATGATATTTATCCGCCTGAATCCAATGTTGATCTTTCTGATCTAGATAAACCTTTCACCGCAGAGGAAATTTGGAAAGCCATTAACGACATGCCTAGCGATAAATCTCCGGGTCCGGATGGGTTTCCTATTTTATTCTATAAAACTTTTTAGGATGTCTTGAAACTAGACCTAATTAAAATGTTTACTAATTTTTATTATGGAAGCTTGCAATTAGGAAGATTCAATTTTGCAAATGTTATTTTACTGCACAAAAAAGCAGACGCAAATAATTTAAAAGATTTTAAACCTATTTCTTTGATTAACTGCTCTGTTAAATTTTTTTCAAAACTATTAGCTAATAGGCTGAGTATGAGAATGAATAATCTAATTGATTGTTCACAATCTGCATTCATTAAAGGAAGAAATATCACAAACGGTGTCGCAGTTGTTCGAGAATATATTAATCACTGGTGTAAAAACAATATTACCTGTGCTATCCTTAAACTTGATTTCGCCAAAGCTTTCGATTATGTTGATTGGGATTTTTTAATTGATATTTTTCGTGCTAGAGGTTTTAGTCATAGATGGATTAGCTGGACATGAATTTGCTCAAAACTGGAAACTCTAGCATAATGGTTAATGGTATCTTAGGTAATAAAATTCAATCTAGGAGAGGTTTAAGGCAAGGGGACCCTTTATCGCCTCTTCTGTTTAATCTCGTCGCTGACGTTTTTGCTAAGATAATTAAAAAAGCGGTTGATAATGGATCATTGGGAAATTTAGGAAATGATATATCGCGTAATGGTATATCAGTCCTTCAATTTGCCGATGATACCATGCTTTTTTCTTCCCATTTACCAAGACATATCGTTTCTCTTAAGTTCATCTTATATTGTTTCGAATTCTTATCGGGTTTGAAAATAAACTTTGATAAAAGTTCTATTCTAGTCCTGAACGATCATTATAATGTTGAAAGTTTAGTCGCAAATACTCTCAACTGCAAGACTATGAACTTTCCTTTTGATTATCTTGGCTTTGTGATTATACCTTCTAAACTCAAACATGATGACTGGTTTACAATCACTGATAGAATAAAAAATAGAATATCCAATTGGAATGGGAGATTATTATCTAGAGCAGGTAGATTAGTTTTAATAAATTCTGTTCTAACTGCCCTTCCAATATACTGGATGTCCATGCATTTATTTCCGGATAGGGTAATTGATAAAATTGACAAAATTAGAAGAGATTTCTTATGGAGTGGGGAAAATACTAACAATAGCATAAAATGTTTAGTAAACTGGGAAACTGTTTGCAAAGCTAGAAAGGAAGGTGGCTTAGGAGTAATTAACTTGCGTAATATGAACTTGTCTTTGCTTAGTAAGTGGTTATGGAAGTTTAAGGATATAAATGATAATGCTACTTGGAAAGAGATCATTATAAAATATTACTATAATGGTTGTATTAACTCTTATCAAATAATTTCTCCCGATAATCAAAATCTTTCTAACTTTTGGAAATCCATTTTGAAATGTCAGGATATTTTCACCCTAGGCCTTAGTACGATTGTCCACTCTGGTAATTGTACTTTTTTTTGGCATGACCGGTGGATTTCTGTGTTACCTCTTAAGGTAGAATTGAAAGAGCTTTACGAAATCTGCACCTTTAAGTATGCGTTAATTAGTGATGTTTTTACTCCTCATAATGATCCTCCTTGGAACTTTACTTTTAACAGAATTCTAGTAGGCTCAACCCTTAGGCAGCTTCCCTTGCTTTATGCTAAATTAAGTCTTTATAATATTGATGATGATAATGACACCATTAGGTGGGAATGGGATAAGAGTAAGAAATATACTCCAAATTCTTTTTATAATTTTATTTTCTTTTCAGGCACATCAAACATCTCTTTTAACTATAGTTGGAAAGCAAATGCTCCTCCTAAATCTAAAATTCATATATGGTTAATACTCCATAGAAAACTTAATACTATAGAATTACTAAAGAGAAAAAACATTCATAATGACAAAAATTGTTATTTTTGTAATTTACATACTGAAGATATTAAGCACATTTACTACGACATGCTTAGTCTTATTGCATCCTAAACAATACTCTCAGAATTTTTAATTTTAATATTACAACTAAAATCAATGATTGTGAATTCTACTGGAGCAGATATAGATTTAGGTTCAAAAAGAATATTAGATTCTTACTACACACTTTATTCACTATTATTAGTTGGTATATTTGGTTCGAAAGAAATCAAAGAATTTTTAACAATAATATTAGTCAGGGTAATAAACTGATTTACACTATTTCTTCCTTTTGTTTTAATTGGATTTTTAACCCCAAACATAAATTAGCTAAAAAAAATTCTTTAAAGGGTTCCTTAGCAAAGTTAGGTATAATATTAACTCTTTTAAAATCAATAATAATATCTTTAACACTAATAATAATAGTATTTATATTTATCCAAACTTATCCAACGATTACATTGTCAACCATAATTTTCTTAGGATCACATGCGCTTAGGTTTTTTGTTTTGTGCTTTTATCTATTTAGGGGGTTAGTTTAGATAGATGGTTCTTTAAAACATATATATGTATACTAATTTTCTAATATACATATACACGTATCATTCTAACTCCTTATTTAGTCTTTCTGCAGGCGCAGGTTCGAGCGATAGGGTGTTTGGGTTCACTTTGCAGGTTCTCATGACTTCAGATTGCAGGGCTTTGGATTGCGGAAAGGGCTTAGGCATAGAGTTTTCATCTACGGACACCGTCATCTCCACTATGGAGCTCTTGCATCTAGAGGATTTGCTTTTCGGCTTGGCTTTTGTTCCATTGCAGCAGGGAGCTTCTTATTTTGCTTGTGTCGTCGCCTTGTTCTTTTTAGGTTTTTCTATTGCTTTTTAGGTACTTCAAACACTTTAATATTGGGCGGTTGTCATGCCTGTGCTCGATATTAGGGTGTGATGGGTAAAGACTTTGCCTGTTCTTTTTTTTCTGTGTTATATATATAGCTATATGTGTGCTCTCCTCTATCCTTAGAGGATCACACATTTCGCTCAAAAAATTAATGTGATTAATTTTTAATAATTAGTTAGATTAATTAATTAAAAATAATAATTTGTGAAATTGTTTAAGTGTAATTACTTAATGGAAGTGATTAAGGAATTAATTACTTAATGTAGTTAATTGAGTTTAATGTGATTAGTTTAAATTGGTTAATTAAGTTTAACTAATTTAAACACTAGATGATTTGATAATAATTACTTAATGTAATTAATGGATGGTAATTACTTAGTGAAGTTATTAATTGATAATTACTGGATGTAATTAACTGAAGATGATTTAAGAATGGAAGTAATTTGGATTAAATTACTTTGAAATTAATCATGGGATTAATTAAAGATAATTAATTAAGGAGTAATTAATTTATTTAATGAAGTAATTAAGAGCAGTTAATTACTAAATGTGGTTAATCAAGAGTGATTAATAATTATGGTTTAATTAAGATTAATTACTTAATGTAATTAATTTAAAAAAGATAATTAATTAAAATGTAATTAAGGATCATTAATTTATATAATTAACGATGTAATTAAGGATTAATTAATTAAGATTAATTAATCAATGATAAGTGATTAAAGAGTAATTAATTAATGTAATTAATTAAGGGTTAATTATAATTAATTAATTAATGAAGTAATTAAAGGTTAATTACTGTAAATGGTTAAGAGTAAATAATTTGTTAAATTAATTAAAGGATAATTACTTGAATGTAATTAAAGAATAATTAATCAAGGGTGATTATTAAGGTGATTAATTAGAAGATAATTAATTAATTGATTTGTAATTAATTAATGGTTATGTAAGCAAGATTTATATTGATGAAGTAATTAATTTAATTTACTTTAAATTAATTAGAGATGCACGTAATTAATTTAATTCATTTTAAATTAATTATAAATGGTGTGATTATTAGATCATTGCTTATGTATGGATGATATTGATTTGCCTTGAATGGTTTGTAATCTCAGAAATGAGATAAGTAATGCTGTGTGATATGGATACTTTTATTAAAGTATGATGATATTGTGGATTATCTATGATAGTATGGATTATCTGTTTATAATGATAATGTGAATTATCTATTGTGATGGTAATGTTGATTATCTATTGTGATGATGTGAATTATCTATTTGTGTATATAGATAATAGAACTGAATTGTTTCAAACTTTAAAACAACTTGGACCTAAAATATACGTTTTGTATTTCGATGAGACCGGGATCGGGTTTTCAGATTTAGATATCCGAAAACCACATCGATCCAAATTAACGATAGGTCGTGAATCTCAAGTGACGACGAAGATTCAGAGTGCAAGGGTTATCATCGTTAACTCTGAGGGTGATTCTAAAATGAGTGTAACGAGATAATGCCTTCAGTTTCGTTCGAGCGTGGAATGAATTTGTATGGATTGAATGCTTTCAGAACATCGTCAGGTGGACGATGAGCATTCTAAGTGATGTGTTCTATAAAGTTAATCGTAGCCTCAAGCCTCATCAACTGGGAATGGCTAAAACAGGACAGGTGCAGCAAGGCTAAGTGGGTCATGCCCAAGTAGGACGAGATTTTCCCCTGTCTAGAGGTTCCTTTTTATTCGGCTGTGTGGACAGTTGTGAGCTCCAACTGTCGGGATTGTCTTGTTCGGGACTGTCCAGTAACGAATGGTTCCGGGCTTGTGTTGCAGGGGATTGGGAGTAATCCTCGGTATGGTGATCTAGGCCCCGTATTGTGACGGGCGGTACCCCAGTAGCCCTGCCATTGTATGGAATCCAAAATCCAATAAGTGCCCTCGGTTTTGATTGTATTGCCCACTTTTGTGGCTAGCAGCTGGAATTTAATCATGTAACAATTACGGCTATTTCATATTTACTTGAAAAACCCTAGACATATTATAATATCACTGGACTTCCTATCAACTGTTTTAGTTAGCGTAAGGTAAAAACTTTTCCATGTTTATGTGTTCGGAAGTCTTACGTGATACCTTTTGTTTTCAAAGGTTTTTCAAAAGTTAAGCAACCTTAACCTGTTACTCACACCAGAACCATGTCTGACCCGGAGTTTATTTCTGTTTTCTTAAACTCTTGGGTACTCAAATTTTTATGAGTGGCTAAAGGATTCAGGTTAGCTTCGACGAATTGTGGAGGAGTAATGGAGCAGGAGGCTTCAGCGTGTAGGTTTATAGTGTTCCGCTCTGTTGGTTTCTCTGAGTAGTTTCCTTGTTGCATTAAGTTGTATAACTAGACGGGTGTTTATTACTGTCTAGTATGTGATGTATAACCTGTGTAACTCTGATAATGGTTGTAAACCATGTAATATTTATGTTATTAATATAATTTATTCGTTCCGCTGTTGAGATTCTAGTATTGTTTCTTCTTTCTTCTCTTTCTTTTCTCTTTTCTATCCCTTTCTTTCTTCAAGTTGATGCGATTTTATGTGGTGAGAAAGTCGGGTCATCACACTAGGTATCAGAGCGCTAGGTTGAGTGAATACCTAGGCTTTGGAGTGTTTTCTTTTTTAGAGAGCGTATTTGTAATTTTGATACACACACACACACCTATTGTTGGATTACCTGTGCGGGTTTTCCAATATAAGTTATAAAGGTAGATGTGGTAGTGGTGTGTATCACAACTACCAATGGTTGGAGTTTTGAATGTTTGAGGTTGGAAGTGTATCAGTCGAGACTGTAGACCTAATACCGTCTCGTGTGAATTTTGCTGTGGTGAAAGGATTTCATCAATCTTTGAAGGAAACCTGTTAAGATTCAGAGTCTATTTTTGAAGTTGGATGAGTATAGTATGGATCTGTCAGTTAGGCAGAAGCGAGTGATGGTATCTTGAT
Source organism: Allium cepa (assembly GCA_030765085.1). Lineage (NCBI taxonomy): Eukaryota > Viridiplantae > Streptophyta > Magnoliopsida > Asparagales > Amaryllidaceae > Allium > Allium cepa. Next base: position 485,463,137 of record CM060944.1, on the reverse strand, counting down.
ACATCGAGAAGTAGTAGCTGCGTGATGAGATGCAGTGATTATGGATGTGTCCGATGATGTTTCTTTGGAACAAGTTAAAGGAAGTAGGTTTGCATCGGTGATGTGGCTGTGTTCAGCATGGTGTTTCTGTTTGGATTGAGGTCTGAGTTTCTTGAAGAGCTTTGGATTAGGAAATCTTTGGCATCTGTGGCAGTAGCGTAGCTCGGAGTGTTCTGTGTTGGCAGGAAGTTTTCTGGCTGAGTAGTTTTTCTGAAGGAGGAGTTCAGAAGCAGCAGATTAGATCCTTTTCATCGATGGATTGGCTAGATAAGTATAAGTTGTTCTGTTTGGTAAAGGGAGAACAGTTTTCTTTGGATTCGGTCTAAATTAATCGCAAAAGTGACTCACGATAGTTGAGTGCTCTCTTAGGTTATCAGAGTTTTTCCGGATGTCTTCAAGGAAGTCAGAGGTTTGTCCGCATCTAGAGATTGAGTTTTCTTATCGACTAGGATTCCAGGAGTGGTACCGGTGGTTCAGTTTAGTAGAAGGATGATTCTTAGAGATTGAGTTGGTGTAACAGCTCAGGGTTTAGGAGAAACTTCTGAAATTTTCTTTTACGGATCTGTTGAACCATATTTCTAGATGTTTTTTCCAGTTTGTGCTCATGTTCCTTATCAACATTTTTATCTACTTCAGATCAGAGTTGTGCAGCGGAAGCAGTTTGGGAGTGCTTCTATTTTTCTTTTCCGGTAAGGAGAAGTATGATTCTGTCTTCTTTTGTTTGAGGAGTAGATTTTGTGTTCTTGGTTTTGGATTGATCTTGAGGAGATCATTGGGTTAGGTTGTTTTTGGTTTTGTTTGTTTCTAGAGGCATCAGCAAGGGTTGAGCTGATCAGGAAGGATGTAGGCAGCCTAGGATCATTTGGAGACTTTTGTGAATAAGAGACGGAGGAATTTAGGTTCCAGAGTCGAAAATTTGATTTTGGTTAAGTTTTCTCCGATCAAAGGAGCCATAAAATTGGGTAAGGCTAGAAAGCTATCTCTGATGTATTTTGGATCTTTTCTGTGTTCTTGTGAGGATTAGTGTTTGGTCTTCAGGATTGAATTTCCAGTTTGGATAACTAGGATTCGATGAGTTTCATGTATCTCTGAGGGAGTACATGTATGATCTATCTCTAGTTTTTGAACCAACAGTTCGGGAGTTTTTGTTGTTGAGTCAGACTCGTATGTAGTCTGATATCCTGTCTAGTTTTGTAGATATAGATGAATAGGAGCTCTGTAGCTTGGTAGTTTCGATTGTTTGGATTCTATAGAGCGAGTATCCCGGTATCTATACTTGGGAAACTCGAGGAAATTCTATGCAGAATTTTGTCTGGATAGTTAGACTTGTTTGATTGGATTAATTGGTTGCTATGGTTGTTAGCATATGATTGATATATGCTTGTGTTTTAAAATTAAAATCTTCAAATAGATTATCAAATTACCTTTGTTTTAAATTTCAGGGACGAAATTCTTTTGAGGGGGGAGGATTGTGATATCCCGGAATTTTTGACAATATCAATTTAATAATCTGTATTAAAATTGAAATTGATTTGATAATTTTTATTAATAAAATTTTAATTGATTTAATAATCTTCCTTTAATAAATATTTAGTTGGTCAATTTATCTTTTAAAAGTTAATAAATTGATTTCTATTTAAATGAATATATTGTATGTATATATTGTAAATAAATAATCCTGGTTTAAATTTAATAAATGAATCTTGATTTCAAATTCTAATATTTATATTTAATAATTTGGAAATTATAATTTAAATTAATATTAGGCTTTTCAAAGCTATTTAATAAATATATGGTTTTAAATTGTTAAGGTAAGAGTGTATTGTTTAAATTGATTTTAGCTAAAGTCTAAATTTAAATTAATTAACAAAATGGTTTGTTTATAAATATAGCTTAATAAAATAAGTAATTTATTAATAAGGAGATAATTTCTTTTATAAATTATTTTAAATTTGATAATGAGTGATTTATAAATAGTATTAATAATGTATTGTTTTTAATAAATGGATTTTAATAAAAATAGTATGTTATTTCAAATTGAATTTTAGAATTTGATTTGAATTTGAATATAAAGTTTTGAAATCCAAAGTATAGATTTTAAATTGCTTTGGATTTCTAAATATATGCATATGCTTTTATTTATAAGTATAATTGGTTTCATTTCTTTTAAAGAAAATTCTATACATGCAAAATACTAATTAACTAATTAATTAGGCATAACTTAACATTTAAATTAAATACTAATTACTTTAAAAAGACATGTGTTGTTTTCCTAAGCTTCATATAATAAGTGTTAAGAGATAAACATTCCAATTTGACAAATGTTAAGATAATTTACAAGTGTCCTTATTTATTTTCATTTTCTTTTATTACATTAAATCACAAAATTCACTTATATAAATACATTTGCTTCTCACCTTTCATCCTTTTTCTATCTCCATAATTCAACGTTAGAAACAAATCTGAGAACAACTTACAACCATTTACAAAATAAGTTTACAAACTCAAATTAAACTCTTTATATCAAAATCTAAATCCCTGTAATTTATTTCAAAATGAGTGCCTGCAAATTATCTCTCCTATAACCTTTCAAATCTGTAGCCTGCACATTTTTAAACAAAAACAAATCTGAAATTTGTTCTAAAATCTGAAAGCATGCAACTACATTTTCAAATCAAGGACACAAGTTAACAAAGCAGTAACTCAGTTATCAAAATTTCAAAGGAAATGGAAACCGGTTTTTCAAGCTTTAAAAAATTTGAAGCTCTGTTCTGCATATTCAAAAAAAAATCAAGTGAGTAACAATTTCCTTTCTAAAAATTTAAGTATATGAATTTTGGTTGCCTGATTTAAATCTGGAATAAGTATACTTGTTATATATGCGTTGTGCTATAAATATATATGGACATATAGATGCTGTGCATGTTTGTTTATCAGAGATCTTTCTATCTTTAATTTTCAGGGTCTAGTCTATTTCAAAATTCATTTTCTAATGATCAAATTACTGATCGGATTTGGTATTTAAACAAAATTTGTTTGTTTATTAGTAAAGTAAAGTTTAAAATTTATTTGAGTTGAAATAATTTTGTATTGACTCAGGGAATCATGAACAACAGAAAATGCCTAAGCTAAGTCAAAATTCAAATTTAGTAATTCATGGATTCAGGATTATAAACCAAATCCATAAACAAAAACATGAATTTTAAAACTAAAATCATAGTTTTTAGTTTGGGGATGGGTGTGCAGTTATCGTTCGAACTGAAAAGGGAAATTTGGGTTTTTCTGGTGAACTATGTGCCTGGAGGGGTCGGGTTCTTCCAGATGATGGAGGAGTGCTGGTAGTTGATGGGAAAAATACTGGATGGTGTTTCATTTCATTGAGGAGGCAGCGGTGGCGAAATTTCTTCTGGAACCCTAGATTTAGTTAGGCTTAGGAAATCGATCACTACGGGTTCTACAATGGATCGAGTACTTCAAGTTTTTGGGTGATGGAAGCTTGGTCGTATACAAGGTCATGGCCGGAGTTGTAGTGTTTCTGGTGTTCGGAGGGTTGTGATCGAGGCAGTTTCCAGGTTGCGTATGGTGGTTCCAGTTGTTTTCTAGGTTTAGGTTGCAATCTCGAATTCGATTTCGAGTATGTTGTGGTGATTCAATGATAGGGATCTAGTTCATGGATGTTCGGCGAGATGTGGAGATCATCGTTGATGATCGGAATCGACGAAGGCCACCGTGCATGTGCACGGTGCACCTTTTCATTTTTCTGTTGTTTTTGGTTTGGGTAGAAAAGTTACTCGAGTGGTTCTCGAGTAAATTGTTGTTTCGCTCGAAGCACCTTGGGTTTGGACTCGAAGGAGATTTTGAGTGGCTCGGGAAGGTGCTGGTAATAGGTTTTAGAAAACCTGTTCTATTTTTAAATTTGAAAATGAGGTTTTAAAATATGAAGGTAAAAGATTTAAGCAAAGTTTAAGTCTAAGTTTAAATATGGATTCAAAATCTAATTTGTACCCTAGTTTCTAAATTAAATAAAGTTTTTAAATTCAAATTGTTTAACAACTTAAAAGTTTAAATCAAAAGTTTTAAATCTGATTCAAATCTAAATTTGAATCTTAGTTTTAAAATAAAATAAAGTTTCAAAAAAATTTAATGTTTAACAACTTTGAATGTTAAAGTAACTTTTAAATGTTTTGAATTTAAAAGGGAATTTGATTTAAACTCTTTTGAAATCTCTTTTAAGAATGTATTACTTTAAATATGAATTTAAAATTTTTTAAATTGGTTTTAAACTTTGTTAAAGATAAAGTTGGTATTCATTTTAAATCTCGAATTTAAAGTGAAATTTAAAAATAAATTTGAAAATAAATGTTTTCAAATGTATTTGTGAATGATTATTTAACCATAGATAAGAAAAAAAAGGTTTATCTTAAAGTTAAATTAGAATAATGATTTGTAATTCATTTAATTATTAAGGTAATTAAATGGATAAATAATTTGTTTAATAAATTAATGAAATGGATAATTACTTAAAGTAATTAAGGGTTTTAAACTTAAAGATTAAGATTAACTATTCTTAGAATAATTAATTTGTAATTTAAGAATCATTAATTAATCAAGTAATTGAGGATGAATTAAGTTATAGTTAACACTTAATTGATTAAATAATTAGGATTAATTAATGGTTAATTAGTTTATAATTAATAATTATTAATGTAAGTTTAATTACTTTAGAAAAGTAATTAAAGAAATTGTTAATGGTTAATGAAGGTCATTAACTTGAGATTATTTAATAATTAATTAATGTGATTAATTTTTAATAATTAATTAGACTAATTAATTAAAAATAATAATTTGTGAAATTGTTTAAGTGTAATTACTTAATGGAAGTAATTAAGGAATTAATTACTTAATGTAATTAATTGAGTTTAATGTGATTAGTTTAAATTGGTTAATTAAGTTTAATTAATTTAAACACTAGATGATTTGATAATAATAACATAATGTAATTAATGGATGGTAATTACTTAGTGAAGTAATTAATTGATAATTACTGGATGAAATTAATGGAAGATGATTTAAGAATGGAAGTAAATTGGATTAAATTACTTTGAAATTAATCATGGGGTTAATTAAAGATAATTAATTAAGGAGTAACTGTAACGACCCTCTATTTTGGACCATTCAAATCGACAATAAAACCATACATATCCGACTTGAATAATTCAAAATACCAAATTGTTAATTAAAATTTGGCAAAACTTAAAATATACAATAAATAAATCAATCACAGAGTAATATAATGCAGCGGAATAGATAAAGAATAGTAGTTCATGAAGCTACTATATACATTAGAGTTAGAAATAAAATACAACCGAATAGTTCAAATGCAGTGAAGTCTCTAATGCAACAGATGACTTCTCTGAACCAATCAACTGGAAAGGCTGGAATCTGAATCGATAGTTGGATCTCCAAATGAAATTCCGAACTCCAAAGGTGAGTCTCTAATGCTGTGTCACTCAGTCTGACCCGAGCGTAAAGCAAAACACAAAATACTTGAGTCATGATTAACATTCTTATATCAATAAATCCAACTCAAGTGAAATATCAACTGAAATACAAATAACTTAAAGGATGTTTGGGATAACCATCCTCTAAGGGTCCATGGAACTATCTACAAGGTAGAAATATACACTATAACACCATGGTCATTCAGCTTTATTTATACTTCAAAACCAAATATCATTTTCACTTCAAATATCTTTATATTTCCCAAAATAGTATTTATATATATTAAATAATTTATACAATAAAGTATTTTCAATTCCCCAACTTAACAAATCGTTTCAACATCAACCCGACCTTCCCATTTAAATTAAATTCAATCTCAATTTATCAATTTAAATTCAACTCAATTCCTAAAATAAACACTTCAATTTATCGATCTCAAATTCGGATTTGTAATCACAAAAATACCCCTTTATATTTCAATATATTTCAAAACTTTAAGTATTCAACGTTTCAACTAAATTTTTATTCAATTTAGTTTTCTAAATAATAAATTCAAATTTGGTTCAACCTAAATTTCACTTTAATTCAATTTAGTTGCTAAATAACAAATTCAACTACGTTGATTTCAAATACAGATCTGAATCTCAACATAAACCTTTTAAATTTCAATATACTTCAAGGCTTTAATATTTAAATTTTCTATATAACAGTTTCATATAGATCTCGATTTAACCTCATTATTATTTAATCTTGGGATACTCCCTTATTAGATTCAATATCATTTAAGTAAACTTAAATTACATTTTACTCAATATTTTCTTTAATTTTATTAAACGTGAAATATTTATTAAATCACTTAAATCAAAAATCCAGTTACAAAATCATACCTTTAAATTTTCCATTCAATAATTTCAAATCGATTTAATTAAATAAATCCTTATTTGAATACCATTTTTGATAAACCCAAATTTATCTCCCAATCTTAATTATTCAACTTTTTACAACGTTAAATTTTGAAATATAAATCTTAAATAATACTCAAACATATTATATGGATAAAATCAATCTCAATAATATTATTATTAAATATATATATATATATATATAATTTCCATTTATATATATAATATTTTAAGAACCAATATTTATTAATCCCATATATTTCTTTTCAACTGTAGAAATTTATTTTCAAAATATTTATATGGACCAATGGTGTCTGTATATATTTCCTATCATATAGTCAAGTGCTACAGATATTTATCATTTCAACCCGTACAATAAATATATACGATTGGACATCATTTCAACCCGTAATCCCAAATTCAATTAAATGAAAATCGCTTAGGTTTATCATTTCAACCCATAACGATTTTCTCCTATTCTAAAGTCCGTTCGGGTATGTATCATTTCAACCCATAATGATTTCTATACTAACAGGGAACTTGCAGAGTGATAACAGATATGAAAATAATAATAACAACAGGCATATATCATCAAAATAAACATAAACAATAGGATATGGTGTCATATCCCATAAGTGAACGTTATAGATAATAGCATATATAACAATTTGAATAACTACAGCCTCATATTTCAATTGTCGTTTCAATTGAAATCAAATTTAATAAATAAAAGAACGTTAATCGTGAGTGATTGCTCACCTTTCGAGGTTAGAGAGATAGACAATGAAGTTGAGTTACGAAACCCAAGCACGAATCTCAAAGCAAAGTAAGATCGGCACGAATCGACGATCAAAGATGGTAAAAGAAATCGATGGGAACGGGCCAAATTAGCTCGATAAAAATTTAGGCGAGATATATTTTTATATTATTATCCTCCTTCAACCCAAAATTTAAATTAAAGTATATATACATTTTATATAAGTCTTAAATTAAATATATTTATTCAAATCAACCATAAAAAAATCAAAACCAAATTCACTCTATCTTATAGTATTTACATTATATTTGAAACATTAATATCTAAAACTAAATGTACATAACCAAATTAACATCCAAAGATATACATAACAATAAATAATGTGAGTTTAAAGAAATCTAATAGTTTAACCAAATGCAGACTTCCTTTACAAATAATATACTATAATCATCATCATCATCATTATTATTATTGTTTACCAAAAATAAAAATATGCTAACACAATGCTAGTAGAAAAATGGAGAAAGGATGCTTATGCTTACCAATATTGACATGCAAACCTACATTTTATATGTACAATAAAGTGTGTACAAACAAACCTTTATATGGGCTGCTATATACATGTTTAAAAAATGTTATACATATATTGTTACACATATTCACAGCAGTCGTTATACCTAACTTGTATACATATTATATTTTAAACAACACCTGATAATAGATGAAGGTAAAATAAAAATTATATATATATATATATATATATATATTAACTAATACAAACCTATAAAGCTCTGAAATATATACTAGTATATCTATACAACCAACCCAATATGAAAATATGTACCCATGCAAATGTCTAAAGTTTTTAGAAACAATACTTAGGCTTATATATAAAATAAAATAAAACAATAACTTACACACACAAAAAAAACACAATACTTAATGAGACAAACACACAAGTTGTATTACCTTTTAAGATATCATATATATATGTTAAAAAATTTCTACAAGGCAAAATGGGTGACAAGGTGAGATACGGCTGCATGTAAGAGTGTGAAAGAAGAGAGAGGGTGGAGAAAGAAAATTTAAGGAGAAGAAAGTGACAGTAGATCCTTGCTTTACCATAAAAAAAACTTATAAAGGTGAAATAAAATGAGCCGTAAACGAATTAATGAATACAAAAAAAGGTATAATTCAAAACGGTGTGGGCCTAAGGTAAATATCCATTCACATCTTTTTTTGACATATATAAAACATATGACAAGCTTTAAAATGAAATGGCTATATATTAATTATTATTATAAAACGTTTTAAAGTGACTAGGGAAATAAATATATGGAAGTTGATAAAGGAGAATGAAGAGACCCAAAAATGGAATGACAAATAATAATTTTGAATTGATGGAAAAAAAGTAACAGCTGGCATAACCCAAAGTTATAAAGGCAGAGGAAAACGCTTTGCACAATTTAAGGTAAGCTTTCAAATTTTTTTGAATGTTTTATAACTTTCCAGCTGTAGTGAAGAAAATGGAATTTTAAAGGCAAAAATTAAAGTGACCGTTCCAATTAAATGAATATAAAACATATGCATGTTTCGTACATTCATACTTCCAAAATGGTATGACGTGGCAATGGTCGAATTTCAGTAAAAGATGAAATAAATGTGAGAAATGAAATAAATAGGAATGAACCGCATTTTTCCAAAACGAAACTATGCAACAAATCAGCAAATAAATAGAAACGTGTAGGGAGATAAGTGAAATAAATAAAAAATGTTAAAATATAAATAAATATAACATACATGAAAAGGACAACAGGACGATTTAGAAATTAATAAATGAGAAACGTATATCCCTTTACGTTTTAGTTTCAAAAGGGACAGAAAATTTTATCAAAAGTTATAAAGAGTTAAAAGCATTGAAACGTGGTTTCCGCTGAAATTTATTTTATTCCCAACTGAGATGAGAGAGAAAGGGAAAGATTTCAAACAAATGAATATATTCCAAAATGAATGTAATATAAACGGTCATGGTGTGGTTCATCAGAAAATTTAATGCAATTTATAATTATGTGAGCTGTATGTTGATTTAAGGAAAAAAAGCAATTAAATATATATTTCATATAATATAGTCAAGTGCTACGGATATTTATCATTTCAACCCGTACACTAAATATATACGATTGGACATCATTTCAACCCGTAATCCCAAATTCAATTAAATGAAAATCGCTTGGGTTTATCATTTCAACCCAATGATTTTCTCCTATTCTAAAGTCCGTTCGGGTATGTATCATTTCAACCCATAATGATTTCTATACTAACAGGGAACTTGCAGAGTGATAACAGATATGAAAATAATAATAACAACAAGCATATATCATCAAAATAAATATAAACCATAGGATATGGTGTCATATCCCATAAGTGAACGGTTATAGATAATAGCATATATAACAATTTAAATAACTGCAGCCTCATATTTCAATTGTCGTTTCAATTGAAATCAAATTTAATAAATAAAAGAACGTTAATCGTGAGTGATTTCTCACCTTTCGAGGTTAGAGAGATAAACAATGAAGTTGAGTTACGAAACCCAAGCACGAATCTCAAAGCAAAGTAAGGTCGGCACGGATCGACGATCAAAGCTGGTAAAAGAAATCGATGGGAACGGGTCAAATTAGCTCAATAAAAATTTAGGCGAGATGTATTTTTATATTATTATCCTCCTTAAACCCAAAATTCAAATTAAAGTATATATGCATTTTATATAAGTCTTAAATTAAATATATTTATTCAAATCAAACATAAAAAAAAAATCAAAACCAAATTCACTCTATCTTATAGTATATACGTTATATTTGAAACATCAATATCTGAAACTAAATGTACATAACCAAATTAACATCCAAAGATATACATAACAGTAAATAATGTAAGTTTAAAGAAATCTAATAGTTTAACCAAATGCAGACTTCCTTTACAAATAATATACTGCAATCATTATTATTATTATTATTATTATTATTATTATTATTTACTAAAAATAAAAATATGCTAACACAATGCTAGTATAAAAATGGAGAAAGGATGCTTATACTTACCAATATTGACATGCAAACCTACATTTTATATGTGCAATAAAGTGTGTACAAACAAACCTTTATATGGGCTGCTATATACATGTTTAAAAAATGTTATACATATATTGTTACACATATTCACAGCAGCCGTTATACCTAACTTGTATACATATTATATTTTAAACAACACCTGACAATAGAGGAAGGTAAAATAAAAATAATATATATATATATATATATATATATATATATATATATATTATAACTAATACAAACCTATAAAGCTCTGAAATGTATACTAGTATATCTATTCAACCAACCCAATATGAAAATAAGTACCCATGCAAATATCTAAAGTTTTTAGTAACAATACTTAGGCTTATATATATAAAATAAAATAAAAAAATAACTTACGCACACAAAAAAAACACAATACTTAATGAGACAAACGCACAAGTTGTATTACCTTTCAAGATATCATATATATATATATGTTAAAAGTTTTCTGCAAGGCAAAATGGGTGACAAGGTGAGATACGGCTGCGTGTAAGAGTGTGAAAGAAGAGAGAGGGTGGAGAAATAAAAATTGAGGAGAAGAAAGTGACAGTATCCTTGCTTTATCAAAAAAAGCTTATAAAGGTGAAATAAAATAAGCCGTAAAAGAATTAATGAATACAAAAAAAAGTATAATTCAAAACAGTGTGGGACTTAGGTAAATATCCATTCACGTCTTTTTTTGACATATATAAAACGCATGAAAAGCTTTAAAATGAAACGGCTATATATTAATTATTATTATTATAAAACGTTTTAAAGTTACTAGGGAAATAAATATATGGAAGTTGATAAAGGAGAAAGAAGAGACCCAAAAATGGAATGACAAATAATAATTTTGAATTGATGGAAAAAAAAGTAACAGCTGGCATAACCCAAAGTTATAAAGGCAGAGGAAAACGCTTTGCACAATTTAAGGTGAGCTTTCAAATTTTTTTGAATGTTTTATAACTTTCCAGTTGTAGTGAAGAAAATGAAATTTTAAAGGCAAAAATTAAAGTGACCGTTCCAATTAAATGAATATAAAACGTATGCATGTTTTGTACATTCATACTTCCAAAATGGTATGACGTGGCAACGGTCGAATTTCAGTAAAAGATGAAATAAATGTGAGAAATGAAATAAATAAGAATGAACCACATTTTTCCAAAACGAAACAATGCAACATATCAGCAAATAAATAGAAACGTGTAGGGAGATGAGTGAAATAAATAGAAAATGTTAAAATATAAATAAATATAACATACATGAAAAGGACAACATGACGACTTAGAAATTAATAAATGAGAAACGTATATCCCTATACGTTTTAGTTTCAAAAAGGACAGAAAATTTTATCAAAAGTCATAAAGAGTTAAAAGCATTGAAACGTGATTTCCGCTGAAATTTATTTTATTCCCAACTGAGATGAGAGAGAAAGGGAAAGATTTCAAACAAATGAATATATTCCAAAATGAATGTAATATAAACGGTCATGGTGTGGTTCATCAGAAAATTTAATGCAATTTATAATTGTTGAGTTGTATGTTGATTTAAGGGAAAAAAGCAATTAATGGCTTGATTTAATAGTACGTTTCGAATTTGAAAAGAAAAGAGAAGTAAGGGTTGAAATTTTGATTTCAATTAAATGATCGCGTGAATGAGCAAATAGCAATTAGCAAATAGCAGAAAGAGATAATGGAATATATGGTAGAAAAGGAGTAAATAAAATGTGAACGGATAGAATGAAAATTGAAACGGCAGAGAATTAAATATAAGGTGGAAAGGTGTGGCAACGCTCGCCAACAGATTTAGCATAAACCTTTAAAAGAAATTTAATATGGTATGAGTTGTACGGTTTCAAATTTGAAAAGTAGATAAATCCAAGTCACAAATTTCAGCACCGATGACGCACGTTTTTATTGTTTCCGTCGCGTATCGGATCTCAAAATACAGAAATAAATATACCGTAGTGATCAGTACAACAAGGCGATCAAAATGGTATATAGATATTGGTGGTACGATTGAATTATAAGAATTCGAATTTTCACTAGCAGAAAAAATGCAGTAAAAACGCAGAAAATAAGATCGACGGAGCTATAGAAGTCCAAATTTAGGAAAACGAAAAATGACGTCTTAGTCAGAAGATGATTTAGAATTTTTTCTATGGAAAAATATTCAGGTCTTGAAAATAAATTTATTTTCACCAATTATTAACTGATTTGAATTTAATAGAATTATATAATAAATAAACCTTCATATAATTAATTGAAAATTTACCATTTGCTATATTTAATTATACGTAAACTAAATATTAAAAATTTATTTCAAAATATTATTATTAAAATTTCTCAAAATCCAAATTAAATACGTTATAAAACCAATTAAAAATTAATAAAATTTTATGGGTCGTTACACTCTCCCCCACTCAAAACTTTTCGCCCCCGAAAAGGAAGGGGGTAGGAGAATAGAACAACCAGAAATAAAGGTAGATTGAAAATCAAGGGTAAATAATTAATTTAAAACTATATAAATTTTACTTGAAATATTCATTTGAAAACTTCATTTGCGATTCAGTTATCTTTAATACTTTAAAATTTTCAAAACTCATTGGAATTTAATATGTTTAACTAACACCTTTATATATGAAAGCTATTTGAAAACAATTATTTGCATCATTAGTTATATTTACAAAGAATCTATTGAAAACATTAAATCCATAATTCATAAATTTATAAATTTGTCTTTAGATACTTTTCAAACATTATTAATAAATCATTCACTTTAAATATGTTTTATTCACTACAACAAAAGGACCCTACGATAGCGCCCGAAAAACGCTATTAAAGGATATTATAGCGTTTCGATAAACGCTGTATAACGACATGTGATTAAAAACAACCAACATTAGATAGCACAAAAAAAGCGCTATAAAAATTGTTAATTTCATAGCGCAAATATTGCGCTATGTTATTTATTTTTATAGCGGCAAAATAGGCGTTATTGATTAATATCACAGCGATTAGCCCGCTATGAAATTCGTTATTAGCCACAAAATACTTTTTGTTTTTTCTAAGATAGCACTAATATTGCGCTATAGAAAGTGTTAATAGCGGATTATTAGCGCTGTATTTGAACAGGTTATTGTAGACAGTGACTTGTCACAACTCCAAAATGCCGCTATAAAAAGTCAGCTGCAATAGCGCTTGTACTCTGCTATAATATCTTATTTTATAGCGCTTATTGTAATACCATAGCGCTTTTTATGGTATGCATCTTTAATACTAACAGATTTGATAGCGGCCATTAGGCGCTATTAAATATTATATCGGTTTTGAAGTGCTATAATTTAATTTCACAATTCAAAAATTTTCTACATCCTACTAATAAACTGCAGTATTAAATACCAATATCAAAAAGCACAATAATAATCATAAAAGATGATAAATATAGAGATGTAACACATTACATTAAACATACCAAATATTCATACACATCAAAACGTAGTAGCAAATATTTTAAGCACCCCAAAAAATAGTAGCATAGTTTAACAAAAAAAAAACAAGTACATATTTGATTGTTTGCATTAAAATGAAGATCACAACTTTAGCATCTTCTTCTTTCACACACCTGCAAATAAGATAAATAATTACATTGAGAACGATACATAATTAATGATAGATGTTTTTACATGTAACAAAAAACTAAATTATTGCATATTATTGCATGTCTCATTTTATATCCGTACATGTTAATATCCATTTGAATCTACATCAAAATTTCTGCCATAAGTTGGTAGCCAACGGACTTTTATTAAGTCATATAGCTAATTTACGTTTGGACAGTATCATGTATATTCGAAAATTATGGCTTCTACTTTTTTTATGTGTCTACCATTCACTGCGCCCTTCAATCAAGGGATGTAATCATTCAAAACTCAAGAACCACTAAAAAAATTCAAAATATTAAGTACATACTTATAGACAATGTGTATAAATTTTGTTTATTATAATGTTGTATCCAACCATCCTACCAACTTCACCCATTCCCCACTCATTCCACCCATTCCCCAAAATCAAGAAACATCGCCAACTTCAACCCACTCCAACAGCAAGCCACTACGTGAAGACTACATGGATCAGTTTGTGTAAAGTTGGAGGGTGGTAGTGGTAGGGAGCCCCATGTATGTATTTTTGAAAAAACTAAAGGCAGTCAAGCATAGATTGAAGCTTTAGGCTAAAGGACACAAGAGTACTAAAAAGGAGGTGGAAGACTTACGTAATGAATATGCATAATTGCTAAAACTTTATGCACCATTGCTCCTTCTTCATTGTTACTGCATAATCATTTATGCTTAGCACACAAACCAGTTATTATTTATAACACAGTGGTACAAACCTTTGTTATGGCTGTAATTGGTATTGATGTGGTCCATTCCTAGTCCACAAAGCTCTACTTTTAACCTTGTTGCTATGTTTTCAGTGAATTTCTACTTGAATTTCTGACTTCTAGATATTATATGAAGTAACACAAAAGAAGAATTATCAGTGGGCTAAGCTCTTTTACTGCCCGATGGCTTCTTATCTAAAACCATATGAAATAACATGTAAATCTAAAACTAACCTAAATAGTTGGTTATCATGAAACATTAGTAAAAACATATGAATCGCCTCTGACGTACCTTGTGTACACATGAACTTTTTGTGCAAACATACCATAGATTAGCAACAAAAAAAAGAAATATTTTACAACAAGAAGGGTGTAGACTAAAATTTGATGAAATCAATTTAACTTTTGGTGAAGGAAACATGGAGGGAAATTTTACTTGGGATCTGAATTATTGAAGTTGGGAATGAGATTAGGATTCAGAAGTACAGGGATATCTGGTGCACTGTCATTTACACCAAAAGTTACATAAACTGATTCACAATATGCAAAATTATTCAAATGAAACCAATATAGAAATGGTTTTCTATGTCAAAAAAATCTGTTCACTGTAACTCACTCAAGCAATAGTTTTTAAGTACGTAATATTCTACCTACAATACAACCACAGTGAAGGATAAGGCTGAACCATTACCAATTACAATTGATGCAGGGCCTGGAAGACCTACAACCAAATGCGCAACCAAACCAACAACTACCAAAGTCACCAAAACCTGAAAATTTATAAAAAAATGATGAATAAAAATAATTCAATTCTCAAAGTAATTTGCTCAAAACACTAAAATAAGTTTAGAAGAATATTGATGTTAATGTTACCTGAGCAAAACCCAGCCCAAAAATATACTTTTTCATTGAGCTTAGCCTTTCCATAGATAGCTGCAAGTACAAAAATACATCATATCGTTTGATATAAAAATAGATATAAATCAAGTATGATAAGTTATACCTCAAGTCCGATGTTAAACAGCAAAAATACAACTCCAAATTCAACGGCAGCTCTAGTCCCATGGACGTGGCATATAATAGAGAACCCATAAGGCCCAATAAGAACATCAGTAGCAAGATATCCAAGCACAGGGCTCCTGGATTCATATAACAGTTTACTATTATGATGTGTACCTAATATATAAATTCAGTTTCTTCCTATTTTAAAATGTAGACAAAAGCAACAAAAACTCGAAACATAACTTTCAGATCGGTAAAAACATTCCTTAAGGGCTACTATTTTCAAATAAATAGAATTTAAATGGAAATTGATGAAAGACTAAGCAGGCATTCATCTTCTTTCTTGGTTACTAAATCAAAATTGATGTGGTAAAAGATGGACGCTTGTTAAGTTGTAACCAATACATGTTTATTATTTACCTATTTATTATTCACTCACAGTATAATGTCAACATTGATTAGTATTAAATGCTAAAAAAAATTAAAAAAACTGGCCAAATATCTGAAAATCTGATATGAGTCATATACAACTAAAGGATTATGGACAACTATAAAAAAATTATATTAAAATATTGCATTGTCTAATATTAGTCGATAATAAGATTGGGAAGCTTAACATATATGAAAAGGGCGGTACAAAAGGTAATATAGTTTGCGAAATAATTATTTTGGCCGCTAATAATTAACTCCAAGTAGCTTCTGGAATGTAGGTACAAATATAACACTTGCCAGTAGTAACCATAACATATCAAAGAGGGATGCCTCCCCTTCGTTGACCTGGGGGGTTAAAGGAAATAATGCACTTGTCAGAATAGTATGCTATAAAAAATATTGAATGATACAGAGACAGACGTACTATATGCCAATAAATAAAAGTACATATAAAGGTCACTTGCCTCTTGGTAGGGTATTTGTGCAAGAAGTTTCTTTAATCTTTTGGGAAATCTACGAATCTCTCGAATCAATGGCTTTGTATTTGAATCAACTTCTTCAATAGTAACTATCTCAGGTTGGTTAAGCAATTAAGTAGTTGTCTCTGCTCGGTTATTAGGAAAAAATTCCCTGGGAAACCAATTAAGAAGAAATGAGAGGGAAATTTAGAGATTAAATCATCACACACAAGTACTGACATAGATCTGTTGTGATTAAAATGGGTAATAAATGATATTGAATATTTAGCCAAAAATAGCATCAGATGGTGTGATAACATGTTGATTTTCTTGATCATACTATGTGATCAATTAGACAGTCATAAAATCAAGTCTAAGTCCGAGTACTTGGTGAATCAAGTATAGATAATGTAATAATTGTTTAAAATGCCATCCATTTGCACATGGATTTCAATGATGAGGGAACTGGATAGATTTACATAACTGACAACACTACATAAACTTGGGTCTCTGGGTCAGCTAATTATCAGGGGTGATAAAACAAGTTAAAAGTCACATTCTGTGAGTGTATATTGAACATCCTGGCTTCTCGAGAAGTGACAAAATATATAGACGAATCAAAATATTTTTTTTGTTGCTATTGTCAAGATTAGCTAGTAGTATTGGCAAGCCACATAACTAGATGAAATTACAGCAGAAAAACGAATCAAAATATCTTTCAAAAATTCTAGTACAAATTTATTTATAATCTAGTTTGCCAAAAACAGTTCAAAGTCGAATGTACAATGGATTGGTCATAGTATTTTATATTACATATGACAATGTCCCTCAAAAATGCTCTCAATGCAAGAGCTTTTGACATGCCAAAAAAATACACGTCTCTAAACCGAAGTGGATCCTAAAACAAACTTCTTACCATAGCCATGAGGATGGTACATCTACTGAACAATAAAACCCGATAGCCGTGAAGCTTGTGAACCATCTGCAAAACCACAACCTATATTGAAAGATAATGCCACACGGTAAATCAACCTTTAATAAAGTGGTCAGCAGCTTGATTTTTCAATATATGACTCAATAGTTTTTTTACCTATCTAGATAAGTTGTCCATAAAAAAATAGCACAGATCACATGTTTTAGTAGTAAAAATGTTGTTTACTTAAAGCAGGTGAAAATTACAATGCATGACATATCAGCCATTATGATATCTATTCTACAAGTCTTCCTGTACATGGAATCTACTCATAAGAATTCAAAGAAATTGCTTCAAAAAAATTTGGCCCACCAAAATGCAAAAAATTTGGTGAAGCGACAGTTTATGTCTATATCAACACGTTCATCCCCAAGAACACTAGACCAAATTAACCATCTAAGAAGTATGCCAACACGACTTATTTACTCGCTACTTAATAATCTGCTCACTATCACCTAATTTACTCAAACAACATGATTATATCAATATAGAGGTGCAAGATTTACTGAGTGCTAAGTTTGAAATTAAGTAATTCAAAATATAAAGTGACACAATTACCAAGATCACCATCACTTGAACCATTTCAAATAATCGCATCTTATCTAAAATTGCAACAAAAAATTTACCATGAGGAGCTTCTTTATGACATAACAGCACCGCTCCTGATGTTCCTCTTCTTAATAAGCTTTTGCATTCTGTCGCTCATCCACTCAGATAAGTCCAGCCAACCAAACAATAATGCAACTCAATCAAACAATGTCACCTGCTGTTACAAATAATAATGAAATTCTTTAACGAACAATAATTCTAGTGGAAAATCTTGACTAAATTTATCACCAAGTGCGTCAATTAAGCAAATATGCAATCAAGACACTCTTATTCCAACATATATTGAGACAACATATAGCAAAAGAAGTTTTAGAAATGTACTGGAGTTGAAGCATTTACAAATTATAGATGTTATTTCTAATTCTGTATAGCAAAAGAAGTTTTAGAAATGTACTGGAGTTGAGGGGTAAAAGCTGCTCTGCCTTTGCTTCTAAGCAGCTCGATCCTTAAGAATCGTTGCAATAGTGGTTTGGTGAATTACGTATGTTATAATAGGATATATTTTTTTTTATAAAGGCACGAAACATGCCCTCTTCTAGATTATATTTTCTCAACCAAAATAATATTTATTTCGTTTGGTTGAAATATAGAAAAGAGGTCTAATTCTAAAACATTCGAGAGTAATGCCATAACTAGAAGGGAAACAAAATAAAATGAGAAGGTAATAATTGAAACCTGTCTAATCTGTCTGTTCGTGCTAACAATAAGAGCTTTGGCACTGGGCATGATAGAAACTTATCAGAAAGGCCTTCATAGTACCTAAAAATAGCAAGTCTCAGAAATGATATGAATGTTAAAACACGCCTATTAAGGGCCATATAAAGCAACAATGCAATTGAACCACAAATCATCTTTCGCTCAATTCTGATTCTTAATTGTTGGTGTGAAGAAAATGCTTCAAACGAACTCTATATGATTATTTTACAGCCTATACGGCTAGAAATTGACACTGTCATCTCTATACACACTGTCGTCTCTATATAGAGAGTTTCAAGTCAAAGCTTGTACAGGGGTAACAAATTGTCTGCTCCCGATATTACAAACCTTCAACATCCATTTTCGTGCTGTATACAGCTTTTACATCAAGAGGGATATGATGTGCATTAAGTGAATGAAACTAACCACAAAAAAAGGTATGCAGTAAGCCATCATTTATGAATCTGAACAAGTGGTAAACTGGAAACAGCAATGTACCCAGACAAAATGTTCATGCACATTTTTCTACTACTTGAACCACCAGAAAAGAAAAAAAAACTAAAATGCACTAGGTTCGATGCAAACAAGGAAATTAATATCAGATTGAGTGTAAAAATACATCAAATCAATTCATGGCTACTCAACAACAAAACATATGCTTTCAAAATAACAGTAATCAAACAAATAGATTAGCAACACTAAAATAGAATTTTTGATGGATAGGTGTCATGAGTTGGTAGACACTTAATCAAAAAAAGAAAGCACGTAATCTTCTTAGTTCTTATAAGAAACTTGAGCTAGAGGTCCTAGAAGGCAATATTTACTTTGAATATTTGTTTTGTCGGTATTCACATTTTTGTTGAAGTTCTAGTACAAGCATTTAAAAGGTTTTTACTGTAGGTAGTTGCAGTTTTCCTGAAAATAATTCTAAAGATGTATCGTGATTGCTGGTTTATAAAGGGACGAAATTATATTTTGAAACTCATATATAGGTGTTTAACAAAACTTCCTTTTAATATTCACCATTAGTACACCCAACAAGCTCTGCATCCATGCAACACATAGGCTATTTACTAGTATAATATTAAAGTACGTAGTTTCAATCCTGTGCCATTTATATAAACACAAGCATGAGTTTTTATGAAGTATAACTTGCTTGTTTATCCTAGATTTGAGAAGTAAATTGGTACGTTTTTGTTATATCTAGACTTTTCTTAAAGCAGAGAGATTTGTTATGTCTTTAGAAAGGCAACTTGATCCACGTATTAACAACTAGATGATTTACTACAAAGTGATAGAAAGAAAAAACAATACATGAGATAATGCACACATTCTTTTTCTTTCTTTTTCTGTCATAGCTAGATGATAATATTGTTGTAATTAGTAGTATTTGCCAAAATGTGATATAATTTCTAAATGTGTCTTTGGGATTCGCTAGGTCAGAAAGATATGTCTAGATTATGAGTGCGTCAGGTGTTCCACTCTCTAACAGGCTTAGTAACTAATTTTAGTGCAGCCTCTCATTTGGTTGTAAGAACAAGACAAGCTCCCTTCTTCGCATATTCTTATACTGATTACTAATAAATTTACAGATTGCATATAGTAAACTTTAGTTTTCTTTCTCCTTTTTATAAATTTATTTTATATTTGCCAATCTGACGTTAATTGATGAGTATATTAAGTTACAGAGACTGGATTAGTTATGGAGATTCGAACAAGAGGATTGAAATGGGGTATTCGGTTTTCAAATAATAATAGTATGCACGAGTTTTGAATAAACATAAAATGAATCATAAAACTTTAAGTTTAAAGTACTTATAATTCCACAGATGCTTTTGCAGTCTCTTAAGGAAATAACACACTTACAAAAACATAAATTAAAAGTGGCTCAGCTTTGTTCTCTTTACAATGGCTCCACCTAAACCGCAATTCTTAAACAGTAATAAAATTAATTTCTTGGTAGCATACCTGGAAATATAACCACTTGTTGTACCTACTTCTTGCACAATTCTTTTTCTTTTTTCCTTACTTTATTTCTTCCTTCTCCTCTCATTTTCATCCTCTCGCCATTAATATCCTCCTCGCAAAATAAGTAGCATAAGGGCACAGCTCAAGATTTCTACAGGCCACCTTCTATCCATTGTTGACATTTGCAACTTTAGAAATTGAACGGATGCACTCGGTATTGGTTATTCTACGGGTCTCCAATTTGCCTTACCATTGACATGAGCCAGAAAGTATTTTCAGGAAAACATAAGCATGTTTAACCAAATTTCCAACCATTTTACTAATAATGCATACATTGAATCCATTTTTTCCCGAGCTTATAATAAACGGATTGATATCGCGTAAAGCAATTCAACATTTCCACATGCAAATCATCATCCCCTCGTTATATAAAATAAAAAATATCCATGCACACTCTTTTAAAAAAAATGCAAATACAAATAAAATTGTTGGTTAAACTTATACCCAAAACTATAAACCAGTAGAGTACTGCATAAATAATCAAATAATTTTGCAAGAAGATCTTCATCACCTCATTGTTGATGAGGTTAAAAGATAAAGTGGATGCAGGTCAAAAATTAAAATTATTGTCATCTGATTAGTGGCATGGACACAGGGCAGTTCAAAATTAAAGAAGATGAAGAAATTGTATGAATACAATATTTAACATTTGATTGTCATATAACCACAATTGACATCGACATTCACACTGCCATAAACTAACATGAAAAAAGGTATTATTAATTTTTTAAGGACATATTCAAAGTAATCAAAGAAAATGAAATATAAATTACTAAAAGTGGCTTGGATTTTTCGACTTGTCAAGAATGTTTCACACCTCAATTTACCACATTGGGTGCTTCATAGAACCATTATCGCACTAATCTTTGGCCAACACAATCAAAAAGGCACCTTTATAGCAATATTGTTGTTGTTGTTGTTGCTGCTATGACAATTAACATTCTCATTCCTTTTCTCCTGTTCCTTTTCTCCCATCAATTAAAAATAAGGGACATAAGGGTTGTTCTCGAATGCCCATCCAGTCCACTAATCAATCCTACAAGTTCTAATTGGTAAATGGATGTGTCAGGTACCTGCTATGAAGCAAGCTTCCATGTTGCCTCGCCACTGACATAGGAAATCCATTAGATAATAGCAAAGCTTAAGAATTTCTAGCCTCATTCTAAAATTATTTTTGACCTTTTTTTTGAAAAATCAAATCTGCACTTAGGTTAACTAAAATAGGTAAATTTCAAACTAACAGTTTAAAAATAGATAAATTTCAAACTCTATATTTTGTCTTCCTAATTTTGAATTCCAGTTCCACCTTATAAATAGCTCTAAGCTAAAAGGTCTACTTAGTACTCACCTTTAAATAAACAATTAATCATAGCCCTTTCCTTTTCATACTTCTTTCTACCACTTATGAACGAACATGAAAAAGATGTGCGCCTTTGTTCTCTACTGTAAGTGTGACGCCCCACTCCGAGAGCCTCGTTAACAAAGAGTATTACATAGATAATACTGTCGGCTAACGCGGACAATAGAGTATAATGGAAGCGACCATGTGCAATCTCACCTTAACTATTCACTAAATAAGTCGAAAAGTAGAAACACATTAGAATTCGACCTATTCAATAAATATTTAAAGCAAAACTACAATGGCTATAGGATCTATCAGAAGAAAATATAACAACTCAAATGTAATATACATCACAGAACAGTCAATCATAATATACACATACACCGATACACAACAGAGTATACAAAATAATACAAGTCAGGTGGTACAGGAGACCACAATATACAGACGAGACGAAAGAGTATAAATCAAAGTTACAGCAGATAAGGACTACAAAAGACGCTATAACAAAATGAAGCTAGCGAATAGTCCATGCAGAAGCAAAATAGGCTAAGTCTCCAAAAGCACCTAACCTGAAACATCTCGGTCTGACCCGAGTATAAAATACCCTGATCAGTCTAGATAACAAATCAGTTAGATTAACTGAACAATAATAAACCTGCAAGATCATACAGTTTAACAAATATCTCTAGAGGAGATAACACAATCATCAACAAGAAATGAATCATATAGAGCAAGCCTCATATCATCGGCAACATATAGAAACAAAGGATACAAATATCCCAAAACAAGCCAGAAGGCAAATAACAAATACCCATAAGGTATACAAGTTCCACAAGGTAATCGCTATACTCCATGCGGCTCACAAAGACCAACACCGAAGGGCGATACCAAGGGAATATACATATCAATGAAACATCATGAAATTTTGCTCGAGCTCAGTACTGTACAAACAAGGATCCATGAGCCCGAAGACCCCAAACCCAAGTATCACCCATGCGGCACATAAGGCCAACATCAGAGCGAAACTATATAGGGCTACAAACCCGAAGGCACACACCCGAAGGCAACATACCCGAAGGCAACAAACCTAGGGAGACAGTCCGAAGACACTATCCCAGAGGCAACAAACCGTAGTGGTGAAGGTCGAAGACCCAGTACTGGACACCACTAACTGGCGGAATGTGTCACAACTCTCGAAAAGGAATCCGAAAAGTGTTAACGTATGTCCCATAACCACTCGTTCGCACTAAACGGTTTACTATCCGTCAGTCCCTTTCACACTCAAAGCAGTACAAAGTTTACCTCATATCATCGATAAACCAAACCCGAAGGTCAAAACAATCAATCGAATAGGTCAAGGATTAATCGGAAGGATAAACGCACAGATTCATGGTCCGTGTTTTGCCCAACCATTTAATCACCCTCCCACTTCGTTCGAAGTGCGAAAGTGTGTGTGTTTTAAATAGAATTTATAAATTAGAGAAACGAACTTTTAAATGCGATTCGAGAGATTATTTCATAAAAACCCGTGGATTAGAATTAAAAGGAACCATCAAAGTCAAAACAATTGATAATCATACATAGGATCATCATGAATCAATTCAAATTGAAAATTCAATCCAAAAAGGCAAAGTGGGCTGAAACAGCAGGTTCAGTCGACTGAACAGAGTTTTTCAGTCGACTGACCCTGTACCTGGAAATTTTCTAGGTTCAAGAAACTTTCTGTTTCCAGGTTCAGTCGACTGTGCAGAGTTTTTCAGTCGACTGAATCATGCCTGGAAACTCTCGGGTTTCAGGTTCAGTCGACTGTGCAGAGTTTTCAGTCGACTGAATCTTGCCTGGGCTGTTTTCCAGCCTTATTCAAATGAAGAGCAAACTCTCCCAAAATGCAATCGGACGAACATTGGCTCTAAGGGCTTATGCCAATCGACAACCCGGCCCTATATGTTCCTCGATGCATCACCAAAACATGATTAAAACATCAAAGTTAGGATTTCAAAGATTTTAACCCAAAACACTAAAAATTGGATTATTCCTCAATTCAACCCAAACCAAATGCAAGTGCATATGAACAAGGTGTTAGGAATTCATACCTAACATCAATGAAATCAAGAGAAGTAGATGTGAGTTCAAAACTCACCTTTTTACACAAAACAAAGAAGATGAAGAAGCACAATTGCAAGGAATCAACCAACTACACTCCACTTCAACACTACAAGCTTCAATCTAGAATCAAAGAAAGTATTTCCTAGGTTAGGGTTAGGAAAATTACAGAAATTGAAGAGGAGAAGAGATGGAGAAGATGGAGATGAACTTACCAATGGATTCTCTATGAATTTGAAGCAAGAAATCAAGATACAAAAGAGAAACTAGGGCTTGCTAATTTCTAATTCTCTTCCCTTTCCCCCATTTCAGTTTTTAGCTTAAGAAAGAAATGAAATGAAGATGAAATGAAGAGAAGGGTTGAGCTAGGGGGTTAAGTGGGCTAGTGGGCTGAACCCAATCCCAAACCCAATAGGAAAAGTAGCCAAAATTTCACAAACTCCAAACATATCAAAGATTATACTCAAAAAGATCGCAAACGCCATTTTGGAACCAATGGAGGTGGTTTCGAGTTCCAATTCGGCCATTTGCAGAAAGTAACATTTCGGACCCCAAAATCCGAATAACGATGCTATATTTAAATCAAACATTTAAATATAAAATCGTTAAATATGCGGGTTGTTACAGATCTCCCCTCCTTACAAAATTGCGTCCCCGCAATTCCTAGAGACGATATTTGTAACAACTACATACAAAAGAAAGAATAAACTTTAGACACAGAAATAGACTTACCATTACGAAGCAAGGATAGAAAACCTGGATAAGATCGCTCAATATACTCTCTGGTTTCCCAAGTACAGTCATTGGGATTAGCGGACCATTGAACTTTAACGAGCGGCACGTCCTTCTTCCGAAGGTGTCGCACCTCCGTGTCAAGCACGCGAATAGGTTGCTGTACAAAAGATAAGTCTGGTGAGATCTCAAGCTCTTGCAAATCAGGAGAATCAATTACAGAATCCAATTCTCGAAGACACTTCCGAAGTTGCGCGACGTGAAACACGTCATGAATGCCAGATAAATGAGCTGGAAGTGAAACTCTATAAGCCACAGGGCCAATACGTTCAGTAATAGAAAACGGTCCTATATAACGAGGAGCCAATTTTCCAGTCGCACTGAAACGCATAACCCCTTTCAAAGGAGAAACACGAATAAAAACAAGATCGCCGATCGAGAACTCGAGGGGCTTCCTACGGTTGTCCGCATAGGATTTCTGGCGACTCTGTGCCTCTTTCATCCTCAATCGAATAAGATCAATCTTCTCAGAAAAATGATGAACAAAGTCCGGGCCAAGAATAAGCTTCTCCCCAGATTCCAACCAACATGAAGGTGATCGACATGGCCTTCCGTATAAGGCTTTGAAAGGAGCCATACCGATACTAGACTGGAAACTATTGTTGTAGGAGAACTCTACAAGAGGTAGGTGATCCTCCCAACTACCACCGAAATCAAAGATACAAATACGGAGAAGATCTTCCAAAATACGATTCACCCGTTCAGTCTGTCCGTCAGACTGCGGATGATAAGCTGTAGAAAAATTAAGCTTTGTTCCCAAAGCTTGTTGAAGACTCTTCCAAAAATGACTTGTGAATAAAGGATCACGATCACTCACAATAGAACTAGGAACACCGTGAAGTCTCACGATTTCCTTGACATACAACTTAGACAAATGCGAAGCTGTCCTATTAGACTTAATAGGGACAAAATGTGCAGACTTGGTGAGGCGATCAACAATAACCCAAATACTAGAATGACCTGATCTCGAACGAGGTAGGCCGTCAATAAAATCCATAGAAACTTGATCCCATTTCCACAATGGAATCTCAAGAGGTTGAAGAAGTCCAGAAGGACGCTGACGTTCAGCCTTCGTGCGTTGACATGTCATGCAGTTGCTCACATAACTCGCCACATCGCGCTTCATGCCTTCCCAATAATAAAGACGACACATATCGGCATACATCTTACTACTACCGGGATGAATGGTATACTTAGAACGATGGCAATCATCAAGACTGTCATGCCTAAGTGCAAAATCAGAAGGCACAAAAAGACGGTTCTTCTTACGAAGACACCCATGAGAATCAATGCTAAAATCTTGCAACGCCTCATCACAAGATTCAGACTCACAAAGCTGAATAAAATGCAACAAATCAGGATCATGCCGCTGAGCATCGGCAATACGATCCAATAAAATAGGTCGAGCTCCCAAACTAAATAATAGAATAGGAGAACCAGAAGATGAACCTCGATCACGAATTTCACAAAAAGATAGAGTCTCAAGAATATTCCATTCGGCAAGCATCATAGAAATAACAGCCGAATGTTTTCGACTAAGCGCATCTGCAACACGATTACCCTTACCAGGAGTAAACTGGATATCAAAGTCATAGGAAGAAAGAAACTCGAGCCAACGCTGTTGTCTCATATTGAGTTCCTTCTGAGTAAACAAATACTTCAAAGATTTATGATCGGTATAGAGAATGAAGCGCTCGCCCAATAAATAATGTCGTCAAATCTTCAAGGCAAAGACAATGGCAGCTAACTCAAGATCATGAGTGGCATAGCGAACTTCATTCGGACGCAGTTGCCTAGAAGCATAAGCAACTACCCGATCTCTCTGCATAAGCACAGCACCGAGACCACTACCACACGCATCGGTGTAGACAACAAGATCATGATTCCCTTCGGGAACCACAAGAATAGGAGCATTAGTGAGAAGTTCTTTCAATGTCTGAAAGGAAGCTTCACACTTGTCGGACCAAATAAAACAAATGCCTTTCCGAGTAAGGCAAGTGAGAGGAAGCACAACACCGGAAAAGTTCTTAATGAACCGTCGGTAATAACCCGCCAATCCAAGGAAACTACGAATCTCATGCACATTCTCAGGCCTCTTCCAATTCTGGATGGCTTCGATCTTTGAGGGATCGACAGAAATGCCATCGGAAGATACAATATGGCCTAAGAACTTAACCTTATTCTCCCAAAAGCAGCACTTGGAGAATTTGGCTTTGAGCAGATGACGACGAAGAGTACTCAAGACAATTCTCAAGTGATTAGCATGCTCAGCTTCAGACTTAGAATAAATAAGGATATCATCAATGAAGACGAGAACAAACTTATCGAGATATTCCCGGAATACCCGATTCATGAGGTCAACAAAGAAAGCAGGAGCGTTCGTCAAACCGAACGGCATAACGAGCCATTCAAAGGAACCATAACGAGTGCGGAAAGCGGTAAGAGGTATGCTATCCTCCGCGACTCGTAACTGATGAAAACCTGTGGCAAGGTCAAGCTGAGAAAAGACCTTGGCACCACTCAATAGATCGAACATATCATCGATCCTAGGCAATGGATACCTATTTCTAATGGTCAACTCGTTAAGCTTGCGATAGTCAATGCAAAGCCTAAGAGTTCCATCAGACTTCTTCACAAAAACGACCGCGGATCCCCACGGAGAAAAACTGGACTGAATCAACTACTTGGACTCGAGCTCTAAAAGCTGCTTCTTGAGTTCCTCATTTTCCTTTGTAGACATCCTCGTAGGAGGACGACTAACTGGCTGCGCGCCTGAAATGAGATCAATGCGGAACTCAATTGCCCGTTTGGGTGGCAAACCCGAAACAGGTTCAAAAACATCAGAAAAGTCACAAGCAATAGGAATACAAGATACATCATCACCATCTCGCGAATCAAGAGAATACAAAGCCATCTCGGAATTATCCACATCCCGAAGAACAAGAGATAACTGAGAAGGTGAATCAGGATAACAAAAATATAAAATTCTCTCGGAACAAATAATCCTGGCATCGTACCTCACTAGCCAGTCCATACCAAAAATCATATCAAAACCCAAATGAGAAACAACGTGCAGATTCGCACGGAAGGAAAAGCCACATAAAACAATCTCAATATCATCACAAAGAAAACTAAGGGTCACGGATCCCCCAATAGGATTCGCAATCCTTAAAGAAGTAACCATACAACAAACATCCAAAGATAAATCATCTACAAGCTTCTTCGATACGAAAGAATGTGAAGCACCCGTATCGAAAAGAACTCGTATACTATGATCATGAAATAGAATTGAACCCTCCAAAATAGATGGAGTCATACCTTTGAATTGAGAAGGACCTCCAGAAGCATTAGCCACATTGAGCTTGCCAGATTTTGCATTAGCAGGAGCAGTAGGACAAGCAGAAACATGATGACCTTCCTTCTTGCAATTACGACAGAAGAGAGGCTTTGGACAAGCTCGAATAATATGATCCGGAGAACCACAATTAAAACACTTTCGAACGAAAGGTGTTCTGGAAGATTGAGGCTGAGAGCTAGGACCATCGGTCTTCTTCTTCTTATAAGGAAAAGGCTTCTTCTGAATTGGAAACTGCTTCTTGTTAGGGTTTCTGGAAACCTCAACATCAACATCACTATCACACTCCTTCTCGACGGTCTCGAGATGAAGCGCCGAATCAACCAATTCCTCAAAAGAAAGTTTAAGCTGGAGCAACAAGGACTTCTTAAGATATTTCTTAAGGCCAGAAACAAACTTCAAATTCTTCTTATAAGAAGTGCTGATGAATTCAAGACCATACTAAGATAAAGCCTCGAACGATGCGACATACTCAGAAACAGAAGATTTCCCTTGCTTCAACTCAAGGAAGCGACGGGTCAATAAAACTTTTTCAGATTCAGGAACGAACTTGAGTTCAAATCGTCCCCGAAACTGAGTCCAAGAAAGAGTAGCCTCATCAATTTCAGCTACAAGAAGCTCATACCAGTCAAGAGCACGCTCTTGTAATAAGCTAGAAGTTACAAGAACTCTATCATGGTCAGAAAGATCCATGCGAGAGAAAATACGCTCGCACGTGCGAAGCCAAGCTTGGACTTCAAGAACAGACTCGGAGCCCTTAAACGGCTTTCCTCCAAGATGAGCAAAATCACTGCACTGACGTGCAAAAGCAGACTTGCGAGGTGGAGACACTCGAGGAGGAACGAGAGGCTGAGTGCTCCTAAACAATTCCAAAAATTGATCGGCAGACATATATACGCCATCCGGATGCGAGCCACTAGATTGCCCAGCATCCCAACGTCGACCCCTGCCTCTTCCAGACATAAGCTGAAAGTAAAATAAGAACAAGATTATTCACAAGGTAGATATCACAATATGGGATACTACGGAATAAAATGCATTCCTAGACGTATTTCCAATATCTATCTAACCATGATGGAATAAAGAGACACGATGATTCAAGGATCGGTATCACTTGTACACTTTGATGTACCATAATATGTGCATCTATTCTGTGTTTATCAAATTTTGTTCTGAACTCAGCTCCGATACCACGCTGTGACGCCCCACTCCGAGAGCCTCGTTAACAAAGATTATTACATAGATAATACTGTCGGATAACGCGGACAATAGAGTATAATGGAAGCGACCATGTGCAATCTCACCTTAACTATTCACTAAATAAGTCGAAAAGTAGAAACACATTAGAATTCGACCTATTCAATAAATATTTAAAGCTAAACTACAATGGCTATAGGATCTATCAGAAGAAAATATAACAACTCAAATGTAATATACATCACAGAACAGTCAATCATAATATACACATATACCGATACACAACAGAGTATACAAAATAATACAAGTCAGGTGGTACAGGAGACCACAATATACAGACGAGACGAAAGAGTATAAATCAAAGTTACAGCAGATAAGGACTACAAAAGACGCTATAACAAAATGAAGCTAGCAAATAGTCCATGCGGAAGCAAAATAGGCTAAGTCTCCAAAAGCACCTAACCTGAAACATCTCGGTCTGACCCGAGTATAAAATACCCGGATCAGTCTAGATAACAAATCAGTTAGATTAACTAAACAATAATAAACCTGCAAGATCATACAGTTTAACAAATATCTCTAGAGGAGATAACACAATCATCAACAAGAAATGAATCATATAGAGCAAGCCTCATATCATCGGCAACATATAGAAACAAAGGATACAAATATCCCAAAACAGGCCAGAAGGCAAATAACAAATACCCATAAGGTATACAAGTTCCACAAGGTAATCGCTATACTCCATGCGGCTCACAAAGACCAACACCAAAGGGCGATACCAAGGGAATATACATATCAATGAAACATCATGAAATTTTGCTCGAGCTCAGTACTGTACAAACAAGGATCCATGAGCCCGAAGACTCCAAACCCAAGTATCACCCATGCGGCACATAAGGCCAACATCAGAGCGAAACTATATAGGGCAACAAACCCGAAGGCACACACCCGAAGGCAACATACCCGAAGGCAACAAACCTAGGGAGACAGTCCGAAGACACTATCCCAGAGGCAACAAACCGTAGTGGTGAAGGTCGAAGACCCAGTACTGGACACCACTAACTGGCGGAATGTGTCACAACTCTCGAAAAGGAATCCGAAAAGTGTTAACGTATGTCCCATAACCACTCGTTCGCACTAAACGGTTTACTATCCGTCAGTCCCTTTCACACTCAAAGCAGTACAAAGTTTACCTCATATCATCGATAAACCAAACCCGAAGGTCAAAACAATCAATCGAATAGGTCAAGGATTAATCGGAAGGATAAACGCACAGATTCATGGTCCGTGTTTTGCCCAACCATTTAATCACCCTCCCACTTCGTTCGAAGTGCGAAAGTGTGTGTGTTTTAAATAGAATTTATAAATTAGAGAAACGAACTTTTAAATGCGATTCGAGAGATTATTTCATAAAAACCCATGGATTAAAATTAAAAGGAACCATCAAAGTCAAAACAATTGATAATCATACATAGGATCATCATGAATCAATTCAAATTGAAAATTCAATCCAAAAAGGCAAAGTGGGCTGAAACAGCAGGTTCAGTCGACTGAACAGAGTTTTTCAGTCGACTGACCCTGTACCTGGAAATTTTCTAGGTTCAAGAAACTTTCTGTTTCCAGGTTCAGTCGACTGTGCAGAGTTTTTCAGTCGACTGAATCATGCCTGGAAACTCTCGGGTTTCAGGTTCAGTCGACTGTGCAGAGTTTTCAGTCGACTGAATCTTGCCTGGGCTGTTTTCCAGCCTTATTCAAATGAAGAGCAAACTCTCCCAAAATGCAATCGGACGAACATTGGCTCTAAGGGCTTATGCCAATCGACAACCCGGCCCTATATGTTCCTCGATGCATCACCAAAACATGATTAAAACATCAAAGTTAGGATTTCAAAGATTTTAACCCAAAACACTAAAAATTGGATTATTCCTCAATTCAACCCAAACCAAATGCAAGTGCATATGAACAAGGTGTTAGGAATTCATACCTAACATCAATGAAATCAAGAGAAGTAGATGTGAGTTCAAAACTCACCTTTTTACACAAAACAAAGAAGATGAAGAAGCACAATTGCAAGGAATCAACCAACTACACTCCACTTCAACACTACAAGCTTCAATCTAGAATCAAAGAAAGTATTTCCTAGGTTAGGGTTAGGAAAATTACAGAAATTGAAGAGGAGAAGAGATGGAGAAGATGGGGATGAACTTACCAATGGATTCTCTATGAATTTGAAGCAAGAAATCAAGATACAAAAGAGAAACTAGGGCTTGCTAATTTCTAATTCTCTTCCCTTTCCCCCATTTCAGTTTTTAGCTTAAGAAAGAAATGAAATGAAGATGAAATGAAGAGAAGGGTTGAGCTAGGGGGTTAAGTGGGCTAGTGGGCTGAACCCAATCCCAAACCCAATAGGAAAAGTAGCCAAAATTACAAACTCCAAACATATCAAAGATTATACTCAAAAAGATCGCAAACGCCATTTTGGAACCAATGGAGGTGGTTTCGAGTTCCAATTCGGCCATTTGCAGAAAGTAACATTTCGGACCCCAAAATCCGAATAACGATGCTATATTTAAATCAAACATTTAAATATAAAATCGTTAAATATGCGGGTTGTTACAGTAAGCAGAAGTTACAGTGTTAGCATTTCCAAACAAGCCCAATCGCTGCATAACACTACATTAGTATTCATTTTGCATATGGGGTCGATGATATATATTAGTATTCACTTTGCATTGTCAGGTTTCTTAACAGTTGTCTATTTTGTACCTCCACTGAGTGGATGGATGAAATAAAAGCCATATATACTATGCAATGAACCAGTTATGGTATAAAAATTACATAAGAAATTTTCCTTTTGGATGTATTAATTTCCTAAGGGTTTCCCTTAGTGGGAATTATGTAACAAAATACCCCCTTTTAGCATGCTGATATCAGTGAGATATTATCAACTAGTCAAGAAATTTTTTACAACCTTATATGAATAGTTATACAAGTAAAATTGAAGAAAATAGAAAACTGGACCTTCAATCTTGTTGCATCAGAAAAGAAGAAACAACATTTGGGTTTGGCAACATAGAAACCTAATCTGGCAATGTACTAGCTGTTCAACTAATCTCCACGTTGCAACTAGGACATTCGACAACGACCAGAAGTGAAATATCCAAAACCACTGCTTGAGCTAAATGCAGAAACACAGAGGTATCAGATAGAATAAGGATACAGCAGCCACCAGTCACAAAGTGGACCGTTAGAAGGCAGGAAAAAAGCGCGACATATCTAGACAAACTCAAAAGAGAAGCAAGAAAAAGACTTAAAGATATACCTGAAATTTATGTGAAATGAGCTTCATATTTCATCAACAACAGTCGCAACGGATCTAGGGTTTTGGAGAAAAACGAATCGAACTCGAGGTTCGATAAGGAGGCTATGGTCGGCGACGATAAGCAAGAGTTTGACAAGCTGAGGCAAGCCGAGGCCAGTGGCATGTGGCGGGTGTGAAAAGTTACGGGCGAAGGCAGTGATAAGGGAAGGGATTCTATGGTTAGGGATTTGAGAAAATAACGGGAGGAAGAGGGAATACTTTGGGAAGAGGCAGGCACGCAAAAAGTTTGGGCCACTGAATTTGTAACGGAGCCAATCCACAACCAAAATAAAGCAATTGAGTTTAACAAATAACTAAGTGTAAACAATAACGCTTTAGAATAACGCGTTATTAAATGGCGTTATTAATAACATATTTTGTTGTAGTGATTTAATTAATAACTTCAAAAATATTTATAACACTAAAATTTTCTATTAAACAATGTAGTATACAAATAAGCAATATTTAAAAGATTATATTCAAAAAGGAAAGAAGGTAGATTCAAAAAAACAAAATCAAGGTGAACAACTAAAGCTGAGAAGATAAGGTAGATTTAAAGAATAGAATCGGGCACGAATCGTAAATTTCAAACCATAAGAGTTTCAATTTCAAATATTAACACAAAATTTCTTTGTTGAAAAATACCTTTATAATAAAATACCTTTATATCGAAATAAATCTTTCTTTTAGAAATATTTCTATAACTCGATGTTTCAACAAGTTTATCCTCGTTCTTGCAGACTCTGGCCATACGTTGATCAGGCGCAAAGCTAGAATTCTTCAAGTACTTAGTAGACTTGTTTCAACACCCAGTGAAAATACTTGAAAAAACTTTAAAACAGATATGGAAAGTACAATCCAAACAAAACAACCAAACCAAAACCTTTGTCCAACCATGGTTCGCAGATACACAATGGTTACGCCTGGATCCCCCAGAAAACAATCCGTATCTGTAAGCTTTCTCAGCCCAGCGCGTTACGCCATGATGACTAGTAGAGTGCAGGATACACAACGGTTACGCCTGGGTCCCCCAGGAAACAATCCGTACCCCTAGGCCATCTCAGCCAGGCAGTTTCGCTACTAATCGCGACCTACACAGATTGCAGGATACACAATGGTTACGTCTGGATCCCCCAGGAAACAATCCGTACCCCTAGGCCAGACTCAGCCAGGCAATTTCTCTATGCAGTCGCGAGAGAAAAAAAAACCATGGGTTACGCCACGGTGGGAACACTCGAGCATCACATCCGGAAAACCAAAAATCAGAGAGAATAATATCGATAGAATGAATCCACAATGTGGCCACAAAGCGGATATCAAGCAAAAGGCACTTTCCATATCATTGCTTCGAAAATATATATCATATAGTACCTTTTCAAATACCTTCAAATATCATACTTATATAAAGTCCATTATATATAGGATTTTTTTTTCAAATCGAATACTTTCCAAGTCAATAGTATATCAAATCATACTTATATAGACTTCGATTATATAAAATTCTCTTTCCAAATTGAGTACCTTTCAAATCAATAGATTTCAAATCAACTTCATACTTGTACAAATCCATTTTATATAAGTTAGACCACTCCCAAATCAAGTGCTTAATAATATAAGGTTCTCAATTTCAAATCATTTCAATATCAATTCAGTTTCAAAATCATATATGATTTCACCAAATTTTCTTCCAAATTAAATATCTAAATTTCAAAGTTCCCAAAATAATAGGTTTAGAAAATTATCCCAGTTTCCAAATTAAAATAATTCAAGTCAAACAAATTCATTTCCAAAATCACCATATAAGTACTGGTTTATAATTTCAATTTAATTTCATGACCAAATATTTTCTCAAAATCAATTATACTCAAAATGGTTTCCAAATTTATAATTATCCCTTTAAAACTTTTAAAATATCTATTTCTATTTGAAATACCCAATTTACTTTTCTGAAAACCATTATTCAAAACTATTTTTTTTTTTCAAAACATTTCAAAACTAAATTTATATTCTTTATCAAACATTTTATACTCTTCGAAATTTCTTAGCTTTGAAAATTTAATCTCGATTTGGAAGTGTTCGAACATTCAAAATAGTTAGGGAAATCAAATTTCCAAATTCAAGAGTTGAAAATCAACATAAATCAATAAATCAATTTCAATAGATAGGATTATACTAAATCAAATCCGAAACTCGAGGACTGAACACCGGTCTCACTTTAAATTGTTTCAAATATATACATATGTCTTTCGAAAATATCAAATTATACTTCGGAATTTGAAATCAAAACGGTTTTACAAAATCACGCGAAGCTATTAAAGAGGCCTCTCACCCACTTTTAAACTCGAAAACCAATGTCGATGATGCGTGCACTCATCACCGAAATTAATTTCCAGCGACATAAGTGAATTCTGCACTTCTATTTTCTTGAAAACTTCTTTGAAATTTCTTCAATATTATTGGAATTCATTTGAACTCATTTGAAACATTTCTTATTCGAAAAATACTTTTAAATCTTATTGTTTTTATATATTTTCCAAAATCTTAAAACCAATTTCAAAATACCGGAATTCAATTCTCGAATTTCTAATATTACCCTTCAGTTATAAATCATTTTTATATAAATCAATTTCTTATAAATTTCCAAAAATTTTAAATCCTTTCAAAACTTTTATATATAGAATAACATTTCTTATTTGTTTTATATATAGGTATATAATCCTTATCGAAAACATTTTTACTTTTAAATATAGAATAAAATCATAGTTATCAAAATAATAATTTCGGTATAAACAATTTCAAAAATACAACATACACGATTTTTCAAAGGGTGATTCAAGAATGGATTTCAAAACAAAGATAGAGATTTAAATTAGAGGAACTCTAATCAATAGAATCCTGATTCGAAGATAGACTCGATCGAAGATGAGATAATTAAATTACAAAATAGAAGATGGATATACTTCTACAAATCGCGGCGACCTTAATCAGGTCAATCGTGACCTTAGGATTATAATCGATGCGGAATTCCAAAACAAATCGACATTCGATCGCCAGAGATAGAATTCGGCATATCAAGATAAAGCAGCATCGTAAACCGAGGATACAGAAATCTTCGGTGAATCAATGCCGATTGTAAAGGAGTTTTCACCCCCTTTACAAAAACATTCAGTGGAGTTATGGGATACTCCAGAATCAAATGAATATAAATAGAAAGAGAAAAGAGTGAATTTCGGAACCGAGGGACATTCCAAAATTCAAAGGAAATCGAGTCAGAAAGGAAGAGATTCAACTCGAACGAAAGTAATTCTATAAATAAATTTACCATATATGCTAAGTTTTGCCTAGAGCCAAAGCTCTGATACCAACTGTAATGACCCGCTATTTTGGACCATTCAAATCGACAATAAAATCATACATATCCAACTTGAATAATTCAAAATACCGAATTGTTAATTAAAATTTGGCAAAACTTAAAATATATAATAAATAAATCAATCACAGATCACAAAGTAATATAATGCAGCGGAATAGATAAATAATAGTAGTTCATGAAGCTACTATATACATCAGAGTTAGAAATAAAATACAACCGAATAGTTCAAATGCAGTGAAGTCTCCAATGCAACATATGACTTCTCTGAACCAATCAACTGGAAAGGCTGGAATCTGAATCGATAGTTGGATCTCCAAATGAAACTCCGAACTCCAAAGGTGAGTCTCTAATGCTGTACCACTCAGTTTGACCCGAGCGTAAAGAAAAACACAAAACACTCGAGTCAGGATTAACATTCTTATATCAATAAATCCAACTCAAGTGAAATATCAACTGAAATACAAATAACTTAAAGGATGTTTGGGATAACCATCCTCTAAGGGTCAATGGAACTATCTACAAGGTAGAAATATACACTATAACACCGTGGTCATTTCAGCTTAATTTATACTTCAAAACCAAATATCATTTTCACTTCAAATATCTCTATATTTCCTAAAATAGTATTTATATATATTAAATAATTTATACAATAAAGTATTTTCAATTCCCTCAACTTAACAAATCGTTTCAACATCAACCCAACCTTCCAATTTAAATTAAATTCAATCTCAATTTATCAATTTAAATTCAACTCAATTCCTAAAATAAACACTTCAATTTATCGATCTCAAATTCGGATTTCTAATCACAAAAATACCCATTTATATTTCAATATATTTCAAAACTTTAAGTATTCAACGTTTCAACTAAATTTTTATTAAATTTAATTTTCTAAACAATAAATTCAAATTTGTTTCCACCTAAATTTCACTTTAATTCAATTTAGTTGCTAAATAACAAATTCAACTACGTTGATTTCAAATACAGATCTGAATCTCAACATAAACCATTTAAATTCCAATATAGTTCAAGGCTTTAATATTTAAATGTTATATATAACAGTTCATATAGATCTCGATTTAAGCTCATTATTATTTAGTCTTGAGATACTCCCTTATTAGATTCAATATCATTTAAGTAACCTTAAATTACGTTTTACTCAATATTTTCTTTAATTTTATTAAATGTGAAATATCCATTAAATCACTTAAATCAAAAATCCAGTTACAAAATCATACCTTTAAATTTTCCATTCAATGATTTCAAATCGATTTAATTATATAAATCCTTATTTGAATACCATTTTTAATAAACCCAAATTTATCTCCCAATCTTAATTATTCAACTTTTTACAACGGTAAATTTTGAAATATAAGTCTTAAATAATACTCAAACATATTATATGGATTAAATCAATATCAATAATATTATTATTAAATCTATATATAAAATTTCCATTTATATATATAATATTTTAAGAACCAATCTTTATTAAATCCCATATATTTCTTTTCAACTGTAGAAATTTATTTCCAAAATATTTATATGGACCAATGGTGTCGGTATATATTTCCTATCATATAATCAAGTGCTACGGACATTTATCATTTCAACCCGTACACTAAATATATACGACTGGATATCATTTCAACCCGTAATCCCAAATTCAATTAAATGAAAATCGCTTGGGTTTATCATTTCAACCCATAACGATTTTCTCCTTTTCTAAAGTCCGTTCGGGTATGTATCATTTCAACTCATAATGATTTCTATACTAACAGGGAACTTGCAGAGTGATAACAGATATGAAAATAATAATAACAACAAGCATATATCATCAAAATAAATATAAACCATAGGATATGGTGTCATATCCCATAAGTGAACGGTTATAGATAATAGCATATATAACAATTTAAATAACTGCAGCCTCATATTTCAATTGTCGTTTCAGTTGAAATCAAATTTAATAAATAAAAGAACGTTAATCGTGAGTGATTGCTCACCTTTCGAGGTTAGAGAGATAGACAATGAAGTTGAGTTATGAAACCCAAGCACGAATCTCAAAGCAAAGTAAGATCGGCATGGATCGACGATCAAAGCTGGTAAAAGAAATCGATGGGAACGGGTCAAATTAGCTCAATAAAAATTTAGGCGAGATGTATTTTAATATTATTATCCTCCTTAAACCCAAAATTCAAATTAAAGTATATATGCATTTTATATAAGTCTTAAATTAAATATATTTATTCAAATCAAACATAAAAAAAAAATCAAAACCAAATTCACTCTATCTTATAGTATATACGTTATATTTGAAACATCACTATCTGAAACTAAATGTACATAACCAAATTAACATCCAAAGATATACATAACAGTAAATAATGTAAGTTTAAAGAAATCTAATAGTTTAACCAAATGCATACTTCCTTTACAAATAATATACTGTAATCATCATCATCATCATTATTATTATTATTTACCAAAAATAAAAATATGCTAACACAATGCTAGTAGAAAAATGGAGAAAGGATGCTTATACATTCCAATATTGACATGCAAACCTACACTTTATATGTACAATAAAGTGTGTACAAACAAACCTTTATATGGGCTGCTATATACATGTTTAAAAAATGTTATACATATATTGTTACACATATTCACAGCAGGCGTTATACCTAACTTGTATACATATTATATTTTAAACAACACCTGACAATAGATGAAGGTAAAATAAAAATAATATATATATATATATATATATTATAACTAATACAAACCTATAAAGCTCTGAAATGTATACTAGTATATCTATACAACCAATCCAATATGAAAATAAGTACCCATGCAAATATCTAAAGTCTTTAGAAACAATACTTAGGCTTATATATATAAAATAAAATAAAAAAATAACTTACGCACACAAAAAAAAACACAATACTTAATGAGACAAACGCACAAGTTGTATTACCTTTCAAGATATCATATATATATTTTAGAAGTTTTCTGCAAGGCAAAATGGGTAACAAGGTGAGATACGGCTGCGTGTAAGAGTGTGAAAGAAGAGAGAGGGTGGAGAAATAAAAATTGAGGAGAAGAAATTGACAGTGGATCCTTGCTTTATCAAAAAAAAGCTTATAAAGGTGAAATAAAATGAGCCGTAAAAGAATTAATGAATAAAAAAAAACGTATAATTCAAAACAATGTGGGACTTAGGTAAATATCCATTCACATCTTTTTTTGACATATATAAGACGTATGAAAAGCTTTAAAATGAAACGGCTATATATTAATTATTATTATAAAACGTTTTAAAGTGACTAGGGAAATAAATATATGGAAGTTGATAAAGGAGAATGAAGAGACCCAAAAATGGAATGACAAATAATAATTTGAATTGATGGAAAAAAAGTAACAGCTGGCATAACCCAAAGTTATAAAGGCAGAGGAAAACGCTTTGCACAATTTAAGGTGAGCTTTCAAATTTTTTTGAATGTTTTATAACTTTCCAGCTGTAGTGAAAAAATGAAATTTTAAAGGCAAAAATTAAAGTGACCGTTCCAATTAAATGAATATAAAACGTATGCATGTTTTGTTGGCAACGGTCGAATTTCAGTAAAAGATGAAATAAATGTGAGAAATGAAATAAATAAGAATGAACCGCATTTTTCCAAAACGAAACAATGCAACAAATCAGCAAATAAATAGAAACGTGTAGGGAGATGAGTGAAATAAATAGAAAATGTTAAAATATAAATAAATATAACATACATGAAAAGGACAACATGAAGATTTAGAAATTAATGAATGAGAAACGTATATCCCTATACGTTTTAGTTTTAAAAAGGACAGAAAATTTTATCAAAAGTTATAAAGAGTTAAAAGCATTGAAACGTGATTTCCGCTGAAATTTATTTTATTCCCCACTAAGATGAGACGAAAGGGAAAGATTTCAAACAAATGAGTATATTCCAAAATGAATGTAATATAAACGGTCATGGTGTGGTTCATCAGAAAATTTAA
Source organism: Allium cepa (assembly GCA_030765085.1). Taxonomy (NCBI): domain Eukaryota; kingdom Viridiplantae; phylum Streptophyta; class Magnoliopsida; order Asparagales; family Amaryllidaceae; genus Allium; species Allium cepa. The sequence continues at coordinate 485,422,676 of CM060944.1, read as the reverse complement.
TGCAATTTATAATTGTGCTGGCTGTACGTTGATTTAAGGAAAAAAATAAAAGCAATTAATGGCTTGATTTAATAGTACGTTTCAAATTTGAAAAGAAAAGAGAAGTAAGGGTTGAAATTTTGATTTTAATTAAATGATCGCGTGAATGACCAAATAGCAATTAGCAAATAGAAGAAAGAGATAATGGAATATATGGTAGAAAATGAATAAATGAAATGTGAACGGATAGAATGCAAATTGTAACGGCAGAGAATTAAATATAAGGTGGAAAGGTGTGGCAATGCTCGCCCATAGATTTAGCTAAAACCTTTAAAAGAAATTTAATATGGTATGAGTTGTACGGTTTCAAATTTGAAAAGTAGATAAATCCAAGTCGTAAATTTCAGCACCGATGACGCACGTTTTTATTGTTTCCGTCGCGTATCGGATCTCAAAATACAGAAATAAATATACCGTAGTGATCAGTACAACGAGACGATCAAAATGGTATATAGATATTGGTGGTACGATTGAGTTATAAAAATTCGAATTTTCACTAGTAGAAAAAATGCAGTAAAAACGTAGAAAATAAGATCGACAGAGCTATAGAAGTCCAAATTTGGGAAAACGAAAAATGACGCCTCAGTCAGAAAATGATTTAGAATTTTTTTCTATGTAAAAATATTCAGGTCTTGAAAATAAATTTATTTTTTCCAATTATTAACTGATTTGAATTTAACAGAACTATATAATAAATAAACCTTCATATAATTAATTGAAAATTTACCATTTGCTATATTTAATTATACGTAAACCAAATATCAAAACTTTATTTCAAAATATTATTATTAAAATTTCTCAAAATCCAAATTAAATACGTTATAAAACCAATTAAAAATTAATAAAATTTTATGGGTCGTTAAAGTAATTAATTTATTTAATGAAGTAATTAAGGGCAGTTAATTACCGAATGTCGTTAATCAAGAGTTATTAATAATTATGGTTTAATTAAGATTAATTACTTAATGTAATTAATTTAAAAAAGATTACTAATTAAAATGTACTTAGGGATCATTAATTTATATAATTAACGATGTAATTAAGGATTAATTAATTAAGATTAATTAATCGATGATAAGTGATTAAAGAGTAATTAATTAATGTAATTAATTAAGGGTTAACTATAATTAATTAATTAAGTAAGTAAGTAATTAAAGGTTAATTGCAGTAAATGGTTAAGAGTAAATAATTTATGAAATTAATTAAAGGATAATTACTTGAATGTAATTAAAGAATAATTATCAAGGGTGATTAATTAAGGTAATTAATTAAAAGATGATTAATTAGTTGATTTGTAATTAATTAATGTTATGTAAGCAAGATTTATATTGATGAAGTAATATTTAATTTACTTTAAATTAATTAGAGATGCAAGTAATTAATTTAATTCATTTTAAATTAATTATAAATGGTGTGATTATTAGATCATTGCTTATGTATGGATGATATTGATTTGCCTTGAATGGTTTGTAATCTCAGAAATGAGATAAGTAATGTTGTGTGATATGGATACTTTTGTTTAAGTATGATGATAATGTGGATTATCTATTGTAATGATAGTATGGATTATCTGCTTATAATGATAATGTGAATTATCTGTTGTGATGATAATGTTGATTATCTATTGCGATGATGTGAATTATCTATTTGTGTATATAGATAATAGAATTGAATTGTTTTAAACTTTAAAACAACTTGGACCTAAAAGATACGTTTTGGATTTCGATGAGACCGGCATCGGGTTTCCGGATTTGGATATCCGAAAACCACATCGATCCAAATTAACGATAGGTCGTGAATCTCAAGTGAAGACGTAGATTCAGAGTGCAGGGGTTATCCTCGTAAACTTTTAGGGTGATTCCAAAATGAGTGTAACGAGATAATGCCTTCGGTTTCGTTCGAACGCGGAACAAACTTGTATGGATTGAATGCTTTCAGAACATCGTCAGGTGGACGATGAACATTCTAAGTGATGTGTTCTATAAAGGTAATCGTAGCCTCAAGCCTCATCAACCGGGAATGGCTAAAACATGGGAGGTGCAGCAAGGCTAAGTGGGTCATGCCCAAGTAGGACGAGATTTTCCCCTGTCTAGAGGTCCCTTTTTATTCGGCTGTGTGGACAGTTGTGAGCTCCAACTGTCGGGCTTGTCTTGTTCGGGACTGTCCGGTAAGGGATGGTTCCGGGCTTGTGTTGCAGGGGATTGGGAGTAATCCTCGGTATGGTGATCTAGGCCCCGTACTGTGACGGGCGGTACCCCAGTAGCCCTGCCATTGTATGGAATCCAAAATCCAATAAGTACCCTCGATTTTGATTGTATTGCCCACTTTTGTGGCTAGTAGCTGGAATTTAATCATGTAACAATTTCGGCTATTTTATATTTACTTGAAAACCCTAGACCTATTATAATATCACTGGATTTCCTATCAAATGTTTTGGTTAGCGTAAGGTAAAAACTTTTCCATGTTTATGTGTGGGAAGTCTTACGTTATACCTTTTGTTTTCAAAGGTTTTCAAAAGTTAAGAAACCTTAACCTGTTACTCACACCAGACCCATGTCTGACCCGGAGTTTATTTCTGTTTTCTTAAACTCTTGGATCTCAAATTTTTACGAGTAGCCAAGGGATTCAGGTTAGCTTCGACGAATTGTGGAGGAGCAATGGAGCCGGAGGCTTCAGCGTGTAGATTTATAGTGTTCCGCTATGTTGGTTTCTCTGCGTAGTTTCCTTGTATTGTATTAAGTTGTATAACTAGACAGGTGTTTATAACTGTCTAGTATGTGATGTATAACCTGTGTAACTCTGATAATGGTTGTAAACTATGTAATATTTATGTCATTAATATAATTTATTCGTTCCGCTGTTGAGATTCTAATATTGTTTCTTCTTTCTTCTCTTTCTTTTCTCTTTTCTATCCCTTTCTTTCTGCAAGATGATGCGATTTTCTGTGGTGAGAAAGTCGGTCGTCACACTTGGTATCAGAGCGCTAGGTTGTGTGAATACCTAGGCTTTGGAGTGTTTTCTTTTTGAGAGAGCGTATTTGTAATTTTGATATATATATATATATATATATATATATATTTCTACCTATTGTTGGATTACCTGTGCGGGTTTTCCAATATAAGTTATAAAGGTAGATGTGGTAGTGGTGTGTATCACAACTACCAATGGTTGGAGTTTTGAATGTTTGAGGTTAGAAGTGTATCGGTCGAGACTGTAGACCTAATACCGTCTCGAGTGAATTTTGTTGTAGTGAAAGGATTTCATCAATCTCTGAAGGAAACATGTTAAGGTTCAGAGTCTATTTTTGAAGTTGGATGAGTATAGTATGGATCTGTCGGTTAGGCAGAAGCGAGTGATGGTATCTTGATACATCGGGAAGTAGTAGCTGCGTAATGAGATGCAGTGATTATGGATGTGTATGAAGATGTTTCTTTGGAACAAGTTTAAGGAAGTAGGTCTGCATCGGTGATGTGGCTGTGTTCAGCATGGTGTTTCTGATTGGTTTGAGGTTTGAGTTTCCTGAAGAGCTTTGGATTAGGAAATCTTTGGCATCTGTTGCAGCAGCGCAGCTCGGAGTGTTCTGTGTTGGCAGGAAGTTTTCTGGTTGTGTAGTTTTTCTAAAGGAGGAGTTCAGAAGCATCAGAGTAGATCTTTTTCTTCGATGGATTGGCTAGATAAGTATATGCTGTTCTGTTTGGTAAAGGGAGAACAGTTTTCTTTTGATTAGGTCTAAATTAATCGCAAAAGTGACTTGCGATAGTTGAGTGTTCTCTTAGGTTATCAGAGTTTTTTCGGAGGTCCTCAGGGAAGTCAGAGGTTTGTCCGCATCTAGTGATTGAGTTTTCTTATCGACTAGGATTCCAGGAGTGGTACCGGTGGTTCAGTTTAGTAGAAGGATGATTCTTAGAGATTGAGTTGGTGTAACAGCTCAGGGTGTTGGAGAAACTTCTGAGATTTTCTTTTATGGATCTGTTGAACCATATTTCTTTGTCCAGTTTGTGCTCGTGTTCCGCATTCTTATCTACTTCAGATCAGAGTTGTGCAGTGGAAGCAGTTTGAGAGTGCTTCTGTTTATCTTTTTCAGTAAGGAGAAGTATGATTCTATCTTCTATTATTTGAGGAGTAGAGTTTGTGTTCTTGGTTTGGGATTGATCTTGAGGAGATCATTGGGTTGGGTTATTTTTTGTTTTGTTTGTTTCTAAAGGCATCAGCAAGGGTTGAGCTGATCAGGAAGGATGTAGGCAGCCCAGGATCGTCCGGAGACTTTTGTAAATAAGAGACGGAGGAATTTGGGTTTCGGAATCGAAAATTTGATTTTGGTTCAGTTTTCTCCGATTAAAGGAGCTACGAGATTGGGTAAGGCTGGGAAGCTAGCACTGAGGTATTTTGGATCTTTTCTGTGTTCTTGTGAGGATTAATGTTTGGTCTTCAGGATTGAATTTCCAGTTTGGATAACTGGGATTCGATGAGTTTCACGTATCTCCGGGGGAGTACGTGTATGATCTATCTCTAGTCTTTGAACCAACAGTTCAGGAGTTTTGGTTGTTGAGTCAGACTTATCTGTAGTCTGATATCCTGTCTAGTTTTGTAGATATAGATGAATAGGAGCTCTGTAGCTTGGTAGTTTCGATTGTTTGGATTCTGTAGAGCGAGTATCCCGGTATTTATACTTGGGAAACTCGAGGAAATTCTATCTAGAATTTTGTCTGGATAGTTAGATTTGTTTGATTGGATTAATTGGTTCATGAGGTTGTTAGCATATGATTGATATATGCTTGTGTTTTAAAATTAAAATCTTTAAATAAATTATTAAATTACCTTTGTTTTAAATTTCAGGGACGAAATTCTTTTAAGCGGGGAGGATTGTGATATCCCGGAATTTTTGACAATATCAATTTAATAATCTGTATTGAAATTGAAATTGATTTGATAATATTTTTTAATAAAATTTTAATTGATTTAATAATCTTCCTTTAATAAATATTTAATTGGTGAATTTATCTTTTAAAAGTTAATAAATTGATTTCTTTTTAAATGAATATATTGTATGTATATATTGTAAATAAATAACCTTGGTTTAAATTTAATAAATGAATCTTGATTTCAAATTCTAATATTTATATTTAATAATTTGGAAATTATAATTTAAATTAATATTTTCAAAGTTATTTAATAAATATATGGTTTTAAATTGTTAAGGTAAGAATGTATTGTTAAATTAATTTTAGCTTAAGTCTCAATTTAAATAAATTTAACAAATGGTTTGTTTATAAATATAGCTTAATAAAATAAGTAATTTATTAATAAGGAGACAATTTCTTTTATTAATTATTTTAAATTTGATAATGAGTGATTTTTAAATAATATTAATTATGTATTGTTTTAACAAATGGATTTTAATAAAAATAGTATGTTATTTCAAATTGAATTTTAGAATTTGATTTGAATTTGAAAATAAAGTTTTGAAATCCAAAGTATAGATTTTAAATTGTTTTGGATTCTAAATATATGCATAAGCTTTTATTTATAAGTATAATTGGTATTTATTTCTTTTAAACAAATTTCTATACATATAAAATTCTAATTAACAAATTAATTAGGCATAACTTAACATTTAAATTAAATACTAATTACTTTAAAAAGACATGTGTTGTTTTCCTAAGCTTCATATAATAATTGTTAAGAGATAAACATTCCAATTTGACAAATGTTAAGACAATTTACAAGTGTCCTTATTTATTTTCATTTTCTTTTACTATATTAAATCACAAAATTCACTTATATAAATACATTTGCCTCTCACCTTTCTTCCTTTTTCTATGTTCATAATTCAAAGTTAGAAACAAATCTGAGAATAACTTATAACCATTTCCAAAATAAGTTTACAAACTCAAATTAAACTCTTCATATCAAAATCTAAATCCCTGTAATTTATTTCAAAATGAGTGCCTGCAAATCATCTCTCCTGTAACCTTTTCAAATCTGTAGCCTGCATATTTTCAAACAAAAACAAATCTGAAATCTATTCTAAAATCTAGAAGCATGCAACTGCATTTTCAAATCAAGCACACAAGTTAACAAAGCAGCAACTCAGTTATCAAAATTTCAAAGGAAATGGAAACCAGTTTTTCAAGCTTTCAAAAATTTGAAGCTCTATCCTGCATCTTCAAAAAAAAATCAAGTGAGTAATAATTTATTTTCTAAAAATTTAAGTATATGAATTTTGATTGCCTGATTAAAATCTAGAATAAGTATATTTGTTATATATGCATTGTTCTGTATATATATATATATGGACATATAGATGTTGTGCATGTTTGTTTATCAGAGATCTCTCTGTCTTTAATTTTTAGGGTCTAGTATATTTCAAAATTCATTTTCTAATGATCAAATTACTGATAGGATTTGGTATTTAAACAAAATTTGTTTGTTTATTAATAAAGTGAAGTATAAAATTTATTTGAGTTGAAATAAGTTTGTATTGACTCGGGGAATCATGAACAACAGAAATGCCTAAGCTAAGTCAAAATTCAAATTCAGTAATTCATGGATTCAGGATTATAAACCAAATCCATAAACAAAAACATGAATTTTAAAACTAAAATCATAGTTTTTAGTTTAGGATGGGTGTGCAGTTCTCATTCGAACTGAAAAGGAAAATCTGGGTTTTTCTGGTGATCTATGTGCCTCGAGGGGTCGGGGTTCTTCCAGATGATGGAAGAGTGTTAGTAGTTGATGGGAAAAATACTGGATGGTGTTACATTTCATCGAGGAGGCAACGGTGGCAAAATTTCTTCTGGAACCCTAGATTTAGTTAGGCTTAGGAAATCGATCACTACGGGTTCTACATTGGATCGAGTGCTTCAAGATTTTGGGTAATGGAAGCTTGGTCGTATACAAGGTCATGGCCAGAGTTGTAGTGTTTCTGGTGGTCGGAGGGTTGTGGTCGAGGCAGTTTCCAGGTCGCGTATGGTGGTTCCAGTTGTTTTCCAGGTTTGGGTTGCAATCTCGAATTCGATTTTGAGTATGTTGTGGCGATTCGATGATAGGGATCTGGTTCGTGGATGTTCGGCGAGATGTGGAGATCATCGTTGATGATCGGAATCGACGAAGGCCACCGTGCATGTGCACGGTGCACCTTTTCGTTTTTCTGTTGTTTTTGGTTTGGGTAGAAAAGTTACTCGAGTGGTTCTCGAGTAAATTGTTGTTTCGCTCGAAGCTCCTTGGGCTTGGACTCGAAGGAGATTTTGAGTGGCTCGGGAAGGTGCTGGTAACAGGTTTTAGAAAACCTGTTTTGTTTTGAAATTTGAAAATGAAATTTTAAAATGGTTTTAAAATAAGAAAGTAAAAGATTTAAGAAAATTTTAAGTCTATGTTTAAATATGGATTCTAAATCTAATTTGTATCCTAGTTTCTAAATTAAATAAAGTTTTTAAATTCAAATTGTTTAATAACTAAAAGGTGTTTAAGTAAATAAAAATGTATTCAAAAGAATTTGAATTTAAAATGGAGTTTGAAAATATAAAGAAAGGATTTAAACCAAGTTTAAATCAAAAAGTTTTAAATCTGATTCAAATCTAAATTTGAATCTTAGTTTTAAAATAAAATAAAGTTTTAAAAAAAATTAATGTTTAACAACTTTGAATGTTAAAGTAAATTTTAAATGTTTTGAATTTAAAATGGAATTTGATTTAAACTCTTTTGAAATCTCTTTTATGAAAGTATTACTTTAACATATGATTTTAAAAGTTTTTAAATTGGTTTTAAACTTTGTTAAAGATTAAGTTGGTATTCATTTTAAATCTTGAATTTAAAATGAAATTTAAAAATAAATTTGAAAATAAATGTTTTCAAATGTATTTGTGAATGATAATTTAACCATAGATAAGAAAAAGATTTATCTTAAAGTTAAATTAGAATTTAATGATTTGTAATTCATTGAATTATTAAGGTAATTAAATGGATAATTAATTTATTTAATAAATTAATGAAATGGATAATTACTTAAAGTAATTAAGGGTTTTAAACTTAAAGATTAAAATTAATTATTCTTAGAATAATTAATTTCTAATTTAGAATCATTAATTAAATAAGATTAGATTTTTTTTAAATTAATGATTAGAAATTAATTAATCAAGTAATCAAGGATTAATTAAGTTACAGTTAACACTTAATTGATTAAATAATTAGGATTAATTGGTGGGTTATTCATGGTTAATTAGTTTATAATTAATATTGATTAATGTAAGTTTAATTACTTTAGAAAAGTAATTAGAGAAATTGTTAATGGTTAATAAAGGTCATTAACTTGAGATTATTTAATAATTAATAAATGTTTTTAATTTTTAATAATTAATTAGATTAATTAATTAAAAATAATAACTTGTGAAATTGTTTAAGTGTAATTACTTAATGAAAGTAATTAAGGAATTAATTACTTAATGTAATTATTTGAGCTAAATGTGATTAGTTTAAATTGATTAATTAAGTTTAATTAATTTAAACACTAGATGATTTGATAATAATTACTTAATGTAATTAATGGATGGTAATTACTTAGTGAAGTAATTAATAGATAATTACTGGATGTAATTAATTGAAGATGATTTAAGAATGGAAGTAATTTGGATTAAATTACTTTGAAATTAACCATGGGATTAATTAAAGATAATTAATTAAGGAGTAATTAATTTATTTAATGAAGTAATTAAGAGCAGTTAATTACTTAATGTGGTTAATCAAGAGTGATTAATAATTAGGTTTAAATAAGATTAATTACTTAATGTAATTAGTTTAAAAAAGATAATTAATTAAAATGTAATTAGGGATCATTAATTTATATAATTAATGATGTAATTTAGGATTAATTAATTAAGATTAATTAATCAATGATAAGTGATTAAAAATAATTAATTAATGTAATTAATTAAGGGTTAACTATAATTAATTAATTAATTAATGAAGTAATTAAAGGTTAATTGCTGTAAATGGTTAAGAGTAAATAATTTATGAAATTAATTAAAGGATAATTAATTGAATGTAATTAAAGAATAATTAATCAAGGGTGATTAATTAAGGTGATTAATTAGAAGATGATTAATTAGTTGATTTGTAATTAATTAATGGTTATGTAAGCAAGATTTATATTGATGAAGTAATTAATTTAATTTACTTTAAATTAATTAGAGATACAAGTAATTAATTTAATTCATTTAAATTAATTATAAATGGTGTGATTATTAGATCACTGCTTATGTATGGATGATATTGATTTGCCTTGAATGGTTTGTAATCTCAGAAATGAGATAAGTAATGATGTGTGATATGGATACTTTTATTAAAGTATGATGATATTGTGGATTATCTATTTTGATGATAGTATGGATTATCTGTTTATAATGATAACGTAAATTATCTGTTGTGATGATAATGTTGATTATCTATTGCGATGATGTGAATTATCTATTTGTGTGTATAGATAATAGAATTGAATTGTTTTAAACTTTAAAACAACTTGGACCTAAAAGATACGTTTTGGATTTCGATGAGATCGAGATCGGGTTTCCAGATTTGGATATCCGAAAACCACATCGATCCAAATTAACGATAGGTCGTGAATCTCAAGTGATGACGAAGATTTAGAGTGCAAGGGTTATCGTCGTTTACTCTGAGGGTGATTCCAAAATGAGTGTAACGAGATAATGCCTTCGGTTTCGTTCGAACCCGGAACGAACTTGTATGGATTGAATGCTTTCAGTACATCGTCAGGTGCACAATGAGCATTCTAAGTGATGTGTTCTATAAAGGTAATCGTAGCCTCAAGCCTCATCAACCGGGAATGGCTAAAACAGGGGAGGTGCAGCAAGGCTAAGTGGGTCGTGTCCAAGTAGGACGAGATTTTCCCCTGTCTAGAGGTCCCTTTTTATTCAGCTGTGTGGACAGTTGGGAGCTCCAACTATCGTGGTTGTCTTTTTCGGGACTATCCAGTAAGGGATGGTTACGGCCTTGTGTTGGATAGGATTGGGAGTAGTCCTCGAAACGGTGATCTAGGCCCCGTACTGTGACGGGCGGTACCCCAGTAGCCCTGCCATTGTATGGAATCCAAAATCCAATAAGTGCCCTCGGTTTTGATTGTATTGCCCACTTTTGTGGCTAGCAGCTGGAATTTAATCATGTAACAATTACGGCTATTTCATATTTACTTGAAAAACCCTAGACATATTATAATATCACTGGATTTCCTATCAACTGTTTTAGTTAGCGTAAGGTAAAAACTTTTCCATGTTTATGTGTGGGAAGTCTTACGTGATACCTTTTGTTTTCAAAAGTTAAGCAACCTTAACCTGTTACTTACACCAGACTCATATCTGATCCGGAGTTTAATTCTATTTTCTTAAACTCTTGGGTACTTAAATTTTTACGAGTAGCCAAGGGATTCAGGTTAGCTTCGACGAATTGTGGAGGAGCAATGGAGCAGGAGGCTTCAGCATGTAGATTTATGGTGTTCCACGGTGTTGGTTTCTCTGAGTAGTTTCCTTGTATTGTATTAAGTTGTATAACTAGACAAGTGTTTATAACTGTCTAGTATGTGATGTATAACCTGTGTAACTCTGATAATGGTTGTAAACTATGTAATATTTATGTTATTAATATAATTTATTCGTTCCGCTGTTGAGATTCTGATATTGTTTCTTCTTTCTTCTATTTCTTTTCTCTTTTCTATCGCTTTCTTTCTTCAAGATGGTGCGATTCTCTGTGGTGAGAAAGTCGGGTCGTCACAGCAATGCCGTTGGTTTAGTGCGAAACTATCAAGAAATTACAAAGTTATGGTCAAATGAAGTTTTGGTGAACAAAGAGAAAACGAAAGAAAAAATATCAATGGTATTCTTCACGTTGCATCTAGAGATTTGAGTATTTTAGCCCAATTTCTTTTCTAAACTGTAGTTCTTGTTCTCATGGTCGTTTTGATGGGTGGATCATCAAATTTCGATCAAACTTTAGTGCGATATGATAGTTTGAAGTTGGCTATTCAAAACTGAAAACTGTGTATGGGATTTCTTGTATTTCTCTTACTGTACGGCCTATTGCACCACAATACTATCCAAATTCGTCATAAAACTATTACTGGATCATAGCCCTTGCCTTCCTCTTCGATTTTCTACTGGTTTCATCCAATTTCGTTAAGAAACGAAGGAGATATGCCTACTAGAAGTTTGATAGTTAATAGAAAAACAGGAAGAATGCGAAGAGAAACTTTTATGAAACGTTGTGACTGTTGGGCCTATTTATAGTGGTTGAAGTGTCCATTCATTTGAAATTCAAATTCAAAGTTTTGGCGCCAAGTTGGTCAATCTACTAAATCATCTGTATCTTTCTCATAGGTCTTCAAATTCAGCAAATGAATATACTACGATGATCAGAAAAACAAGCCCGTCGCAATAAAGCAGATCTCGTCATCAAATTCTGAAAGATATAATGTGTGGTTCATGATAATGGAAGAACAAAAAAGCTAGAAAGATGGAGGAGTACAAAAGTGGTACGCTTTACTATTATTTCATCTTTATTGTTGCACTTAGTTAGGTATAGAAATTTATCTCTTTTATAAGATTTGATATTTTTGTCCATATATCGGCACATCAAGTATACATATCGATATACCAGTCTAATTTTTTTTTGGTTTCCTTTCAAATAAAATCTCACTACTAATTAGTTACAACAACACTAAGTAGAAAGCATACCATCATTCATGATTTCAACTTTTTTAATGTTGTTTTTACTTCTCGTACTATATTCTTTTAAGATACCAAGTTTATATTTTTATGAAATTAATAGAAGGAATTTCGAATGTTAGAATAAGGGTCTATTTATAGACTTGTTCAAATTAATAAGATTGTGCCACATCACATGACACTTGTCATATAAATAGATAGTGATATACATGCAAAATGACACATGTCATTACACTTGTTCTTTAATAAAAGCATTTTTACATGCATAATGCCAAGTATCTTTACACATGTTTTTTTCATTATTATTTTTATGTTTTTTTAAGTACTTTAGTTATATTAACTACTTTAAAATATTGGGTCAAAAATCAATTATTTACATGTCAAAATCTAGTCATAAAATTAGTGCAAAATCACGGTAAGAACAGGCCCAGAATATTAGATAGCATTTCTGAAATGATGTCTTTGCTTTTGTTACGCTGCAAATATGTTTTTATAGCATTTCTGTGCTTTGAAACGAAGTAGTTTTTCATAAACTTTTCATAGAATTTGGTAAATGCTCAGTTTTTGTTTTAATAATGTTTCGAATATATTTTATTGCAAAAACTTTTTATAGCATTCTGTAAATGTTGTCTTTTCTGTTTGAAACTTTAAATTGTGAAAAATTGATATTTAAACTAAGTATTTTTCTCAATTCTTTTTAGAGTTATTTTCTAACTTATATTAGAATATTTTAAAATTAATTTCACGTTTAAATATTTTTTAATAATTAGTTAAATTTTTTAATGTAAGAGGCCTTAATATAACACATGTTTATTTTAGTTTTTCAGTCTTTGGTATATCATATTTCATTATCGTATTTTTTTTAAACTAAAAGGTGTTTAAACATGTTTCTAAATATTTTAATCGATAATAATTTAATACATAAGTTTTAATTAGTAAGTTAATTATTTTATAAACATGGAAGTTTGGATTCTTAAGAAAGCAATTAAGTTAAAAAATATTTTAAAAGAATTAAATAAGGAGGGTATCAATTTTTATAAAAACCATATTTGATCATATATAGTTTAAGTCCATATTTTTTAGCATTTGATTTTGATGTTAAGTTTGATTACTGCCTTTCATGATTATGTTATAGTTTTAATACCATTTATTACCTTTAAACTCTTATCTTTACTACTCTTTCAGTCACATTCAGTAGTTTCCTTAACCTAAGTCTAGTAATTGGTGTGTGTTACCTTTGTTTGGTTAAAGCGATTCATAATAAATTGATTATCTTATAATCTGAGTATATCTTACCATAATATATATATATATATATCATCATATCATTCTGCATATTATTTTTATTTTTATTTCATTATCATTTTATTTCATATTACATATCAGTATGCATCTTAGTTCATGTCACATTTCATTGCATATTTCATCATAAATTACAATGAACGAAATATCATAATCATTTGCATTACAAGTTGCAGTTCATTTTTCATATCATCTCATGCTACATTGCATATGTCACACATTTCATACTGCATTACATAATACATATTGAATACATGTACACATAACAAGTGTATCTTATTTAGGGGGAGTTTGTATTATTGTCTTATGGAATAGGATTATTAATTTTTGATTTGTTTGGTATGTTTTGACTGAAGTTTGATTGGATTGACTTGTTTGACTTAATTGACTTGTTTGACTTGATTGATTTTTTTGACTTGATTGATTTGTTTGATTTGATTGATTTGTTTGACTTGTTTGCCATGATTGGATTTGATGTGCATGTTGATTGTATTGTCTAAGATATACTTATACATATTTATGTATTGAATAATTATAATATAATTAATGTCTTTCACATTCCATTTACTATACTTTGTTCTAGTATTAGTTTAAAGGGGAGTTTTAGAGTTTTATGGTTTTAGGATGGTTTTTGTTGGTGACAAAGGGGGAGAAATATAAAATAGAGTAGTTAGAATAGTTAGCCTTAGATTAAGGAGGGGTTATTAGTTTTAGGGGGAGTTATCGTAAAGGAGAAGTATATTTTATAAACAGGTTGTCATCATCAAAAAGGGAGAGATTGTTAGTTCTTGAGAATGATGGTTTTGTTGACAACAACCTTAGGACTTATTGTAAAATATAAATACTAACATTATATTTTAGATATATATATATATATATATATATATGCAAGATATAAATATGCAGGTACCAAGAATGAAGACTGTACAGTATAGAGATACAAGATTGATGAATTTAAAGATCAAAGATATCAAGATTGAAGACTCATGAGTATCAAGATATCAAGAGTTTAAAATTTCAAAGTACAAGATAAGTATTGAGTCTATATTATGTTAAAACTTCTTGAAATCACTAACATCTTCATTCGAAATTTATTCGTGGAATGGAATCTACTTCGAGCCTGTTAAAGGGATGGAATCCTAGTGGGATGAAACCCACGACAATATCTAGTGGAACATATAACGGTCCTATTTAGATATCCACTAATTTTACAAAAATGCTTTTCAAAAATATACCTCTTGTATTTAAAAATGTTTTCAAAACTTTATTTTCAAAAAGACATCTCTCTCAGTTTTAAATGTTTTAGCCTCAAAACTGTTTTTATCATTTTTTAAAAATTGTCCTTGATTCTAAACTATCCCTTGTTTTAAATATTTAGCTTCAAAATATTTATATACTCAGGTTTTAAATCACTTTATAGATTAAGATTATATATATTAAAAATTACTTTCTAAACTTTTTTGTATGTTTAAACTATATTCCAATATATTTACAAAGTTTAGAAATTGTTTTGACAAATTATAGAAGCCAATTTTAATAAGAAAATAAAAATCATCAAATTTTCCTACAACATGTCGACATCCTTCAACCTCCCATGTCGACATGGTGCCCGTTAAATTCAAAATTCAAATTTTCAAAAGAAGTGTATATTCGTCATTTCCTTTCACGAATGAATATGGTTGTTGATCTTCTATAAATACCAATAGTTCTAAACCAATTTTTTAACCAGATTTCACTTGTTTTCTCTACTCTTCATCTTCCACATTTATTCTAAAAGAATCCCAAAACTATACTCTATCGAAATACCAAGTGAATCAAATTTTATTATCTCTTATTCGATTCTCCGCCACTCTCTCTACAAGATCTCAGTGCTATTCAGAGTTATAAGCTTATTTGTAAATCAAATTGTTGAGTAAAAGGTGCGGTTGAGCCTTAAAATCAATTGGGTGTGATTGTTGCCTCGAAAATCGATTAGGTGATCTTTGTGGCCTGGTAAATCAAGAGAGTTTGCCTTGCACTCAAATGTAAGAGGGTGTACCTCGCGGCCTTGAAATCAAGGGTGTAATCTGGGAGATTATTTTGAAAAGAAATCCGTACAATTGTGCGGAACTGGATGTAGGGTAACTCCAAACCAGTATAAAATCCTGGTGTGTTCTTTACTTTACTGCTTTTATTTATTATTTGCATTTGTGTCTGTTTCTATGATTATATCTGTGTCTGTGTATTGCATTTGTTGGTGATTAAATTACATTAGTTTCAAAAAGGTTTATAAAATCCAAAAAACACGATTCACAACCCCCCCTCCCTCTAGTGTTATTCTAGCCTTAAGATCCGTAATCCGCAATTCTAACAATTTGTACTAGTTATAGTAGATGATTTCTCAAGATATACTTAGACTATTTTCTTAAAAAATAAAAGTGATACTTTGGAAATTTTAAGAATTTTGCAAAGAGAATTCAAAATCTCAAGAATAAAAAATTAAGAATATTAGAAGTGATCATGGAGGTGAATTTGAAAATGAAGCATTTAAACATTTTGTAATAAAAAGAGAATTTATCATAATTTTTCTTTTCCTAGAACACCACAAAATGGAGTTTTAGAAAGGAAAAGTAGAATATTACAAGAATGTGCATGAACTTTGTTAAACGGAAATACATTACCAAAACATGTCTGGGCAGAAGCTGTTGGTACTGGTTGCTATGTTCTAAATCGTGTTTCCATTCGATCTTCAACAAAATACACTCCATATGAACTTTTTCATCAAAGAAAATCAAACATTTCATATTTTAAAACTTTTGTTCAAAATGTTTTATCTTAAACACAAAAGATCAGCTTGGAAAATTTGATCCACAATCTGATGAAGGAATCTTCATAGGATATTCAGAACAAAGCAAAGCCTATCGAATTTTCAATAAAAGAACTAAAACTATCAAAGAAACAATTCATGTTTCATTCGACGAAAATTTCAAATTTAATAATAATTTTGATGATGATGAGAATAAACCCAAGACAATCACAAATATGGTTACTCAAAATAATTTTGAAGAAGATGAAAGCAATTTTTATAATATTGAACAAAATGAAAACATTGTTCATAATGAAAATGAATTAAGATCTCCTTCTAGGATTTTACGTGACCACCCTTTAGAAAATATCATTGAAAAAATTGATTTACATGTTAGAACTAGAAATCAACTTAATCAAATCGGCCATGTAGCTTTTCTTTCCAAAATCGAACCCAAAAATGCAAAAGAAGCACTACTGATGACTATGGATCATAGTTATGCAAGAAGAGCTAAACCAATTTGAAGGAAACGAAGTTTGGGAACTAGTTCCTATGCCAACTGATCAAACAGTCATTGGTACTAAATGGGTCTTTAAAAATAAAGCAAATGAACAAGGTAATATAACAAGGAATAAAGCTAGATTATTTGCACAAGGATATAATCAAGAAGAAGGAATTGACTATGAAGAAACATTTGCTCCACTTGCACGACTTGAAGCAATATGTATCTTACTGGCCTTTGCATGTTTTCATAATTTCAAACTTTATCAAATGGATGTTAAAAGTGCTTTCTTAAATCATTATATAAAAGAAAATGTTTTTGTTGAACAACCTCCTTTATTCACTCATGAAAAAATTTCAGACCATGTGTAAACTTAAAAAGGCCTTATACGGACTAAAACAAGCACCTCGTGCTTGGTATGATCATCTTAAGAACTATCTAATAGATTTTGGTTTTGAAATTGAAAAGGTTGATCAAACACTTTTTATTAAAAGAACTAAAAGGATATTTTAATTATTCAAATTTATGTTGATGATATTATTTTTAGATCTACAAATGAAAAATTATGTCAGGAATTTTCAAAAATAATGACCAAAGAATTTGAAATGTCACATATGGGAGAATCCTCTTATTTTCTTGGACTACAAATTAAAAAAAAGTAGAATTTTTATCAATCAAGAAAAATATTGTAATAATCTAATTAAACGATTTAATATGGAAAACACGTCTTCTAAACCAACTCTAATGAGCACAACAGTTCATCTCGATAGAGATAAAGATGGCAAAAGTGTTGACCAAAAATTATGTCGAAGTATAGTTGGATCATTATTTTATCTAACTGCTAGTAGATCTGATGAGTGTTTGTTTGTGTGCTCGATTACAACCAAATCCTAAAGAATCACATATGCAAGCATTGAAACGCATATTGCATTATCTAAACAAAACTAAAGATTTTAGACTTCTCTATCTGAAAGAATGCCCTTTTGAGTTAGTTTCATATAGTGATGTTGATTTTGGAGGATGTCGGATGGATCTAAAAAGTATAGGTGGGACTTGTCACTTCATTGAACAATCCTTAGTCTCCTGGTTTAGCAAGAAACAAAATTGTGTTTCACTTTCAATTTGTGAAGTAGAATATATTTCTGCTGCTTTAGCTTGTTCTCAAGTTACTTATATGCAAAAAACACTTCAATATATTGGTGTTAATTTATCTAAATCAATATTTTTTTGTGATAACACTGGTGCTATAAACTTATCCAAAAATCCTGTAAATCACTCACGAACTAAACACATTGACATACGTCATCATTTTCTTCGTGATAATATTGAAAAGGATTTAATCAGACTGGAATTTGTATCCTCTGAAAATCAATTGGTTGATATATTTACAAAAACTTTAAATGAAAATTTATTTATAAAATTAAGTTAGGAATTGTATCGATAAAGAATTTATAAGTTTTTAAATATATAAAAAAGGGGGTCTTCCAACACTCGAACTCGGGATCTCTTACTTAGAAGTCTATTGTTCTACAACTACACTACTTTGTCTTTTTAAACTTTAGTTGGTTTGCATTTTTTTCTATTTAATATTTGCCTTACATTCATTTTTTTCACCAACTTTTTCTCTGGTTATTATAAACTTAACCACAAAATTTCTTTCTATTTATATGTGTCTCTACACATAAATACCTCTACTATTCTTCCTTCTTTTTGCATTAGCTTTAACATAAAAATTTAAGTTTCAAGTACTTTATTTCCAAATGTCATCCCATCATAATTCTGAATCCTCTGCTTTATCATATTCTTCTCCCTCTTCGGGATCAGTGAATTTACCTACTCCAATACCGATTTACGAACCAGTTCCAATTGTCCCTCCCTCTACACACACTGGTTATACTCCACCTGGTAAAAAAATGAGACGGTCTCTATTTTTTGGTTCACCATCTACTAAAAAAAATAGATGACATTCATCACTACCAACGGGAAACACTAGAATTGCAGCGCGAACTATACTATGAACAAAAAGTTAATGTCTAGCATTTAAACTTTTTGGAACAAGTCACTTTTAAATTTTGTGGATCTTCCTCCAAAAACATGGTTCATCAACCGTCTCATGTTCGTTCTCCAATCCGTCACAATTCTTGGGAACCATCACCACAGCGTCCACCAATATCTCCAAATTATTAGGAATGTGGTAGTAGATGGTCACCACTTCGACCATTTCAAGAGAATACTAAAATAGAACCAGACGAATATCACACTCCAAGCTCTTCTTCCAAATCTTTTTAAAAAAAATTATATGATATTGTTAATATGTTATTTTTCTTTTCTGATTGTTCAAAAAATATTATTATTCAAAATATATATACTGTTTGCTAAAAAAATAGGCTGATATGAGTTTCTACACAAATTCAGCCGGCTGTTTTTGATAAAACAGACGGTTGAATATTATGGGAATAAAAAAAATTCCCCAGATTCAGACGGCTGAATCAAATAAAAAAGCCTCTGAATTAGTTCAAAAATGAACTATTTCTTTGTGGGTAGAAACTCAGAGCAATTCAGATGACTGATTCAATTTATTCAGCCGGCTGAATTCCATCTGAGACATTTTTTTAAACCTGTCTCTACTTCTTTTCTTCCACTTTTTCCCTTGCTTTTTACCTACTATATATTCATCTTTTCATTTCTTACCCACTCACTTCAAAACCCTAGCCATCTTCTCCAAGCGTTTCAAACTTTTACCTTCCTTTTTTTACTCTCTAATGTCACCAAGATCCAAACGCACCAGAGAATCGATCTACGGACCATCCGAAGATCAGATTCGACAATGGCTATGGAATGATGTTGCAATTTCCCGGTACAATTCTATGAAAAACTCCAATATCTTCGAAGGAGCTTTCATGAAATTTCTAGATTTTGCGGCCCACCAAATTAGAGAATTGGCGGAGCAATTCCATTTTGATAATCTAATAGGGTATGCTCCAAATAATGTCAAAATTATTCATCTTTTGATCAAACTCTTTCTTGTTAATCTGAATTTAGATCAACATAATCCTCAAAATCGACAAGATTGTGTTTGGTCAATAGATTGTGGCATTAAAATTTTCTTGCCTTTACAAAGACTAGGTAATATTCTAAATTGTCCCTATCAACGCATCGATATTGATGATATGGAAATTAACATGGATCATCGAGATGACGTTTCGCATCGTTTCTTCTCTGATCAACTTACAAATTTGAGTACTTTAAAATCTAGCTTCTTAAGGCCTCAAGCATGCCTCATTCACCGTGCATTAATTCGCTCTCTACAACTAAGAATGGGGAGTAATGAAAAGGTTTATAAAAGAGATTTCCAAGCTCTTTATTCAATCTACTCCAACCAACAAGTGAATTGGGGCAAAATTATTTTAGATGAATTTCAAGACAATACAATCCGAAGAAAATATAAGACCATCCGTTATGGTGCTTATATTATGCGTATCCTTCTCAACACCAGCGTTCCAATCCCCGACTCCAAGTTTTCGAGTAATAGTGAGTTAGGCGCAAAAAACTTTAGGATTGATGGGTCTTCCTCACCAGCCTCCTCCATAATAAATCATCTCCTTTCAACAATGGTCCCAAAATGTTCAACAAGGTACTGCACAACCTCATGACACTAGTATGCCTTCCTCTTCTCATACTCAACTTGAAGAAGAAGAAGAGAACAATGATTCAATTCAAGTGGTTGGCTCAGACACTTCCTACAGACAACCTATTATCACTCTCTCCCGGAATCAATCGAAACTTCATCGAGAAATTAAGTCTCTTGAAAAGAAAACGGAAAGAAAATTCAACTCGATCAAAGGTTTTCTTAACAAAATATGGGATAAAATTTCTTGCTCCGATTCTACGTCCACCGAAGCTTACAACCTACCCCCATTTTAGTGGTCTTCTTTGAGTTCGAGTTCTGATATTGATTATCCTTCTCTCTCTAGCCAATTTTTTTTTTTGTTTCCATCTTTTATCCAGTTATTTACGTCATGTTGTCTGAATATTTTATACCATCTCAAGTAAGCATTACATAATGCTTTTCTTTTCTTATAATAATATTCTTCATGCATTCCTATCCTTCTTTTTGTCGATGACAAAGGAGGAGAAAGTTAATTAAATAATTGTGCATATTGATAGGGGGTAACAATATTATGAATATTTATATTATTGACTATATAGTTGTAATCATTAAAAAAAAGGGAATGTTGGAATCTCGATTTTACATCGTTTTGATTATGACAAGCTATATAAAATATTCTATGTATACTAATCATTTTTACAGGAGATTTTTTGCAGATTCATATTCATAGCTTTGAAGCTGATTATGCCATATCTAGAGTCTATAATTCATTTAGTAGTTTGTTAAAATCTCTCCTGAATTTATATATGTGTGTGTGTATTTATACACACACATGCACAATAGACTGAAAACAGCCGGCTGAATGCATTCATTTAGCTGGCTGAAAGCTGGAACAAAAATATTGTTTCACAATATTCAGTCGGGTGAATGAATTTATTCATCCAACTGAATAAGGCTAGAAATAGCCTAATTCCTTGCTGTTTGCATTTTAATTTGATTCAGAAAGCTGAATTATTTCATTCATCTGGCTGAATATTCCTCAATAGATTTTTATGAAAGGACACTTCTCTTCATCGAAGAGAAACGTCTTCAAAATCAATGGTTGTGCCTGTTTCTTTTCAATATAGTTTTTCATCTATGGTTGCAACCTTTTAATCACTATAAATAGATTTCAGAATTCAACAAACAATTCATCGAAAACTATTTTAATATTCTTGAATTCTTGTCTATTCTCTAATTTTCAAACTACAATCAAATTGCTTACATTCTCTGATCATTGATCACTCTATCTTCCATAATTCTCAAGCACATTACACTATATATCATAAAGGAGAAGATTATAGGAAGTTTGTACTTAACTGACTTATTAGTGCTATTCAAACACTACAGTCGAACACTTTTGTTATTGTAAATAAGTCATGTGCGGTTGCTCAGGCGGTAGAAGTCCTATTCGGTTTCTTAGGCGGTAGAAGTTCTGTTTGGTTGCTTAGGCGGTGTAAAACTATTCCTCCGAGTTAAGTGAGGGTTTCTAGTTTAATTCCAAAAGGAGTCTGGGATTGGACGTAGAACAAGAGTTCGAACCAGTATAAAAATTTCTGATGTCATTTACTTTACTGCTTTAATTATTTACTTACTTATTCCGCACGAGTAGTTTATCCATATTACAAGATCCTATAGCACGGTCACTTTACAACGACCACATTCAAGACTTGGCGGAAATGTTTGGTATACTCAGGTATTACGGAACGAAAATCAATCCTCTGAAGTGTTCCTTTGGCGTTGCGTCAGGAAAGTTTTTGGGTTTCATTGTCAATGCATGGGGAATTGAAGCTAACTCGAAAAAGATTCAGGCTATTCGAGACATACAAGTGCCCAAAACTATAAAAACAAGTACAAAGCCTGAATGGAAAAGTAGGTGTGCTGAGTCGATTCATATCCAGAGCGACAGACGAGTGTATTCCCTTTTTTGATGTAATAAAGAAAGGAAAGAGAAATTTTGAATGGATGCCCAACTGTGAGGATGCATACCGAGCTCTGGTAAGGCATTTGGAAAGTCCCCCGGTGCTGTCGAAGCCTATAGACCTTGAAGTGTTGTATGTATACTTGGTCGTATCTCAATGTGCCATCAGTACGGCTTTGGTTCGCGAGGAGGACCGAGTTCAAAAGTCGGTGTACTATGTCAGTAAACGTTTACGGGGGCAGAAAGAAATTATCCTAAAATTGAGAAGCTAACCTACTGCTTGGTGATTGCATTATGCAAGCGTCGTCCGTACTTTCAGGCACACCCGATCAGTGTTTATACCGATCAACCCTTGCGACATGTACTCCAACGAATCGAAACCTCTGCAAAGTTGCTGAAGTGGAACATTGAGTTGAGTCAATTTGATATCGCATACCATCCACGAAAGGTTATCGAAGGGCAGGCGCTAGCGGACTTCATTGCGGAACTCAACATATCGGATGAGCCAAGCAGTGAAGATGTTATTCCCCCTATTCGATGGAAACTATAAGCCGATGGGGCATCCAACGACCATTGTTCCAGGGCGGGTGTAATTCTTATAACTCCAAAAAACCGATCAATTGTTATGCTTTGAAGCTCGATTTCCTAGTTACAAAATAACGAAGCCAAGTATGAAGCATTGATTGCTGGCTTGAAACTTATTAGGAAACTTGGAGTAAAATCGGTTGAAATATTTTGTGACTCACAATTGGTGGTGTACCAGGTGCGGGGAGACTATCAAGCATAGGGGCAGAGACTTGCCCCATACCTTGCTCGGGTTCAAGAGCTGTTGGCAGACCTCGAATATTATGACATTTCGCACGTCCCACGTGAACAAAACAGGGAAGCCGATTCATTGGCAAAATTTGCAAGTGTTGGCGATGCACAACAGGTGGGCTTGGTTCCCGTCGAAGTTTTACAGTCTCAAAGTATAAACGAGATGGAAGAAGATTTTGTGCTAGAAACAGAAATCGAAAGGGAGTCATGGATGACCCTATTCAAACAATACTTACTACATGGGACTTTTCCTGATAGAAAGAACGAAAGATGACAAGTCACTTGCAGATCTTCACGATATATAATACAAGACGGGATAATGTATCGGAGGGGATTCTCGGTTCCCTTACTCCGGTGCATCGCCCACCATGATAAAAAACGAGTCTTGAGGGAACTTCATGAAGGAGAATGTAGCGACCACACTGGGGACAGACACTAGCAAAAAAGATCTTCCGCTATGGATACTATTGGCCAACTATAAATTGGGATGTTGTAGACTACGTAAGAAAATGCGACAAATGTCAAAAGTATGCGAAAATCCCAAGAGCTCCGCCAACGGAACTCACGTAAATGGTCAGTCCCTGGTCATTTGCAATTTGGGTGATCGATATAATTGGTTCCTTACCAATTTCCAAAGGTAGTGCAAAATATGCATTTGTTGCAGTCGATTACTTTACCAAGTGGGCAAAGCAGAGCCTTTAGCTACGACCACCACCAAAATGTAATTAATTTCATTGTACGAAATATCATATGCCGTTTTGGCCTCCCACAAACTATCATCACGGATAACGGAACTTAATTTGAAAGCCGGAAGTTCAAAGAATTTTGCCAAAAGTATCACATTGAGAAAAGATTTACGGTCGTTGCTCACCCTAAAGTGAGTGGACAAGTTGAAGCCATAAATAAAATAATTAAATCAATATTAAAGAAACGCTTGGAGAAGGCTAGAGGCAAGTGGGTTAATGAGCTTCCGAAAGCACTTTGGGCTTGCATAACCACCCACAAGTCCATGACTGGCCATACTCCGTTCACGTCGGCATATGGCACGGAAGCTGTTATACCCATGGAACTTGAAGTTCCTTCACATCGGATAACTCATTATGACCCTAAGACAAATCGGAATCTCTTATTGGAATCAATGGACTTTGTTGACAAAAAACGTGAAGAAGCAGATTGAAGGGCAGCTGCATATAGGCACCGAGTCACTCGATACTATAACGAAAAGTCCGATCGAGAATCTTTGATGTGGACGACATCGTTTTGAAGCGAGTTTTTCCGATCCCATCGCATATGAATCCCACATGAGTGTTAGAAATGAGGAATATGGATTTTAAGGCTAGAATAACACTAGAGGGAGGGTGAATAGTGTTGTGTGGATTTAATAAATCTTTTTCAAACTTATGTAATTTAATCACCAACAAATGCAGTACACAGATACAGATATAATCACAGAATCAGACACAGATGCAAATAATAAGTAAAAGCAGTAAAGGAAAGAACACACCAGTATTTTATACTGGTTCAGAGTTACCCTACATCCAGTCCCGCATAATTGTACGGATTTTTTTGCAAAATAATCTCCCATATTACACCCTCGATTTCAAGGCCACGAGGATGTCCCTCCCGTATTCGAGTCTAGGGCAAATTCTCTTGATTTACCAGGCCACAAGATCACCTAATCGATTTCCGAGGCAACAATCACACCCAATTGATTTCAAGGCTCAACCACACCTTTTACTCAATAGTTTGATTTACAAATAATCCTATAACATTGAATAGCACTAAGATCTTATGGAGAGAGTGGTAGAGAATCAAACAAGAGATATTCAAGTTTGATTCATTTGGTATTTCGGTAGAGTATAGTTTTGGGATTCTTTAGAACAAATGTGGAAGATGAAGAGGAAAGAAAATAAATGAAATGTAATTAAAAATTCGTTTAAAACTATTGGTATTTACAGAAGACCAATAGCTATATCTATTCGTGAAAGGATACGACGAGTAGACACTCTTTTAAAAATTTGAATTTTGAATATTAACGGGCACCATGTCGACATGGGGAGGTAGGAGTATGTCGACATGCTCTAGGAAAAAATGGTTTTCTTATTAAAATTGGTTTTTATAATTTTTCAAAATAATTTCTAAACTTTTATAAATATACTTGAATATAGTTTAAATATATAAAAGAGTTTAGAAAGCAATTTTTAATATATAATCTTAATCTATAAAGTGATTTAAAATTTGAGTACATAAATATTTAAAAGCTAAATATTAAAACAAGAGATTGTTTAAAATCAAGAACAATTTTGAAATCAAAATATTAAAAATGATAAAGATAATTTTGAGGCTAAAGTATTTCAAACAGGAGAGATGTATTTTTGAAAAGAAGGTTTTGAAAAAAAATTAAAAAAGAGACATATTTTTGAAAAGCATTTTCATAAATTAGTGGATATAAAAATAGGACCACTATATGTTCCACTAGATATTGTCGTGGGTTCCATCCCACTAGGGTTCCATCCCTTTAACACGCTCGAAGTGGACTCCATTCCACGAATAAATTTCGAATAAAGATGTAAGTGCTTTCAAGAACTTTTAACATAATTCTAGACTCAATACCTATCTTGTACTTTGAAACCTTAAACTCTTGATACTCATGAGTCTTCAATCTTGATATCTTCGATCTTTAAATTCAACAGTCTTGTATCTCTATATTGTACATTCTTTATTCTTGGTATCTGCATGTTTATATCCTACATATACATACACACACACATATATATATATATATATATCAAAACTATAATGTTAATATTTATATTTTATAATAAGTCCTAAGGCTATTGTCATCAAAACCATCCTTCTCAAGGACTAACAATCTCCCCCTTTTGGATGATGACAACCTATGTTTATAAAACATACTTCACCTTTTACTATAACTCCACCTCAAACTAATAACTCCCCTTAAAACTAATAACTCCATCTAAATCTAAACCTAACTACTCTAACTACTATATTTTATAATTCTCCCCCTTTGTCATCAAAATAAACCATCCTAAAACCCAAAACTATAAAACTCCCCCTTAAACTAATATTGGAGTACCTATGACAAATTAAGATGGAATATATATATATATATATATATATATATATATATATATATATATATATATAATAACATGAGTTACTTAACATAACAAATATGATAGTTTAAATCCCAAAACTATATACTATGTTTTATATAAAGTTATACATTCCATTTAAACCAAATAAATTATAATCACAAAAATTAAATAAAATCAAACATTTCAGATCAAATCAAACAATTCAAATAATTTAAATTATAAGAAGATCAAATAATTTTAGGAACTTCAACTTATCCTTCTTCTCCAAAAATAGGGTCCTTTTTAATATCTTCCCAATCTTCATTATCTTGAATCAAAGTTCCTTCGGGATTTGCATCGAAATCATTTTTGTGTAGGGCAGAAATCATCCAGCGGAGGGCATCGAAATGCTTCTCATGTTCTTTTATCATTTGCATTTGACTTATTTCTAATTGCCTTTGATTGCGAAGAATAAAAGTAAGTGTATTCTTGAATGACTTGAGAGTTTCTTCAAGATTTTCAGTTAGAGTCTGAGAAGAGGATGTCATTTTTGATAAATAGTTAAAAGATGCAAATAGAGATAAGTAGAAATAAAGAGTTTACAAATTTCTGGAAGAAACAGGTGTTTAAATTGGCAGGAATTCGTTTAAAATGAATTGACACAAGTTAGTTATTTTAAATTCAAAATTTTTAAAAATAACTAAATCAGACAATTATATGTCGACATAGGGTGTTGGGGTATGTCGACATGGGTGTGTTGATTTATGTTTCTTCTTTGTTTTATGCATAAGTATATATATATATATAAAAACTTATATGTTATACTATCATTTATTCTAGAGGTACGATAAGATAGAAAAACATAAGATAGGTAAAAAAATTATGGATAGATGAGCTAATACATGAGATACTTCATAACATGATAAAAGAGCAATACAGGTTCATACAAAATAAACTAGTACATCACATCCTAGTTTTCAGAATGTGCTAGAGAATGAGGAGGATGATGATAGGCCAAGTTTTCGACCAACTTTAGCAAAGAACTTGTTCATATTAGTGGTCATTTTATCCAATTCTTACTAACGGATCTTTTGAGAATCCATTGATTTTCCAGTATGATCTTTTGATTTTTGAGGAGATTTTTGTTGGAAGGATTGTTAGTATTGATAGGATATTCAATACTTTCCAAGGAGGTGTCTTCATTCTCTTCTTCAATTTCCGTTTCCTCCCATTTCTTCCTCTTCTTCTTCCTCATTTTCTTCTTCCGTCTCTTCAAGTGCCAATCATTCATCCTTTTCGGCAAGAGATTCATATTGTTGAAATATGAAAGGAATTTTCATAAGAGAAATATTGGCATTATTAAACACTTTTCTTGAAATAAATTCTTCCCTTTTTATAATCAACACCAAAATAATTAAAAATCCGAGTGAGATAGATTCCATGATACAAAGTATTCTCACCCATTTTCCAATTCTTAGGACGAAGTTCATCCATAATCACTTATGCCCAATTAATGTCATAATGACCAAAAATAGCAAAAAGATCTTTACAAACTTTCAAAGTCGGGTTGTTGAAATTTCCCGATCTAGAAGTGATAGTATGTTGCAAAAGAAGATTAACAATATGTGCTTTCGGACGAAAGTTATGATTTTAGATTCAAAGTTGTCATCTCCTTCGAAAATATGATGAAATGTCCCACGATCTTGTTCATCAATATTAAAAGTAGAAAGATCTATTCCCAAATACTTGCAATTGAGAATGTTGCCCAAAATTTCACAATTTAAAACAATTTTAGTGCCTTTTAACACTACTCCAAATTTCATTTTCATTTTCTTCATGAAAACCGCGATTCAAATTCACATAAAATATTTTAACAAGATTTGGATAGCAAACAAAACCATTTTCAGAATTGTCAAAAAGACTAAGAATATGGATCTCTTCAAGAAGAGTATTGATTTCATATTAGAGAAATCGCTAAAGATAGAAAACTTTTCCGTATGAACTTTTCCATAATTAGCATAGCTTATATAAGCCCTGATCGCTCCTGGATCATTATAAAGATACTCTTAAATGCTTTTTGACAATCTCATCGTGGATGGAGTGCTTAAAGAAGCCTTTTGGAAGATATTAGAAAGTTTGAAAAAGTAAAAGAGAGTTTGAGTTTTGAAATAAAAGTGAAAAGATATGATAGGATAAAGGAAATAAATAGATATACAATAGTCATGTTCTCTGGTCAAAAGGTACCTTTCCAAAACATTGGAGTTTGTGAAAAGGTGGAGGGAAGTTCAAAGATTTGAATTCAAATTTGATTTCAACTTTCTGACAAGCATGTCGGCATCATGGGTTTGGCCATGTCGACATGGGTCAGAGAATTCATATGACCTATCTATTCTTAAATACTTCAATATATATATTAATGTCTATATTTTTTTTGAAGTAATATAATAATACTCTTTTAACAAAAAATATTATAATATTTAAAAATAAAAATATAATAATAAAAATAAAAAATTTAAATTCAAACAACACATAATTTCAAGAGCAATCAAACAATCAATCAATTTTAAGCAAACAATTTCAACAAAAATATTGTAAACGTGTACCATTTTTCTAGATTTGTATCTCTAAGATAATCAGAATCATAAATAGCCATAAAACACATATTTGAATTTTCTATCTTCTGATCATCTTCGCTTGAGGATGAATCTAAGTCTGAATCATCTAGAGTAGCGGTATATGCTCTTTTCCTTTTCTTTGTATAATCATTGCTTGCAGGAAACTGTTGCTTATCAGGATGCGGATAGTCTCTTCTGAGATGACCTGGTTCGTTATAGTTGAAACATTTGACCTGATTTGGTACTACAATATGATTTCCAGAATTTCTATGGTCATTCTTTTTTAGGTTGTTCATCTTTCTGTATTTTAGAAACTTCCGAAAATTCCTTATCATGAAGGCTATTTCTTCATCACCATTACTACCCGATTATGATTTATATGTTAACGTATTGAACGCAGTTGACTTCTTTTCGAATGCCTTGCTATCTCTTCTCCCTTGCATTTGAACTTCGAATGACGTTAGATTTCCAATCAATTCTTCAATCTTTAAAGTACTGATATCTTTTGCTTCTTCGATTGCAAGAGTTTTCTGATCTCATTCTAGAGTAAGAGAATTTAGAATTTTTCTGACTTGATCTTCTTCAAAGAAACTTTTTCCAAATGATATTAGAGAATGCACAATATCTTCTTGAAATCTACTATACGTATCTGAAATGGACTCATTTGAATTCATTTTGAATAATTGAAACTTATTCGTGAGTATGGATATTTTGGCCTATTTAACTTTGCTTGTTCCTTCATGAGTAACTTGCAAAGTTTTCCAGATATCATATGCAGACTTACAAACAGATACTCTATTGAATTCATTCCTACCAATTGAACAAAATAAAATATTCATGGCTTTGGAATCATATTGTGCAATAGTCTTTTGCTCAGCAGTCCACTGTGCAACACTAGTTGCGGGTTCAGAATATTCAGTTTGTGTAATATTCTATGTGTCTAATCCTATTGACTGTAAATATATTTTCATTCTGCATGCCCAATATGCATAGTTACTGCCATTAAAAAGTGATGGTCTGGCAGTAGACTGGCCATCTACAAATGAACTAGTGATAGTGTTAACAGAACCAGTGTTGGTAGCCATTTTAAAAACTTTTCAAAATTCAGATTATGAAAACCATGAAAACCTTGCTCTGATACCAAATGTTAGAAATACAGATTATGGATCTTAAGGCTAGAATAACACTAGAGGGGGGTGAATAACGTTTTGTAGATTTAAGAAATCTTTTTCAAACTTATGTAATTTAATCACCAACAAACGCAATACACAGGCATAGATATAATCACAGGATCAGACAAAAATGCAAATAATAAGTAAAAGTAGTAAAGGAAAGAACACATCAGGATTTTATACTGGTTCAAAGTTACCCTATATCCAATTCCGCACAATTGTACGGATTTCTTTTCAAATAATCTCTCAGATTACATCCTCGATTTCAAGGCCATGAGGTACACCCTCCTGTACTCGAGTCTGCGGTAAACTCTATTGAGTAATCAGGCCGTAAGATCACCTAATCGACTTCCGGGGCAACAATCACACCCAATTGATTTCAAGGTTCAACCGCACCTTCTACTCAACAGTTTGATTTACAAATAATCTTATAACTTTGAATATCACTGAGATCTTATGGAGAGAGTAGTAGAGAATCAAACAAGAGATATTCAAGTCTGATTCACTTGGTATTTCGGCAGAGTATAGTTTTGAGATTCTTTAGAATAAATGTGGAAGATGAAGAGGAGAGAAAATAAGTGAAATCTAATTAAAAATTCGTTTAGAACTACTGGTGTTTATAGGAGATCAACAGCCATATCTATTCATGAAAGGATACGACGAATAAAAACTTCTTTTGAAAATTTGAATTTTGAATATTAACGGGCACCATGTCAACATGGGGGGTAGGAGTATGTCGACATGCTCTATGCAAAAATGGAAAATTTGATTTTCTTACTAAAATTGGTTTCTATAATTTTTCAAAACAATTTCTAAACTTTTATAAATATACTTGAATATAGTTTAAACATATAAAAGAGTTTAGAAAGTAATTTTTAGTATATAATCTTAATCTATAAAGTGATTTAAAATCTGAGTATATAAATATTTAAAAGCTAAATATTAAAACAAGAGATATTTTAAAATCAAGAACAATTTTGAAATCAAAATTTTAAAAACGATAAAGATAATTTTGAGGCTAAAGTAATTCAAACAGAAGAGATGTCTTATTGAAAAGAAGGTTTTGAAAAACATTTTAAAATAAGTGATATATTTTTGAAAAGCATTTTCATAAAATTAGTGGATATCAAAATAGGACCACTATATGTTCCATTAGATATTATCGTGGATTCCATCCCACTAGGGTTCCATCCTTTTAATAGGCTCGAAGTGGATTCCATTCCACGAATAAATTTCGAATAAAGATGTAAGTGCTTTCAAGAAGTTTTAACATAATTCTAGACTCAATACTTATCTTGTACTTTGAAATCTTGAACTCTTGATACTCATGAGTTTTCAATCTTGATATCTTCGATCTTTAAATTCATCAGTCTTGTATCTCTATACTGTACAGTCTTCATTCTTGGTATCTGCATGTTTATATCCTGCATATACATATATGTCTAAACTATAATGTTAGTATTTATATTTTATAATAAGTCCTAAGGTTGTTGTCATCAAAACCATCCTTCTCAAGGACTAACAATGGGAAGGTCCATACGTCATTGAACGGAAGCTTGGAGAGTGAACTTTCAAGCTAGCGACCGTCGATGGTGCGACCCTCTCCCGAGCACAGAATAGCGAGCATCTACGACATTATTACACTTAGTTGTTTCCTTTGCATTTTAGTAGCAATTGTTTCAGTATATTTTTTATTTTTCTTCGGCATGTAATAAGTCAATTGAGTTGTTCCTATTTGATTATTGATAATAAAGGCTTGAAGCCACTTTTTTATGAACTACCGATGTTCCGTGTTTTGTAATTCCATAGAAAAAAATTAAATCACGTTATTCTGTCTGGCTTATGAACATGCACACAAACTTAAAAATCTCTAAGTCCGCAGAGTGCAGACTAGAGAACTTTGAGTTCCCAGAGTGCAAACTAGAGTACAAACAACTTCAAAATCTCTAAGTCTCCAGAGTGCGGACTAGAGTACTCGGAGTCCCTAGTGTGCGGACTAGAGTACAAATGACTTCAAATCTCTAAGTCCCCAAAGTGCGGACTAGAGTACTCTGAGTCCCCAGAGTGCGGACTAGAGTACTCTGAGTCCCCAGAGTGCGGGCCAGAGTATAAACGACTTCAAAATCTCTAAGTCTCCAGAGTGCGGACTAGATTACTCCGAGTCTCCAGAGTGCGGACTAGAGTATAAACGACTTCAAAAACTCTAAGTCCCCAGAGTGCAGACTAGAGTACAAACGACTTCAAAATCTCTAAGTCCCCATAGTGCGTACTAGAATACTCTGAGTCCCCAGAGTATGGACTAGAGTACGAACGACTTCACAATCTATAAGTCCCCAGAGTGCGGACTAGAGTACTCTGAGTCCCCAAAGTGCGGACTAGAGTATAAACGACTTCAAAATCTCTAAGTCCCCAAAGTGCGGACCAAGTCCCCAAAGTGCGGACTGGAGTACTCTAAGTCCCTAGAGTGCAGATTAGAGTTTAAACGACTTAAAAATCTCCAAGTCCCCAGAGTGCGGACTGGAGTACTCTGAGTCCCTAGATTGCGGACTAGAGTATAAATGACTTCAAAATCTCTAAGTCCTTAGAGTGCGGACTAGAGTACTTTGAGTCCCCAGAGTGCGGACTAGAGTATAAACCACTTAAAAAACTCCAAGTCCCCAGAGTGTGGACTGGAGCACTCTGAGTCTACAGAGTGCGGACTAGAGTATAAACGACTCAAAAATCTCCAAGTCCCCAGAGTGCGGACTGGAGTATAAACGATTCAAAAATCTGTAAGTCCGCAGAGTGCGGACTAAAGGTTCTCTAAGTACTCGAAGTGGGGAAAAGAGAATCTACAATTCCAAAAATTTCCGAGTTATATGGAAGAGAACCGGGGCTTGTGTAGCTCACTAGATTTTGAATTACAACTACAAGTTATACAGTAAGCTGGACAACGAAAGACATTGAAAGCAAAGAAACAAAGTTTTATTCACTAATCCAAATAAAGGTCCACTACGACTTCTCATGAACTTGGAGCAAAAAAGTATATTTACAGCGACTATTAAAATAAATAGAAACAATTACATGATCTAGGCCTATCCGCGATTGAACAAGGCATGATAGCTACTTTTTCGACTTCTTTTCCTTCCTCGGTTACTCTAAAGACTCCTCCCCTTGGTGTTTTCTCTTGGACGCCTTGCTTGCTAGGGAAGAAGTGCCCGAGGAAGGGAGAGGAACTTCCAGTAGAGAGGCCCCATCAGGGAGGATAACCTTCAGAGGCATGTTCAGTGGATTACCCAGTTCCACCACTTGGGGCTGGGCCTTAATTTCAGTTTTCTTCTGCCCTCTTCGATGATTTGTTCCTCCATGCTCAGTTTTGAAGTG
This sequence comes from Allium cepa, assembly GCA_030765085.1. NCBI lineage: Eukaryota > Viridiplantae > Streptophyta > Magnoliopsida > Asparagales > Amaryllidaceae > Allium > Allium cepa. Next base: position 485,389,685 of record CM060944.1, on the reverse strand, counting down.
TGTTCGGAGGCGCCAGTAATTTCAACTTCATCATGTTCTTCGATGGGCGATGGGTCTTCTAATTTGTCTTCGTCAAGCGCCTCGATCACTTGAGCGTTAGGTTCGAGAGTCTCCCCCATTTGAATTGCCTCTCCCATTTTCTCCTCCCAATCCTTGGCGACATCGCTCCTTGGAGTAGATTCAGGACCGGAATGGCCTATACGAAAACATAATAGAGACAAATGTTAGAATACATTTACTACTCGCTAGAAACGATGGCCCTTTGAACTCAAGGAAGAAAAAGTTATGTACCTGTTTCTGGCCCGCTCTCAACTGTTCGGAGAGTTTCACCTTCTAGAATAGGAGATAGAGTGTGAATATCAAGTCCAGGCTCCTTTGGGTCATAGCCAATATGCTGCTCGAAGGGATCGAGTGGTGTGCGACCAGTCGACTGATTAGGAGGAGGAACGGAGGACTTGGTTTCGGATGGACCGGCATTGTCATTTTTTCCCTTTGATGAGGAAGAGTCCCTACCGTAAAGGGCCTTTGTCGTATATAGGTCAGTGCGCTCATTCTCGCGAAGCACTTCTTTCACAAGGGAATCCTCATCAACCTCTTCAGTTCCCAACTCAACCTTTTTTATCTTTATTAAAGTGTCCCACGCTTCAGCCAAAGATTCGAGGTAACCCTCACCAAGAAATGTTAGGTCGCGATGCATAAGAACTCGAGCATTGTACTCAGCAATGAGTGGATCAAATATGCACTTAATTTCCTCCCTACCAGCCTCAACAGGCGCCTCAAGGCGAGAATCGATTTCCGAGAGCGCCATTCTTTTGCCCTCCTCACGGGCTTCGTTCTTCAACGCTTCAGCCTTGGAGAGCTCCTCATCGAGCTTTTTTTAGGAGTCGTGTAGCAACAATCTCGTCACAATATATTTGTGACTCCTCTTGAGCGGCAGTCTTTTCTTCTTTTCCTTTGAGAAGTAGTTCCTCTAATTCTTTGACTCGTTGAGCGAGGACGTTTTTTTCCTTTTGAACGGAGTCTTTCTCTAAGGCTAAGGCGCCACAGCGTTGAACCACTTCATCAAGTACTTTCTTGTGGGTAGCCTCCAAGCGATTGACTGCCTCAGCAGTACCTTTAGCAATCTTCTGGGCGGCCTCAAGCTGAGATTTATACGAGGAAAGCTCTTCATCCTAGGCTTTGTTGATGTTTTTATCATGAATGGCCTCAAGTTTCAGGCGATCGATTTCATGCTTGCGCTCTGTCGAAACTTCAGAAACTTTTTCGGCCAAGTGAATGAACGCATCATGTTGGACGTAGACATTATTGTTGCAAGCAATGACACTTTTTTTAACGTGCCCTAGAATAGGATGGATCATAGGAAGAAATTTTAATCCATCGAAGCATATTTTTAGAAATGTGTCTTTAAGCTCAGCTAGCTTTTCTGCTATTGATGGATCTTGTGCAGGGGATGAAGAAGTTTACTTAGCCGAAACCACAGACTTTTTGTGAGGCTCACGAGTTTGTCTAGTGCTTGATGAACTGGAGTATTGGTCGCGAGGAGCTTCAAATTGAGATCCCCTTTAACCTGATTTCTCCCTGCTTTGTTCTATTGAGGAGGAGGATCATTGGGGTACGAAGAATGGCTGTAAGTTTTCCTTCGAGACGACAACAAATCTCAGGGACGACAGTCTCTATCGCTGTTGTCGTCTCTATCCCGTCCTTTACCATACCTCGAGTCTCGGATGGAATGATGGAAAATAGAGGACCGCGGAGGCGGTCGAATCCATGAGAGCGTCTCATATCACCTGCATAGAAATTAAGTGAGGATAAGTTAGCAAGGATAACATGGTGGCTGAGGTTTAAGTGCAAGGTGAGGTGTAAATGTTAGTGTGTGTGTCCTAGTGTTTCCCCTCGACGGACCAGTTTCTTTAGCTTTACTTATCAGAGTTTTTTCTACTTGGTGATGGGCTTGAACGCCTTCATCGCCTCTCGCGGTCGAATGAAGTTTTAGGGCTTTTGGATCGTCGAAACCGTAATTGAGCAAGTCATCGAAAATAGTAAGGCCTGCTAAGCCTTTCAATGAACCCTCTAAGTGTTTTGAAGATGGCTTTTTCTCCATTGGAGTAATCTTCACTTTCGAGGTTCCGCCCACTATCTTCTTCCTCAGCTTGTAAGCTAGTTTCTTTTTCCCCTTTGAAGGGGGAGATGAATTATCAATGCCAGGTGCCTCAACCACCGGTTTCAGAGCAGGACTTACATTCTCACCCGGTGCTTCTGACACCCCAGTTTCTCTAATCTCACCCTCCTCAGATGTGTCGGATGCACCACTTATAGGAGGCACTGAAGGTCCGGCCTGTTCTTTACCTTTCTTCGACGCGGATCCGGTTATAGTGGCACCGGATGGAAGATTTTTTCGACGACCCTCCACCAACAATCCGAACTTTGAAAGAAGTTCATTGGAGATAATAGACTTGATCTTGCAGTCTCCCACTGTACCAGCTCAAATGGCCTCGACGGCCTCAGAATACCTGGTACCTTCGTGGCGTGGGCTCATACCTGTAAAAATCGAAAGAAGTTAAGAAACAATCCATCTCGTGCCTTAGACAAATATTGGTCTAGAAATGGAACTTACTCCCTTCCAGCCATCTTCTCGCAAAGCCCGGGGGGGCGGCATACATAGAACCATTCCTGCTTATATTGGGTGAATTTACTCCATGCCCCTTCAGTATCTGACACTTGGAGTGTGGCTCGAGGAATATGAAAGATGGGCTATCTGATCGTCTTTTGAAGCAATACATATAGCGAATGTCACCAGGAGTAGGGGGCTTAAATAAAACGCTCATAAAGAGAATCAAGTGCCATAGATGAACGCGTGACTATCGGGACGTAGATGTGACGGGGCGATCCCGATATACTATAGCACTTCGTGGAGAAAGAAGTTGAATGATGGCACGCTACCGACCCAGCACATGAATTCGTTGCAAGCTGTATATTCACCTAAGGGCGGGTGAGGACGATCTCGTCCCGATGGAACTAATACGTCGTTGGAAGGGATTCCGTGAATCGAGCATAGTCGGAGAAAGGCGGTTCATTGCTTTTTAAAGCTTGAAAGTCAATAGGATTATCTAGAATAACAGCTCCGTATATCACATCAGCAGCCGGATCAATAGTTGTCGCCGATGGGTTTGGGATATCCTGTGTAGGAGTTGTCGATGGATTCGAAGTTTCCACAACTTCCTGCTGAGAACTTGGCTCGGATTTATCTGAAACTATGGCGGAGCTCGACTTTTTAGACATCCTCAACGAGCGTCGGATTTGGGTAAACACCTGTTTGAACTATACTTGAAAGAAAATCAATATTAGATATAATGACAGAAATATTCCCCCCGTATGGTGTGTACTAGTGCAATCATTCGAGCATACGTGTGAAAGAGTTAAAGATTTAAAGAGTGGTGAAGTGTGATTGAGTCTTAAACTATCATCTTCGAAGACCGTCATCGTTGACCGTCCCCGAGAGCTTGTCTTATGATCAGTAGTAGGGATCCTGGGATTGGGCATTGACATAATACGTTGAAGGCTGTTATTCACTTTGGCTAAGTCGAATACATGTTTACATTTTGTTAAAACCGTGAAGTTGTTAGTCCAAATCGGCTATATATGCTCATGTGCTTAAGTTCTTGTCATTTTTCGTTGTTCTACGATTAGGCGTGGGAATATGCGATCATGATATATGTTGTGTTCAAGCGGAGATGGTATTGAATTATCAATGCCGAACCCAAGGCCTAAGGCCGATCGTATCTCTAAGCCTACATATCGAATGACTCATCTACAAGCTACCGAACGGCCTCCTAGATCGACGCACACTCTCCTCTCCATCACTCTCTCATCATCGAACGGCTTATCAGGACTGTACCGAACCACACTCACTAGGTAAACCGACCCACCTTCTTAGTTTCCGACCAACCCTTGCTCTCCCTCAAGACCGAGCGGTATCCTAACTCAAGATACCAAACCACTCCATCGGACTTTGAGCGACCCACAGCGACGCGCAACATCACCAAACCACACTTTCACTCCCTCAATGTGACCGAGCCGCTCATTTTCTCTCGACGCTAAAACGGGTCCCCTTAGAAGTACCAACCCTTGTCCCAAACAGGGGTTTTCCGACCTAGCCCTGCGCCAAAGACTAATCATTTCTGCTCCCTAACTCTCCGCATCTTCGAACTCAAGATTAAGGCTACACTACTTCTCTTAGTAATCCTTAAACGAGCTCCAGTCCTAAAACACGACCTCCATTGTAGTCCTTTCCTCTTCGCCATCTTCTACCGAACTTATGGACTTGAACTCAGAACGAGACTCTAAACCTAGAGGAGTGGACTGGATGAAGGATTCATACATATGTGAAAAGCTTGAAACTCATGGCGGTTGTGGTGCTAAGAGTTGGAGGTTGTTCGAATTGGTCGGCTATTGGAGTTTTGATGTTAGAAGACTATGTTTGGAGATGAGGAGGATGGATTAAATAGCAGATGGCAGTTGGAAGAGAAGAGGTTCGCTGGTTTGTGAAAGTGGAACGGAGGTAAGAAGAAGGGAGAGAAGCGAAGGCTGGTGTCTTTTATATAATGAACAGGGGGAGGCCAACAGGCCTTAACCGATAGAACCGGTCAACCTATCTGAATAGGACAAAGAAGGGGGAGAGGCTCAAACCGACCGTGTGGATCGGTATTGATATGCCGAACCAGTTTGTCTTGAAACAATTGCAAATCAATGAAGTAACACGTATACTTATATGAATATATGTGTATATATGTACAAACCTAAAAGCAAGGACTGACCGCTAATTCAAAACACGTCATGTTGGTTCACACGATGCATTTTGGGAAGCAAATGTTATTAGATTGCTTGGCCCGGCTACAAGATGCTAATTATTGAGTTTCTTGTATTGAATCTAAGTGAAACTTGAGCCAGTGAAAGATTGACCTAAATGCACTGTTCGGCACATAAGTTACGTTCGGCCTAAGTATGCCATTCGGCACACAAGTTTCGTTCCGCCTAAGTACACCGTTTGGCACATAAGTTTCGTTCGACCTAAGTACACCGTTCGGCACATAAGTTTCGTTCGGCCTAAGTACACCGCTCGGCACCTAAGTTTCGTTCAGCATAAGTACATCGCTCGGCATCCTTCGTTGACCATCATCGCTCGGCAAGGGTGGCTCGGCATTGGGGCTTTCGGCATGAATGCCTTAGTCACATGCCGCTCGGCCATAAAGCGACGGTTATGTGGCTCGGTGGCCTCTTGATCGGCATTGAAGGAAAGATCAAGCGGCCCGGCCGTGGGGCGCTCGGCATGGACGCCTTGGCCATTTCGGCTCAGCAAGGCCTCGCTCGGCAAGAGTCGTCCGACAACTACCGATCGGTATGTCTGGTTCGGCATACAAAAGTTGTCTATTGTAGGTTGAGGTATCTTGTCTTTAGGCCCGCGCAGGGAATCCAGCATGTCTTCGTCTATTAATAGAGAGGCAGAGACGCAGTGTAAAGGGACTTTTTTTGTAAGAACAATAGGGAGACTTCCATTTTGAAGACTCGTTACTTTTCTGTTAAAACTTATATTCAAGTTGTTGGTCTACGGATTGTATCTGTATTCAATTATTTGAAGAAGTAATAAAGATCACGATCAAAGTGGACAGGCAGTTACGCCGAACCATTATAATTCTGATGTTCTCGTTTCTTACGGTTCTTATTGCATTTTACCGTGTTATTTCTCATTTTTAATTTACTTTCTTCATTAATCTCTCTGCACAATACTACTCAAGGGTGTTAGCAACACTCGATTATGTTTTTGACCCTATCCCTTTTCCAGTTAACTTACAACGCTGAACATAAGAAAATATGTTTCTGAAAAAACCTAGCATACTCACTTTAATGTTGAATTTGACACAAGATCCTATCATTTTGTGTCACTTATTTACATACAAACTCCTGCGGCATTTTCGTTCATTAAAACGTTTTAAATTTCAACATTTCATGTTATTGTAAAGGAAAATGACAAATTTCTGCAGTTACCCATTGTAAAGAATGTTGATTTTGTTGCTTTCAGAAGCACCATATTATCTACCTGCTTAGGTGCTAAAGTTCATGAAATAAGTTTAGATGCCTTAAATATAGTCCATTTTCAAATATTATTAAGATTAAGCTAACAATTTGGTACGGGGCTTAAAGTTCATAGGTCACGTCACACAGTGAGTTACAAACTTTATATCCTTAGTTTAATGATTATGCGCTGCACTTCAACGAACAAAAGTGTAAAATCTATTGCAGGTTTTAAGTCAAAGATACCGTGTGCATAACACTGATTCAAACTAGCTTAGAAATGAGCTTAACTTTCGAACTACATCTGTTCGCACAAACAATAAGAGGATATCAGAGCAACATGAAATAGCCAAAAAAAAAAAAGGTTTCAATAAAAGAAATGGCGTGATTTTTTTTCCCCTATATTAGTGATACAATTTCTGCTTAGTTCCACTCGATTTCAAACATGTATGTATTTATTATTAATAATAAATTGTTTAAAGTACACATCTTAAGATTCTTCTTATAAAAAAATATAGAAACTACTCAAAACATCAATAAAACAAACAAATAACTAAGGAACAATATAGAAACTCAACTCAGCTGTATATAAGAACCAACTGTATGAAGACGTACTTGCAAATCACGGATGAACTCATGCTTCAGGGAAGAAAGCAGTGGAATTGCTTGACAATGAACATGTATGTACCTGTAATCTTCGCTGGCGGCAAATGTAGTTTTTATCTTTTTGAGCACCAGATAGTATAATCAGTATTCAGACTGGTGATGTTCGAGATTTCGAAGAACTATTCTTGAGAAAAGCTTGGCTGCAATAGGAGCATTGGCACATGCAGCTGATCCACGCAATACTCGCAAAGCTCCAGCTTTCTGTAAGATGCCAGCATGGTGTGTTGCATGTCGACCGCCAGGAATGGTAAACTGTATTTTATGGTGTAAGTAATCATTATATGGTTGAAATGAATATATAATTATATGCAACAAAGAAACTGCTAACTAAGATCTTGTTTTTAACAAGTTTTATGAAAGAAAAAAAAACAAAAGAAAAACAAGTTCTGAGCATATGAAATATCAAAGAGAAACGAGAATAAAAGAATCTTCTGAACAATTTTGGTACCGTTTGGTTTTTTTTTTTTTTTTCCTTTTTTTGAATTTTCCAGGTTTTTTTTAAGTTTTTTTTTTTTTTTTCCCCTGTTTTGAGGTGTTTAATTTCTTTCAAATAAACGGGTTTAATTCAGTTCAATTTTTGTGAAGCTGACTTGTAAAGATGGTTGGACTTGGTATCTTGTTTTGTCTCTTTATTTTAGTCTTCTTAGAATTGTTGAATTTTCTGTGTTAAATCTATCTTCATAAAACTGAATACATGTTTATTTGGCTTGAATTTTGAGCATTAAATGTTCTTTAAAATGCATTTTGAAAAAAAAAAATAAAGGAAAATTGTTTCTGCTGTTTAAAAATGCCATTACTAAAGTGAAAAATTAAATGGATAGTGAGAGGGGATTCTATGGGAAAAACCAAAACTTACAATATTTAATTGGAGGAAGTCTTCATATTTTTTATTGTGTTGAGAAGGACCAAGTTACCACTTTTGTATTAACATTAACACGACAAAAGAAGACCAGTGCAGTATACTTGTCTAAATCCCCCATCTTTGTCCTACCATTTTACAATCCTAAACTGATTTATTTTTATTTACTTATTTTTTGGTCAAAAGCCTTGATTTGATCTGCTATATATGTAAGATCGTACTACTTCCTCAAATGCATTATTTAATTCCTAAATTGATACTCCATGACTCCTCGCATATTGTAACAACCCTAGATTTGATTAACATTCGTTTGGGATATTTAATTAGATAAATTAAATTAAATAATGTTAAATGATAAGAAGATTGAGATTTGATAATTAATGCAGGTCAAGCCTAATTAATGAATTAATTAGAACATTAATAAGAAGGAGGATATGAAAGGGGTCAAAATAGAAAAAGAGCATATTCCCTTAACTTAAACCTTCCTATTCTCATTTCTCCCTCACTTTCATTCATGGTTTTAGATCTTCTATATATCGTCGGAGATCTCCTCCGAGATTTTCTTCACTTAAACGAGACGAAATATCAAATCTCATCCATATCTCCCTCGACACTCATGTCGTCCGAGATATTCAAATCTCACCCGAAATATGAGATCTCAATCCAATTATAAATTATCAACTTCTTGAACATATCCTTTACTTTTTATCTTAATGAGTCAAAACGAAAAGTTTCACTTCTTTATTATGTTCAAATAAAGGATATTATTCAACCATTACCAAATCAACTAAGCTAATCAAGCTGCTACTCCTATAAAAATATTTCTTTTTCCATGTAAATCAAGTATGTTACCATTTTTATTTTTACTAAGAAAGTTATAACCGTTAAATAAATTTTTGACACATCAATTTTAGACACATAAGTACATCCGAGATATTCCCGGGATGCATTATAAGACACGAGATGTCAATCTGAGATGTACACCCGATATGTACTCATCTCGTTCGAGATCTCACCCGATAAGAGATAGCTTGTGTAAAAATTCCGAGACAAAACGTGATCGAAACCCGATATTTAAAACCTTGCATTTGTTTACACAAACAAAAGATAAGAGTTAGATCGGCCACTAACAAGAGTTTCAAAGAAAGTAAAGCTAGGGAAACAAGATCAAAGCTTAGAGGAATTAAATCAAATACAAATCTCAACCTTCTTTAGACATTCAAGATGAATAACAGTTATGCATCTCATGTTTTAAGTATTATTCTCGATTTTAAGCATAAATCTAATTCTTTTGCTTATATTAGATTATGTTATGATAGTTTAAATGAGTACATGCTTATTGGTGAATTTATAGAATTTATTTATGAAATTAAGTGAAACGTTTGAGTTAGAAAACCTATCGTATAACATCCAAATGACTTGAAATTTTAGTACGATGTTAGAAACATTATTTTAGAAGTGGGTTTTTATTTTCATAATTTTCTGATTTAATGAGAATAATTAGTAAATTTTCTAAAGTTGGAAAATGAGATATTTCGGGTTTTAATTATTTAAATTAATTAAATTATGTTTTTGACCTCAAAAATTTTATATGTTGAAGAATATGATTGAGTTACTGTGATTTTTGAAGATTTTCCTCAATGTTTTAAGATTTATTATGAATTATTTGAGCTAGGAAGGCTTAATTAATTATTAAAACATTCATATAAAATTATATGGTTTGCAAATGTTCTTGGAAAAGAAAGATAAGGATGCAGCAGGTTTTCAGAAAAGTATTTGATAAATAAAGTTGTCATCCAATAGTATTTTGACAAAAATAAGGAGTTGGTGGAAAAGTTTTCCTTTTAAAGGCAAATTTTCAATTTTCATAGTAATTGCGATAATGTCATGTCGAAATCACCATTGTCGCTTCCCGCCTCTTCGTGATCATGGTCTTCACCGCCAACCTAAGACGATACATATGATATCAGATATCATCGGTATGGAACGGATCGATCAAGGTCGAAGTGTGAAGTCCAGTATTAAGGTCGAAGTGCGAAGTCCAGTATTAAGGTCGACGTTGTGAACTTCGGAGTGAGCATTGCCGCCTGCTTTACTTAAACACTTCGACATCATCAATTCCCAGTATTGTCGCCAACCCTATATTTTCAAAGTCATCTCTTTGGTTACAAAGAGGCCGCTTTTCTTATCGGCCATGTTGTCGTGTGTTATCACTTCGACCTCATTGACTGCCGCTTATAACTCTGAGCATTTGTTCTCGAAGAAGGATAGGTTGCCGTCTATTATCACTTCGGCTCTAATGATGTCGTTCATATTGTTTTGGCCAAGTATCTTTTAAGGTTTTAAAATATAATTTATGAAGAGGACGACTTCGACTAGATACCCTTATGTTTACAAATCAAAGAGTTTAACATATTTTATATTAAGAATGGCGATGACCCCAATGACGATAATGATGTTGAGCTTTATCCATATATGAAGTTTTATTGTTTTGGCCTATGTTTTGAGAGACGAAGACCATCTTCGACTATGTCATTGCCGCGTTTATCAATATAAAGATTTTATATTGTTTTGGCTTTATAGCCTATAGTTTCGAGTGAGATAACTTTCAAGCGATTTCAAAATTCATCAATATAATTTTATAAAAGCATATATTATGAATTAAATAGTTTGGGATAAAGTAAAGGGCTATTATTTCTTGGTTTAGAAAGTATGATTTCAAGGGTTAAATCAATTGCAAAGGTTTGTTTCCAAGAAAATAGAGAATGATATTTTTTACTAGAGAAAGATATAAAGAATGAAATAATATGCAATGGATTTCTTTTGCAAAAGTATGGAAGAGAAAGAGTGAGAACGAAGAGAGAATTGATTGGAAAATTTGTTTTCCAGAGTCTTTATATAGTGATTGAAGAGACATGACTTTTGGTGAAGAGGTGACGGGAAAGTTCCTTGATTTAAAATTTAAAAAACCGACCGCTGGGAAGTATGCCGACATACTTGCTCTATATGTCGACATACTTGCTCTATATGTTGACGCTTGAACATCTCAAAGAATTCAAAGATATATTGTCATTGAAGGTCTATAAGATTATTGTACCGAATCTGCAAGAATCTGTATTGAAAATACAACTACTTGTCATACTTTGTTCTTGTTTATGAAAATGAGAAGGTGTTCTTGTAGCCTATGAAATCAAGTGGATGTACCTTGTAGCCGGTGAAATCAAGATCGTAAAGGTTTTCTTCCCACCCGTTGAAAGCAAGCGATTATGGTGAAATTCTGTACGGTGCAGTGCATGACTGATGTAGGATCGGTTAATCTGAACCAGTATAAAAATCTGGCTGTTATTTACTTTACTGCATTTTATTATTTACTTATTCTATTACTGTTGGTTTTCTATCTGCGATTTGATTAGATATAGTGTTATAGTCATAAGTTAGTTCTAAATAATTGAAATATACACTTCACCCCTAATGTTCAAATAGCCTTAACATCTATACCGCATCGTGTTATAGACGCTCCATTTTCCAACATTTGGTATCAGAGCGTTGATTTTCAAAAATTCATAACTTGGTTTCTAAAAAGTATACATGAATAATGACACTTGTAACATTTTCTTTAACACTTTTGTGAAAGGGCAATCTACCACTAGACCCCCTCTATTTGATGGTGGTAATTATGCATACTGGGCTTGTATGATGAAATTTTATTTGCAGCTTAATGATTTAGATATTCGGAACATTACCCAAATAGAGTGCACTGAGCCCTAAGTGAACTATTTACAATGAACACTAGATCAAAAAACACAAGCACTCGGTAACTCAAAAAGAAACGAACATCTTATTTTCCTCCTTAAATAGAAATGAATTTAATCGAGTGTTCATTTGTAAGTCTGCATATTAAATTTGAAGAACATTGTAAGTCACACATGAGGGCACTAGTAAAGTAAACAAATTAAGATATATATATATATATATATATATATATATATATGCTAACTAACCAATTTCAACTTTTTCAAATGAAACCAAATGAGTCTACTTCTGATATGTATTCTAGATTTCAGGATATAGCACATGCATTAACATCGGTAGGAAAAAGAATAACTGAAGAGGACCAAATTAGAAAGATCTTGAATTCACTTTCTAGTGAATGGGATCAAAAGGCTCTGACAATTGAAGAAACCAATGATATCAGTACTATGAAAATATGAGACTTAATTGGTAATATAATGTCCTATGAAGTAAAATTGCATGATATAAAAGCGAATCTGACAAATGAGAAGTCACTAACACCCAACGCTACAAACGACAATGATGAACCAGATGATATTGATGCCGGTGAAGGTATCAAGTTTATGACCAAGAATTTCAAAAAAAAATATTGAAAAACGAACAACCTTTGGAAAACTAACAACAACAATTCCATAAATAGAAATGATGTTAAGTGTTTCGAATGTGATAAACCCGATCATTTGAAAACAGGCTGTCCCAACCTGAAGAAATCAAAGTACTCTTCGAACACTTAAACATGCTTTTAACACGACATGGAATGATTCAGATACATCATCAAGTGATAGTGATTCAGAAACAGAAAATGCCAACATGTGCTTCATGGCAAGTGATGACTAGATATTGAATTTTAATAAAGAAATTATGAATGTCTTAAATGATATGTACAGGGGATAAAAAACTCTTAGGAGAGAGTACAATAACAGTTTAGCAGAGACGGATTAAAAATGTTTAACGAAACGTTAACCGAAGAAAAAAAAGTCCAGAAGAAGAAATTGAAGGACTTAATGGACTTAATGATGATCCAAAACTTTTCAAGTTTTGAAAAACTGAAAAGTGAAAATGAATCATTAAGATCAGAAAATCTTTCAACGAAATCAGAGATCACTGATCTAAATAACAAAATAACACCTTTAGATAATGTTATTCTTAACTGTAATAAGGATTTTAATACAATAAAAACTGATGTTGATAAATTTAACAAAGGGAAGAATGATCTAGAAAATTTATTATCTAGATCTAAACCCACTAGGAATAAACATGGACTTAGATACACCCCAAGCCCAAATCAAAGGAAAATAGTACTTAAAGTACTAAATTTGTTAAGGCTACCAAGTTCAAACCAAAACCTAGGAAATTTAAGTTAAAACCTCCAAATAGGTTTATTAATATAAGGCTCCTAAGTTTGATGATAACGAGAACAAAAAATACATTGACAATTTTATCAATAAAGTTCATTTATCCGATTATTATATTTTGAAAGGACATTCAAATTTTTCATGGGTTTGACTTTCTAAAACTTAACTCATTGGACACAAAATAAAATAGGGTATCAGTGCACATATTTCATATATTTTTTTATGTACCGAACAATGGATACCGGACAGCGGATGTTCAAAGCATATGATAAGAAATCCATTGAACTTTGGATAAAAATCAAAAGGATATGTTATTGACATCGACAACGTCGGTAACTCTAAAACTCATCTAACTTTAATTATTTTACTTGATAAGTTTATTTCATGCTTTATATTGATTTTGATTCCCCTCATGAGTTTTATTTACATACATTTATATACATCTCTATAAATAAACTCTATACATATTGTCTAGCCATGCTTAAGATATTCTATTTTCGTCCTTCATGTTGATGGCAAAGGGGAAGAAAATGTATAAATATACTAAGCAAAATGATAGGAGACTACATAGAGTTAGGGGAAGTCAAATATAAAAATATTATATTTAAATATTATATTTTATCTCTTAAATATTTGTATGGTTGTCATCATTAAAAAGAGAGAAATTGTTAATACTCTAGGTATTGATTTTGATAAAAACAACCATATAAATATTACTACTAACGTATCTTCGAGTTGCGTGGTTATTTCAAATATATTATGGAGATATTTACAGAGATAAACACAAACTCAATGGAAGAAAATGGATTATATAAGAAGGTTAATCAGAGCTATGGAATAACAAAACTGACTGAAGAAGAATGCTAAAAGGACAGAAGTGTTTGAAGTGATGAGTAGTTGGTTAAGCTTAGAATTCCTTGTTAAAGATTCCATGGCAATTATACTTGAAGATCATCAACCATTGACCTCAACCGAATCGCAAAATTCACAAATAAGATGTACCTTTGAAATCTAAAATTTGCAACACTTATTGGTGTTGTTGATGTGTTATTGTTTTCTTTAGAAAATGTGTATATGTCAGCACATGGGAGTTAAGTATGTCGACATACTTTCCGTTGGTCAGTTTTTTACAATTTAAATCAAGGGATTTTCTCTTCACCTCTTCAGCAAAAGACATGTCTCTTCAACCACTATATAAAGGCTCTAGAATTTTCCAATCAATTTTCTCTTCATTCTCATACTCTTTCTCTTCCATACTTTTGCAAAAGAATGCATACTATTTCATTCTCTTTGCAAATTCATACCATTTCACTTAGACTCTTCAAGGATTTGCAAACCACACAATATCAGAGAGTTTCTACTTGAATTCATATCATTTTCTCTTATTTCAACATATTCCTCAAAGAATTCAAACATATATTGTCATTGAAGGTCTATAGGATCATTGTATCGAATCTGCAAGAATCTATATTGAAAATACGACTATTTGTCATACTTTGTTATTGTTTATGAAAAGGAGAAGTTGTTCTTGTAGCCTGTGAAATCAAGATGGTGTATCTTATAGCCCGTGAAATCAAGATTGTAAAAGTGTTTTTGCCACCCGTGGAAAGCAAGCGATTATAGTGAAATTCTATACTGTGCAGTGCAGGACTGGATGTAGGATTGGTTAATCTGAACCAGTATAAAAATCCAAGTGTTATTTACTTTACTGCACTTTACTATTTACTTATTCTATGATTATTGGTTTTCTATTTGCAATCTGATTAAATAGTGTTAAAGTCATAAGTTAGTTCTAAATAATTGAAATATACACTTCACCCCCTCTAGCGTTCAAATAGCCTTAAGATCTATTCCGCATTGTATTATAAACACCCCATTTTCCAACAACCTTTAGGTTCATAGTAAGCCTGTCAAAACTATTAAATTGACTGATAGTCGTGTAAACATTAGAATAATTGTATTTCGACAGACTGTCCAGTTTTCTTCTAACAGTCGGTTTGAAAATTTGGTATATCTCGTAGGCTCGAGTCGGTCATGTATGTTGTAGTTACCCTGTGAAAACTAAATATTGGGACAGATAGTCCACTGACTTTACGGATAGTCATGATTACCCATGTAACATGCGGGCACATTATTGTTTATATTATCTATTTTAATCAGTTTGGTTGCAGGAATTTGATTTGCAAAAGATATATTTTACAATGGATAATGAGAGGAAAAAAACGTTCCGTCCAGCGGCGAGGTTTCACTGAATATCCGTAAAACCGAGATGACATATTATTATTCACACCAGGCTTTTTATCTGACTCGAAGTTTATGTTTTCCTCTTAAACTCTTGGATGCTCAAAATTTGGTTTGAGTAGGTCGGCAGCAGGGCTTTTCAGGTTAAGTAAGTTTTAATGAATAAAGCTTTCGAAGATATGCAGGAGGCAAAGCTAGCTATGTAGGAGTCTATCTATTACTATAATCTGATGCGTTATGTCATTAGTTGTATGAATGTGTTGACAGCAGATTTTATTTAGTAACTCTGATTAACCAAGGGGCATCTTCTTCGAGTATTTTGTAATAATTATATTTTATCTGAACTTAAGCAGCATTTGACATTACGTACTGAATATGAAATTATGACTTTAAAATGAAATGTGAAGGTTTGTTGTGAAATTGTGTTTAAAATATTTCATATTCTTGTGCTTCTGCTATAATTGATACAATTAATATTATCGCATTTTGCCACCAGAAATTAATACGGTAGATGACCGCAGCATCTGTAGCGCTTAGTTTCGGACCTCAAAATGGAGGATGTTACACAGATTTTTGAAGATTGACTTCGCTGGATTATCTTCAATCTTGGTAAATATTATTCCTGTAAAATGTTGGATTCTGGTTAAGTGGCATAACAATGGTATAATCAAATTTGTAGAGATCGCTTCAAGGCACGTCGATGACACTTTCCTTAAGACATTATTTGCCTTCTCCACTCGTTTAAGAAAACGATTAGGTGCTTAGAGCTGCAACAATTTGTCTCTCAAGATACAATGAAGCCCAAAAAATTATTCTCTTTAATCGACTGTGATTGCATTACCGAAATGATTCAAACTATCATACGAATAACTGTAGTGACAAAAGTTTCAAGTTTGTGATCTGCAATATCACAAATCTAATCTATAATTTATGAAAAATTAAAATCAAAATCCAAAAGAAAGAAAGGAGAGAGTTCAGAATTTTCTAAATGATTTCAAAAGAGAAGTGATGCCTTTATATAGGCATTACGAGTCGTGCATGTTCGCCAATAGATGCATTTGTTCGTGAAATGAAATGCCCGTTCAACAAAAAGGGACCGTTGGCCTAATGGTCAAATCTCTGACTGTTGTTTTTCCGTTATTTTTAAATTTTGTAATTTGAATTCCTCTTCTCTTTCTTCTCCAAAACAAAATCACTCCCACAAATTTTGTTAAAATTTACACTAACAATCTTTTATCAAATTTTAATAAGACTTATCGCATGTTACAGGAAAATTCGTGCATAATTATAGATGTCTTCTAGATTTGAATATATATAATGATAACCTATCAAAGCACATCATGATTGCGTGGTTGACTAAGCATTGAACCATCAATCTTATGCAATGCATCGAATGTGTTTCACACTCATTTTCTTTGCTTCGGATAGTCTAGAAGTTGGCAAGTAGATTGGCCTTCTGTCTGTATCTCGATTTCATGAAATGCCCAAAACTCGCAGAAGGCGGCACCACCTTCGTGCATTCATATAGGTAGTTTTATCAGAAGTGCATTATAATTATACACTTCAACAATAATTCTGTCGTAAACCTATTAAGTACTAAGCAGTACATCCTCCATCATAACATTATAGGTACCAACACTTTTCTTGAAATCAAATATGATATTAGTTATTCAAACTAAAATGTTATAGCATTTCTAATCGCATCGTATGATCTAATTTTGCTCAATGAACTCAAGATAATGAATTTCATTATGTTGAGTCGAGTTTCCATCATAGCCGATTGTTTTATACTGGCTTTAAACTCATTCTCCTTGATGTTTTCAACACCAAGTAACTTGCAAGTCCTTTTGTAAATAGAGCTGCCACAACTTTTGGTTCGATCTCACGAAATCTATGGTAATTACCTCATCAGTGAGCATTTGTATTGCCGTATATTGCCTTAGGCCAACATGTCTAGATTTGTCATTATATATCTGGCTATACACTCGTGATAGTGTTGCTTGACTACCACGGTACATAGATATTAGACGCATTGGTTTTGACCACATAGGAATTTCTAATAGTAAATTTCTTAACCATTCGGCTTCTTTGCTACATGAAGCCAATGCTATAAATTCAAAAACCATGGTAGAATTAGCAAATACGTGTTTTGTTAAGGTCCATGATATCGCTCCTCACCAAGAGTGAATATCCAACCACTAATTGATTTATTATTATCCTCTCTTCCTGTATTTCAACTAGCATCTGTGCATCCTTCTATTACATTTGGATACTCACTTACAAAATACCATAATCTTGTTGGGGAAAATTTGGATTAATACACCAAACGCAGCGGAAATAATAGAAACTTGTTGATGGTAAGCTAGAACAAACAAAAAACTAATACTCACGGATCACATATGCAAAATAGAACAGAAAATTACACTGGATTTATAGCGGTTCCATTATCATGAGATAGCGTGCATCCACTTTAGGAAGAGAAGATTTTATTACCTTTTTAGAAAAGAAAATTACAAGATTGACAATAAAAACCAAGAAGAATACAAAGAAATACAGCTCGAGAGAATTTTACTCATACAAATCTCTAAACGATGATTGCCTTTATATAGAAATTATTAATGGAGTTGAAGTAATAAATCAATTCCTCATAAATTTTCATATTCATACAAGAAATGTTTATCTATTTAGTTTTTTCAGTTTTCTCCAACATTCATGCACCCGATAAAACGCCTCATCAAATAATTAGGGAATTAATTTATTAGTTCTATCTCTCAAAATAACTTCTTTTCAATAAATTTTTGCATTCTTTAATGTATTAAAATAGATGTAAATCTGAGTCGATCCTACCTTGACTCATATATCTTCCAAATCTTCTTTAATATGAAAATATTATATAACCAAAATCTAATATTTTCAGGTAAACCCACAAACTCCATCTACATCCTCATACTCCAAACAACTCTCGAATAAGACATTATGGATATTTTCCCAATAAGCTTCGGTATGGCCATTACTCATTGCGCTTTGTTACCAAACTCTGGTAAGACCACCGCCTGCCAACAAAGTGTTGAAAGTACCTTCTTCATGTAGGACGTATCAATCTCCACAATGAAAACAAACGACGGCATCAACCAACTCACTCTCCACATATGTCATCATGTGACACCTAGCATCTCAATAAGCGGATTAAGCTTGAGCAATGCTCAAACTTTGCATCATGTAAGGACGTGGTAAACATATCTGTTGTATTCTTCTTCGTGTGAACTTTTTGAAAACTTACTAACCTCTCTTCATTCATCGAGATAAGAAAGGACCCTATCACCTCTATATGTTTTGACCTCGAGCAGAAAGCCAGATTTTCAGCTAAGTGAATTGCATTTTGACTATCACAATGCACCACAACTCCATCATATACGAAGCTCAAATCATACATTAAGTAGAATGCCTCCTTAGCTGCTTTAACAGTAGCTACCGACTCTACCTCAGTAGTAGACAAAACAATTATTTTCTATAACCTCGCTCTCCAACTAATAGTTATCCCTCGTGAACACATAACCTGAGCTTGACTTCCTTCGATCTCTATCTTCGGCATAGTCAGAATCACAAAATCCAACCAAGCTGAAATCTCTATCTGTGTCATCAAAAAAAGCTCATAATCTGTTGTTCCTCTAACATACCTCAAATGTACTTCACTGCGTCATTGCTTCAATGCTGTTTTCCTGGATTAACCATATAACAACTAACCAAATCAACCGCATGTGCAATATCCGGTCTTTTACTTTTAACCGCACTAGCATAAGGTACATTCTTATTATAAGCTTTGTCTTCGTCCGAGATCGAAGGGCCCTTCTTTGATAGCTGAACGTGCAAAGGCATGGAAGCACTGATTGCCTTTACCTTCTTCATACTGGACCGAGCCAGCACTTTCTGAATAATTCTTTCTATGTCAACCTCAACATCTTCAGCTTTCTTTCTATCTGGATTTTCATCCCTATCTTCTTTGCTTTTCCAACGTCTTTCATCTTGAATTCCGCATTTAGTTTCGATTTAAACATGTCAATTTCAGCTTTGTCCTTGAAAGCAATTAGCATATGGTCCGCATACAAGAATAAATATATCCAGTTACCATCATCCATATGCTTAAAATAAACGTAAGCGTCTTTAACGCTTTTATCAAAATCAAGAGTAAGCATAAAAAAGTCAAACCTCTTGTAGCATTGTCTAAGCAACTGCTTCAAACCATATAGAGACTTCTTCAGCATGCAAACCAATTTCTTCTTCCCATCCTCTACAAATCCGTCTGGTTGCTTTATATAGATGATATCTTCTAAGTCTCCATGCAATAAAGTGGTTTTCACATTAAGTTGCTCCAACTTCAAGTCATGAGTAGCAATTATGGCAAACAAAATCCAGATGGAGGTATGTCTCGCTATAGGAGCAAACACATCATCATATTTCATCCCCTTCTTTCTTGAAAACTCATTTGCAACAAGTCTAGTCTCGTATCTCTCATCGTCCTTTAGCTTGAACACTCACTTGCAACCTATGGCTCGTTTTTCTTGAGGAGGTGGTATCACTCAAGTCTTGTCTTCTTCAACGAGTCTAACTTCTCTTTCATAGCGCAAATCCACTTCGAGCTATCACTCGACTCAATGGCTTCTTCAAAGTCAAATGACTCATCATGAATCACATGTAGGCATAGTGAAACTGTTGAGGTTCGCAAATTGCCACTCTTCTTACCTCTTAGACGACCTAATAGTCCTACAAATGGCTCGTGTAGGTACAACATCGCCTAAACTCCGTTAAGCTCTACCATGAACTGAGTTTCATCTAGCTTCATGCACATCACCAACACTACTACAAAACACATGTGAACTACTATGTGATGTCTCATCAACTGCTTCTTCACTTCTATCAACAGTGGCTGCAACTCTACTACTAAGTTGAACTATGGATGCTTTCATCTCCTTAGGCCTATCAAAATCAACTAATATGGTAGACAACTCTTCCTTAGGCTTGAACATTGCAGACTCATTAAATGCAACATGCTTGGAATGTCCAATCTTCTTATCAACCGGGTTCTAAACGTGATACCATTTGACTTCATCCGTGTATCCCATAAATATGCACTTATATGCTTTAGCCTTTAACTTATTAACGCATGAATGGTACACATACACAGAACAAAATTGTAAAAATAACCATGATATACTGCTTTACCTTTCCACTTATCTTCTGTAATCTTCTCATCTATGGTTGAGTACGGAATTCAATTTATAATATGTATTGCACTCAATCTCAAGCAACGGGCCTTCTTAAGTAGAGTTTGATTCATCCTCTCAGCAACTCCATTGAATTGCAGATTACCAAATGTAGTGAAAGGTCTTTGAATACCATGTTGCTTACCAAATCGAGGAACTCCCTAGAGACAAATTCATCGCCATTATCAAAACTAAGCACCTTCAATTTGCAACCAGACTAGCTCTCAACTAGCGTCTTTCAAATTTTAAATTTCTCAGAACTTCCCGATTTGGCTTTCATCGCATGCGCCCAAACTTTCTGAAAAAGTCATCAATGAAGGAAATAAAACATTTTGCTCCCTCAATGGAAGCGGCGTCTGTATGTACATAAGCATGTACGTACATAAGCAAGTACACTACGATCTATGAAGTCTAACTTCAAAAGATACATTCGTCTGATTTCCCAGTACACACACTCCTGATAGAAATCTAACTTGTCGAAGCTTTCTCCTTTGATAATCTTCCGTCTATGAAATAATTTTAAGCCCTTCTTCGAAATATGATACAATCTAAGGTGCCAAAGTCTAGTGACATACAAAGCACGAGAACTACCTACTCTAACACTAAACCCTCCAAGCACGTAGTTCCTTTCAGTAGATATAGATTCTGACAGACATCACCCTTCATCAAAACTAGTGCACCGCTAAAAAACATCAAACTATCAGTCTCTGTAGTCACCTTGCATCCCTTGAATGCCAACTGCCCCAAAGAGATCAATGACTTTCAAAAATCGATAACATAACGGACACCTATTAAAGTGCAAAATCATTCCATCTAACATGCGAATCTGTACTGTACCCTCTACAATGGCTCTACAACAACCATCATTTCTCATAAAAATTGCACTTTCCTTCTTTCCAACAAAAGAGCTGAAGTAATCCCTACTTAACGTTATGTGGAACGACGCTCTTAAATCAAGCATTCAACGGTCGGATACATCCGTTGTTGCTGCAAACAACACATCGTCAGATACAGCCTTCTCCACTGTAGTCGATGAAGATCCATCATCATCCTCTTCAAATTTGGATAATCTCTGTTTCAATAGTTATGCTTCTTATAATGGTGGCACTTACCTTCTCTGGACTCTTTGCTCTCCAACCATTTTCAGGTTTTCTAGACTTAGAACGCCTCCTAGTATTCCAACTCTCATTCTCATCTCTTCATCCCTCAACGAATAGACCTCGACTACTACTATCTCGTCTACCTTCACTTATCACACTCATCTTATCTCTCAAGTCTTCAGATAGACGACCCGACTTCACATCTTCTACTGTCAACGTGTCTCTTCCATATATCAGACTGTTAGCAAAACATGTGAAACGCTCCGAAAGGGAACACAAAAGAACCATCGCCTTCTGTTCTTCATCCACCTTCAAATCAACGGTCTTCATCTTTATTGAAAAAATCATCGAAGAAACTAAGATGCGCCTTCACTGAAGCACCATCTCTCATCTTTATGGTGAAAAATATGTTCAATAAAATCAAATGGTTTATAAGCAACTTCTTTAAGTAGAGATTCTCCGGCTTGGTACAAATTCATCTAGCCGTTGTTTCACTGCTAATCTCCGAGCTAACACTCTCTCATAGCCAACTGGAGACTAGTAAAAATCTATTCTTCTATCTCCTCCTTTGCGGCTAAAATATTAACGGGCAACTACTCAGTGTCAAACACCACCGATGAACCATATTCCTTCTTAGAAGAGTATTCATCTTCCATTGCCACTTCTTGAAGTCATTATTTTCATTTTACTTCTCTATCGCCAATTGAGATCCTGACACCATATAAAAACCTCTAACCTAAGGTCTTGCTTCAACTGTGTACCTTCATCTCCTGCCATACTGCCTAACACCTTTCTTCGACAACCAAAGGGCTCTGATACCAGACTGTTAGGGAAAATTTGAATAAAGTCTCCAAACGCAGCGGAAATAATATGATCATGTTGCTAATGAGGTAGAACAAACAAAAACCTAATACCCAAAATAAGTCATCATAGATCAAAAAAGCACAAACAGAAAAAAAATCACACGCAGGATTTATAGTAGTTCCACTATTGCGGAGTACTGTAATTTCACTTTGGAAAGAGCAAATATTATTACCTTTGTAGAAAAGAAAATTACAAGATTGATAATAAAGGCTAAGAAAAAAAATATGAAGAACACAAATTGACAGGATTCTTCTCATATAAATCTCTAATGGATGCTTGTCGATATTATGACTTGGAGTTGAAGTAATTGATTTATCATAATAAATCAATGCCTCGTCAATTCTTATATTCATATGGAAAACATTTATCCACTAAATTTTTTTCAGTTTCCTTCAATATGCATATGCCCAATAAAACGCCTTCCTTAATCAGCTCATCAGGGAATTGACAGATTACTTTAATCTCTCGAAATAACTTCTTTCCATTTAGATAATTTCTTGTCTTCTTTAATGTAGAAACAATAAATTTGAGTCACGATTCTATCCTGACTCAAAAATCTACCAAATCTTCTTTAAGTTAATATAGAAATATTGTATCACCAAAATCTAACAAATATATGGTTCCATTTAAATATTTTAAAATCCTTTGTACAACTATCCAATTAATATGATTAGGATTACTGGTGTATCTACTCATTTTTCCAACAGCGTAGGCAATATATGGTTCCCACTGATTTATAACTATTTGAATATAGTTGCATATTTAGGTCAAATGGAGTATCTATAGATTTGCAATCAATTTTACTGAACCTTTTTAGGATCTTCTCAATATGATAAGACTGGGTTATGATCAATCAATGCGCTGTTTTTATGATTTTTATTCCTAGAGTCACTTCATCTTCTCATAAATCCTTCATGTCAAAACATGAAGACAAATCTTTTTGTTTCTTCAATACTCTGGGTTTCAGCCCAAAATATCAATATATCATCAATATAAAGGCATGTATTACTCCTTTACAAGCATGGAATTTGTTATAAACACATTTGTCTAACTCACAAATCCTACAACCATTTGATATTGTAGTTTTATCAAGTTTCTCATTTCATTTTTGGTACTGGTTTAAGACCGTAAAGTAATTTAATAAGCTTACATACTTTGCATTCTTGTCTATTTAAGAATGCAGTTTTGACACCCATTTGATGCATTTTAAGTTTATAGATAGATGCTAATATAAATAATGCCCTAATTATTGAGATTCTAGCTACAAATGCATATGTACCGAAATAATGTATTCCTTCCTTTTGAGTAAATCTTTTAACGGCTAATCTAGTCTTAAACTTTTATATTATGTCATCTACTCTTAGTTTTTTCTTAAATATCCACTTATATCCTATTGGTTTAGAACCAGGAGGTAAGTCTACTAGTTTTCAAGTTTCATTTCCTATAATAGAATCAATTTCATCATTTATGGCTTCTTACTAGAATGATGAATTCTGAGATTTTATTATATTTTAAAGGATCAGACTCTATGCTTATAGAAAGCATGACTTGATGTTTAAGAGCATTTCTTGATCGTTCTACCAAATAAATAACAAAATCTGATCCAGATGATTTTTCAGTCCTCGTTCTTTTACTTCTCCGAAGAGGTTCACCGGTTTCATCAGTTTTCTCAATTTCACGAACAGATTCATTGATCTCCACCATTTCACGAATATGTGTATTAACCTCCACTGTTTCATCAAAAATGGACTAGATTGAATTGTCGTGAATTACTTTCATAGAAAACTTCTTCTCTTGATTCTATTATTGTGCTTACATCGACCGAGTTATTAGGTTATATTACCAGAAACTATAACCCTTGTTGCGTTGGTATATCCTAAGAAAATATACTCAATACCATTTTGTCCTAATCGCCTAATTTTTTTGGTTCAAGTAATCAAACAATTGCCCTACAATCCTAGACATTAAAACGTCTAGATTGAGCTTTCATTTCTTCCAAAGTTCATATGTAGTGTTTTGGTTTTCTTGGGCGGTATTCTATATAACATTAAGTAAATATGTTTTACCCCAGGAATAAGTATTAAGTCCAGAGTTACACAACATAACATTAACCATTTCAGTGAGAGCCTTATTTTTCCGTTCCTGCTACTTCATTTTGTTGTGGTGTAGACGCTATAGATGTTTCATGTATTATTCTTACACATTCACAATATACAAGGAAATAATATTCACGTCCCCTATCAGATCTAAGGGTCTTAATTCCAGAATCACTCCAATTTTCTTCTTTCTTTTTATAGGTCAAAAATGATTGTAATAGTTCATCTTTAGCATGCATTAGATAAACATAACAATACTTTGAATAATCGTATATGAAAGTGACAAAATACTTCTTTCCTCCTCTAGTAGTACTATGCATATCACAAATATTGCTATGAATCAGTTGTAACGAGTTATTAGTGTTAATATATTTTAATGGAAAGAGATTTCAGATTATCTTTGTTAAAGAGAATATCATAACCGATCATTAAAATTATTATCATATTTAGTGTTATCCATTTCAGTGAGAGCCTTATTTTTCCGTTTTGCTGCTTCATTTTGTTGTGGTGCAGACATTATAGATGTTTCATGTATTATTCTCACATATTCACAATATACAAGGAAACAATATTAACCTTCCATATTAGATTTAAGCATCTTAATTTTAGAATCGCACTAGTTTTCTACTTCCTTTTTATAGGTCAAAAATGATTGTAATACTTCATCTTTAGCATGCATTGGATAAACATAACAATACTTTGAATAATCATATATGGAAGTTATAAAATACTTCGTTTCTCCTCTAGTAGAAGTACTATGCATATCACAAATATCACTACGAATTAGTTGTAACGAGTCATTGGTGCTAATAGATTTTCACGAAAAGGGTTTTCGGGTTATCTTTGTTAAAGAGCATAGCATATACATATCATTAAAATTATTACCATACATAGCGATCATGTTTAATGCAATCATATCATTTATACATCTAGTATTAACATGTCCTAATCTATTATGTCAGAAAGAGAAAGAGTCCATAATATAAGCAAAAACAACAGTTTTATTAATATTCATTTTGAACATTTCATCACACATGTATCATTTTCCCACAAACATACCATCTTTGGTCAATACATATCTGACTTAAAACACTTTTTTGAAACAAAATTTATCTAAAAGACTGCTAGAAACAAAGTTCTTTCGAACTTTGAATACATAATATACATTATCCAGTGTCAAAAATCTTTATGGACATAAACTTCAAGACTATTGTCCCCTTCCCCTTGACCTCTTCTTGGGCTGGGTTTCTCATATAGATATAACTTTCATTTTCAGACGGTTCAAGTTTCTTGAATTGACTCTTACCATTGCAGATATGCCCGGTAGCATCAAATTTGATCCACCAAAAATTATCTCTTTCAATCATATGATTTCAAATATTACGCCTGCAAATTTTTCTTTGGTGATTGTGGTTTCTTTTTAACAAAATGACAATTTCTTTTGAAGTGACACGTTTTTCCATGATTGTAACCGTTCACTTTCTTGGCCTTTTTGTTTCTGAAATTGTTATTATTTTAAAACTTTCACTTTTGATTAAAAGAGCGCTCGGATGTATTGTTTTCCTAACTTTCCTTCTTGTGGATCTTTGATGAATACGCTGTTGGATCGTCACTTTTCTTCTGCCTCAATTGTTCTTCAATCTGCAGGTATTGTGCTCGGTTGTCCAGACTCATTTCCTCCTTGTGTTTTAGAATTTTCCTTTGATCTTTCTAGAAGAAGAAAGTTTGTCTATTATGAATGAGACTTTAATTTCTTCATCCATGTACATATTATACTGGTTGAATTATTCTGGAATGTGCATAATATAATTGAATTGCTCTACTGTTGTCCTAGCATCAGTCGTTTTGTAATTAAAAAAATTCTAAAGCAAAATTTTCTTACTTGTTGCATCCTTCATTAGAAACTTGACATCTAGTGCATCCCAAACTTCTTTTGCATTGATTTCGGTTTGTAGTACATTTCAAAAAGCGTATCCGTTATTGCATTACATGTGCCCCTTATAAATGTAGCCATTATGTTCTCATTTAAGTCGTGCTCTTGTATCCGCAATTGTTTCGTCATGTACCTCTTCTAATTTGGCGTTGTGAACACATAACCTTTTGATCCTACCAATAAAAAGAGCATCTTCTTCTGCCAATGAAATGAAATTAACGCCATCAAATCTTTACAATTTGGTAAAATCAAAAGTGAACTCCTTCAAACTATACGATGTCATTGTTCGAATAATGTCTTAAGATTGTTAATGTGGAATTCTGGATTCTGATGAAGTGGCACAGCAGTGGTATAATCAGCTGTAGAGATCACTCTAGCTCATGTCGATAACGCTTTCCTTAAGACGTTAGTTATCATCTCCGCTCGTTTAAGCAAATGAGTGTGTGCTTAGAGTTGTAGCAAATTGTCTTTCAAGAAACAATTGAGCCTAAAAAGTTACTCTCTTTAATCGATCGCGGTTGCATTATCGAAATCGATTCAAACTATCGTACGCATGATTGCAATGATAAGAGTTTCGAGTTTATGGTGTGTGGTATCATAAATCAGGTATACTATTTAAAAAAAATAAAAATCGAAATCAGATAGGAAAAGAAAAGGAAAGAGACAAAGAGTTCGGAATTTTCTAAATGAATTTCTGAAGAGTACTGCCTTTATATATGCATCAAGCGTCAAGTCTGTCCGCCAAAAGATGCATTTTTCGCAAAATGAAACATTCATTCACCAAGAAAAACGACCGTTGCCAATGGTCAAATTTGTGACCGCTATTTTCTCGCCATTTTTAAATTTTGTAATTCGAATTCCTCTTCTCTTTCTCTCTTCTTCTCCCAAACAAAATCACTCACACAAAAAAAAATTACACCGACAAATATTTGATATTTAGAATGATTGTGCATATAAATTTTTAGAATTAGGTTTTCACTGAAAATGCATGGGGATATGAAAATAATTTCAAACAGCCACTTTAAGTGCTTTTCAAATGAGTGTAGAGGTGTAATTTTATTTTATTTATAAGAGGAAATGCATTTTTTTTATCTTCCCCCCCCCCCCCCCCCTCCTTTTTTTTTACTCTAAAGTTCAAACAAAAATTTCATTCCACTTGTCTATTTTATTTTTCCCTTTAACAATGGCTTTAGAAGAAATAAAATCTGGAAACGACCTGTAATAAACAAACCAGATAGATCCGCGAGCATCATTCCCATGAAATTGACGTTAAGAGATGATCAAAAGATTTAATGTGACAACCAGATTAGGACAATAACCTGAATTTTAATCTTAAATGAGTAAACGAGAAGAGTGTACAAGTCAACACCTGAAGGAGAGCAAAAGCAGCACATCCTCGAAGAACAGGAGAAGGATTACGAAGCATGGTAACAAATCGTCCAATCTCATCGCCACTGTAATGTCCCAATAAGCAATAAATAAAGCAGGAACAATTATTTTTTCTAACATCAATGAAAGAGGAAGGCATATAAAACAAAATCACATAGTAATGCAACCAGCTCCGCATGACATTAAGGATATTATTTCTACAATTAGAGAAAAGAGCAAAATCAACAAGTATGCATAGATAATTGAAAGTTTGAACCAATGATTATAGTGGAAAGTGCATGCTTTTTTATATAAAATTTGCAGGCCACGCTCATTTCCTCTGATGAAGATCGTGCCTTTCAAATTTTCATTTTCCTTTTTACCGTACCAAGGACAATATTTACCAATTTACTATGAAAATTATGAAGTTAATGTTGAATCATCACCACCATCATCATCTTTGCCTTATACCCAAGTGATAGGAGTCGACTGCATGAATTCTCATCTTCCGGAATTTTGTATCTTGAGTCATATCTTTAAATTTAGTATGATTTAACATTGTATGGATGACAGAGTTCATATGATGGTAAGACAAATAACGTGCTGAAAATGGAAACATATCTCTACTATTAATAAAGGCAACAGGTTGTTTTAAAATCGGTGTCCTTTTGAAATGCTAAAATTACTCTTTTTGAAACATATGCTCTACCAATTTTGCTGCTAATTCAACCTTCCAATGTGTTCTGCTGATTATTACTTGCTTTTTAATATGATTAAGTGATGCAAATTGGAATCACATTTGTAAACAATGTAACTCAAGCACATCGTGCCTGTCTGCTTACTAGTATGCATAAAAAGAATGTAAACTACAAAGATTCTTAAATTAGAAATATAACTGTCATGGAGTTACAAATTATCACAACAAAATTCAAGCAAAAAATCATTTGAGGAGAAGAAAAAGTACCTGCATCTGAGTTGTCCTGCTTCTTGTATACGTGCAGCTTCAGTCACTGCTGTTAAAGAAGCAGGTGCTGAAGAGGACGCAGCAGCACTAACACCTTGTGGATCTGTGAATGTGAACACAAAAGTTTCGATATGCTTCAGTGCCAACCTTCTTGAACCATCAACGTTAACATTCTTTGAGCCTCCTTCAGATGAAGTTCCCACAACCGCTACCTCGTCCATTCTGCATGGAAAAAAAATTAAGTAATTTGATCACTTGAGATCAGAGGTTAACAAACAAAAATTTAAGTGCCACTTGACGACTTATCATTTAGGCATGAAGACAGATATTTCGGTAGCATTAAGATAGTGTGACCCAATATGAGTTGTGTAGGTAATAATACTAAATAATGAGTGTATTTTCATGTTTTATCTATGTAACTCCAAAGAAACAAACCTCTGTTGCTGTTGCCAGCACTTGCATGCTGCAATTAACACTTACAAATCATGTGAATGGAGAGTTGCACATATTACTTACTGACCACGGGAAAATTTGTGTTTTAATATACTTATACATTACCTTCCATCAAACATGTAAGAAAGTGCCAATGCAGCCATGAACCGAGCCATTTTTGAGCGAGATGACGAACATACATGAACAAGAGCAGGAACACCCCCATCTTCTACTATACGGAGGGCGTTACCCAAATTGAAAGAGAGATTCCACAATGCTCCAGCAGCAGTCTCATGAACATCCTAATATATCAGGATGTGATGAAATTCTCATTATGAGTGTGTACGGAAGATATGCTTAATGATATAGTGATACTCTCTCCATTATTCAGTTTCCTTTATGATTAGATCTTCTACTATACATCAATTACCCTTTGAGGAAATGACACAGTCAAGTGATATCAACAAATATTCCTCTCAATTGTGAGCCTAAGTATAGAAATTATATGGCACATTATTTGATATTTGTACTAATCACACAGTACACTTATTATGTGGCAAATTATATTTTTTTGAGTTTTCAGAAAGGAGGTGAATTAATTGACCATGGTATATCGAATAAGACGGCAAGGGAGTTTACCACAGTGTTGGAATGTGCCAGTGC
Organism: Allium cepa; assembly: GCA_030765085.1. Lineage (NCBI taxonomy): Eukaryota > Viridiplantae > Streptophyta > Magnoliopsida > Asparagales > Amaryllidaceae > Allium > Allium cepa. Next base: position 485,360,022 of record CM060944.1, on the reverse strand, counting down.
AATTAGAGGTGCAATCCCACCTTCTCGTCCAATCGCAATGCTAAAAAGACATTAAAAAAATGCACGAATGAGAAAGAATCATTATATACCGATATATGCAATGAAAAAGCTAGAAGCAAAAGAGAAAATTATGGAGGTGATAAGATATAGTTACTGCTTAGATTGCACTTGCAAATTTATTTTATACCAAGTGTATACAAAATGGTTTCTGAGAGAAAATTAAACTCCAACAAGTCGACCTTGGAAAACATCATTTCACTTTTATAACTATGGGGAAACGGCAACGCAAAGATACGGTGTTCTGAAAATAAAATGGGAAGAGATATTACGAAACTTTACTCTTTAAAAACCAATATGCCACCATAATGGTAAATGAAAAACATTCAGAAATAAAACCTTGAAAATGTGAATAAAATGGTAAAGATTGGGGAAAAATACTATGAAAGGCAGTTTTGACATATGTGTTAAAAGCAACAGTCAATTCTTATTTTTTTTGAGGGCCTTCAACTGTGTTGACTTTTAAAAAAAATAACATGTTCTTGCTAACATTCAATGATCTATAAATTTATTGTATCAAATTCATTAGCCATACTCATTTTGGTAATTAGGGATCCACTACCGTGCTACTTTTATGTATTATTTATGTGTAAAAAGCTAAATATACCTTTTGGAACATAATATCACCATTTTAAGAAAGATAAACATTATACGGATGTAACTTACTAGTAAATTACACTTCTAAGTAGTTTCCTCGCATCCCCTAACCTCTAGGAAATAATTAATGGCCTCCACTTTAATCTAAGGATGCCATCATAAGTTTGTAAGCTCAGATGAGTTCAATAACTATAGTTACAAATTTTCTAGCAACAAATTATTTGTCAGTTCAACAGGAGAGGTGTGTGTGGTATGATTACAAATTCTGTCAACGGGTAAGGATAAAATAATATTACCTATTAGCTTCAGACACAGACAAACCCCACAATGCACCAGCCGCTCTCTCTTGAAGGCCGGCAGAAGCATTTGAACATACTCTAGCAAGAGCGATCTGAATGTAACATAAGAATGTGATTACTAGACTGGACAAATTTCTGGAATAAAAGAAGAAGAAAAAACACTCTCATGATCAAAATTCACAGCAGAACAATCAGCTAAACTCTAGAAGAAAATAAAGCAATCTGAGAACTGTGAAAAGACGGGAAATGGTAAACAGAGTACAAAACTTTGGGCAATTATGCTTTACTCATTGGTCATAGTGATTTTCATTTATTTATTTATTTCGGTAATAAATCATTATTAGCATGCAGTGGATCTCCTAAACATTTTGCCGTCGATTTAGCTAACTTTTCAAAACATACAACTAATTTAGACTCATTCAAAACATACTCTTGAAAGATATAGATCTGTTTTTGCCAGTTGACACTGGTTCAGCGTTTTGAATTGACTCGCTTTGAGATTGCACCAATGCATTTCATGTCTTTGAAGAATTTTTATTGGCGCACTTTAAGTATGCATCAAGGTAAAAGAAATTGAACAAAATACATTGGCACTATCTCATAATGAGCTGATACAAATTGTTGAATCAGTGCCATCATGACAAAAACTGACCTATATCTCTGATATATTTTGAACTAGATATACATTTGTTATATGTTTCAGAAACTGAGCTAAAATGATTTATTTTTTTTAAATCTTAAATTTAATGGTTTTATCATATTAAGTATTAACTAAGTTCAGAAGATAAATTATGTTGTAAAAAGAGAAGCCTATGGCAAGAGCAACCGCGTCAAAACAAAATGTGAAAATATAAATGTTAAATCAGAAGCATATTAATGGAAAAAAAATAACAATGATCTAAAGGCCTACCAATGCTTCAACTCCACCACAAGCAGCGATGGATTCTCGATTTCTGTCATCAAAAGATAAGTTCCACAGTGCACCAGCGGCTTCTTGTCTTCATTTGCATGCATGCATATGACAGTAGAATAGGCTTAATACTTATTTACATGTGAAAATTTGGTAACAAAAGACAGAGTAGGGTATTTAAAATAATCCAAAATTATTATGGAAGAAGTATAAAAGTGAACGATTTAAGTGTATTAACGAGTGAATACTGGCACTTCTACTGTAACAGAAGACAAACAACTTATGCATACATAAGTTTTGTTCCTCAAGTCATTTTTGAAGGGCAGGTAACGTTCAGACCCAAACAAAAGGTGCACAAAACAGTATCCTGTGCTAAAATGACTACAGTGCAAAACCAAAGACTGTTCTGTGTTTTTACAACAGATATTTCTAAAGGTGGAACCCAGTGCATGAGGCTCCCGCACGATAGCGGGCTCTGGGGAGGTCGATAACGTACGCAGTATTTCCCTTGCATTGCAAAGAGGCTGTTTCCAGACTCGAACCTGGGCACCCAGATCACTATGCGAGTGACCTAAACGTTACAACGGATATCTCTGTAGTTTAAAATTCACTTCAGGGGCAAAGACACAAATTCTGATTAAATTCCATGAAGATTTACATTTGAACTTATCTTAGAATAGTGGAGGGTAAAGTATTCAATAGAAGTACCTTACACCTTCATTTGGAGAAGAAGTTAGCAGCAGCAGTGCCTCAAGAGCACCTTCTTCTTGGCCCACAGCAGCATTGTTGCCATTGCTATCTCCATGAGCAGCTAAATTGGCTAAGCCTCGAGCAGCCTGTGAATGATTGAATCAAAAAATTAAAATTAAAAAATTAAAAAAAGAAGTAAAATGAAGCAATATAAAACACCCAAAAACAAATGAATAAATTAAATAAACCCCACACACACAAAAAAAAAAACTTGTAGAAGCAATTATAAAAAGATTTGTGTATTCAAAAAGTCAAAGTGATAAGTGTATCCAGCATGAACAAGTAGAATAACCCATTTACATGACAGGTAACATAGCAGGAAGAAAGATTTATTCACGCAAGTTAAAGCTAGTAAAATAAATAGCTCGTAGAAGAAATTACAAAATAATATGGTGTGGTTTAATACGTTAAACAAGGCAAAACAGGCAGACAAAGGAACCATATTCAACTCTTGATACAGACTGCTGCATCACAGTTGGACTCTGGCATGAAGTGTCTCTTGCACTTTAGATGTTTCGTAAGCCTTATATCCAAAAAAAGTAATATGAAGCAAATTAGGAAGTTCTTAACGTCTTATAGACTTCAAAAGTAAAAGAAAAATTCCATGTTGAGAAAATGATGGGATTTGAATATCTTCTTAACTCATAATGCTGTAACTTCCAATGACTTTCAATGTGTTATTTTTGCCTTAGCTAATACAGGATTATTGCCCTCCTGATCAAAATGAATTCTCGACAAGAAATGTTTGAAATATCATACATGTACCAGAAAAGCAATAGCAGGTGAGTTATGCTGAGCAACATCTTCCTAAAAAAAGATATTTTAAGGTGATACTTTACTAAAAAATAGAAGTCCGTATTACGGTTTTTTTTTTTTAATCTAAGGGCATGGCTTAATTTAGGGCTGACAAGGTGAAATATTAATGAATTCTAAATAAACAAGCAGAAGAAACTGAAGTTGCACAAAGTTTTTTTTGTGTGTGTAAAGCGAGGATGATGTTTCTCAATTTCACCTCCTCGAATTAATATAGTTGGTCTAGACCCTATATATATATATATATATATATATATATATATATATATATATATATAAAGTGGGGATGATGTTGAGAACAATTTAACCTCCTCAAATTAATATAGTTGGTCGTCGGTAAATATTACAAGCTCACCGTTCACATAAACAATCTGTTTTGTGATAATGCACGGTATCAGATCTAGACCAAATCCTTGTATACTAAACCACAACACGTGCTCTACGTCACTTAAACCAACACATATTATTGATCAAGATATGTCACACATAAGGAGCTCTTGAGAATAATCTCGCGTCTATAATTGTTATGATTGACCTTTTATAAATATTGAGAGATTAAGAGATCGTTGTTCACATTACCAATTAGTTGTCTGATAACCGGTGGTTCTCTAATATGGTATCAAAACAAGATATATTTTGTGTGTGTGCGCGCGTCTATTTAACCATGACACATGTTCCACATAACACAAACTAACACGTACTCGTGACACACCACACAAAGGGAAAGGGGAAGGGTGTTGAGAACAAACTCACGTTGTGAAATTAATATAATTGACCCTCTATAAATATTAAGAGATTATACTTTGCATTAAGAATTGACTTTTTGATAATGAGTAACTTTCTACTATGATAATAGACATAGGCTCAACTGGGTGAGCTTAACCATCACGTATGTTTGTATCACACGTGAACTTGCTTAAGATATGCCGCACATGACTGAACGTGTTGAGAATAATTTGTTTATAAATATTAAGAAATTACTCTTCGCATAACCAATTATTTTTTTTGATAATAAACAGTTCTCTAATAGACGAGCTTTTGTACATAAATTCTTAGCTTTTAGTTCTATGAGCTTTTTCCTAAGTGATTTTATCTTCATAAGCATTTAAATGTATGAGCTTTTGCGTAAACTAATCATATGAGCTTTTTCCTTAGTAGTTGCACTTACATCTTTATAAAAATTTCCTTATTAATTGTATCTTTAAGTTCAATGGTGTGTTAGACATTAAGAATGTAAACCAAATTTTCCGAGAATGGTGTTATGTTAACACTTCAAAGATCAATTTATGCAAGTGCTTGGTTCATGACGATGTTTATACTAAAAAGTTATGAATATGTACATCTCAAGATCAAGTTTACTAAGCAAGCATCTATTGTCTAAAGACCGGTAATGAAAAGACAATTCTGTTGGAAATTCTCAAGTGATTATACATTATTATGCAAATATTAGCATAAACAAGGTTTTAACACACGCTTATTCTTATTATAATGACATTTGTCATATCAAAATCAAGCTATGTTCAAATTTAAATTTCAAAATATAGTAAGGAAAGCATTTATCTTAAAGGGGTTATTTAAAAAGATCTCTTGCCTTACCTATAAGCTGAACACAATTGTAAAGCGAAGTTCAAGTAAGTTTAGTTCTCTTCCCTTATTTTCTTACGTATCAACTCATCGTAGTAGAAGTAGTAGGCAAGAAACGAAGTGATAAATTTTATTCCTCTACTTCTTGGGTGTGTCAACTGTTCAATACTCATAATCGATATGTGCACGGGTTTAACCTTATTTGTTAATCGTATAGAGAATCTTTTATATCTCATAATTGGTTTCAAAGCGTAGTTTACTCAATTCATTTGATTAGATCAAAAAATTAATGCATAATTAATTTGTACCATGCCACTAAAATAATATCAATCATGTTATATAAAATTATGTTTCTTAATCGGACAAACTTGACATATCAATTTCATTTGCTTGATATTCCTAAAAAACATGAAATTGGCTCCAGCGTTAATTGAGCAACTATATATGATCATGTACTGACCGTTACACGAATATTGGTAGATTTCTTTATAGTATAAATTTAAGGTAATATTTGATAAATAGTAAAATTATAGGATTTCCTATACATCCCCGGAGAAGACTATTTCATATTTATTGTCTTACAATGTCATAGATTGAATTTTTTTTTTTGTTTACAAGTTAAATCTACTTAAATTTTCATTTATCAATCTACATTAAAAAAATATAGGAATTCTTTACAATTATTGTTTTATCTTCATATACTCAAGAGAGCATGTCATGAGACGGTAGTTAAGAGACCTATTTCAACTATAATAATGGATTTTCGTAAACGTGCAAGTTAAAAAGGTAAATCAATGTTCAAGAAAAATCATTATTAAGAATGTGCTAAAACGACCACGAATATTTAATTGTTTTCTTGATTATACATATCTTATGATACTACAATTTGTAAAAATCGACAAGCATTATTGTCTCAGTGGTTAAGTGATTCGACTTTGGTGCGAGAGATCACAAGTTCGCTACTTACGTAGCGCGATTCGAACATTTATTGACATGTGATATGTTGTCCCAGTGATATGTTGTATCTAAGTACCATTTTCAAAAAAAAAATTGTAAAAATCAAGGTTTAAGGTTTCGACTGAAACACCGAGATTTCAATCGTTCCATTCCGATTTCAATATAGATTGACATGAAACCAAACTAAAACTCCGTTTTAATTTAAAAAAACTATTGAACCTCATATTTTACTAGAAAAACTCCAAAAAAAAGTAGTAATTGAGTTCCAAATATATGAATATTCAAAATCTGAAATTTTAACCTAAAAAACAAAATCATAAAATATATAAATGGTGTAACTAAATAAGTTGAAGACGAAGTAATGGTTAAAAAATTTAGTGCTATAAATATTTATAATTAATCAGTATTGTTCGTTTATATAATCAAAGATGAATTTTACATTTTGTTTCAATAAATCAAACTATATGTGTAATCATCATATAAATCATAATAATGAAATCTGAAAACCAAAACTAGGATCAAAATTCCTAAAGTTCACGAATTATACTGAAATTTCTAAAATTACAAAAGATCGAAACCAAGATCTCAAACCTTGCTAAAAATTGATAGTATAATTCTATATGTTTACTAGGAGCAAAATATGTTATTAACACATAAAATAAAAAAGCTTAAAGGATAAACCTTGAACAAAGAAGAAACGATAATATATTTGTATAGTTATGTTTATTTTGGTGTGAGGAACATATACAATTTATAAAAATCTAACATTTCAATATCTAAGACATTCAAATGCTTTTTTCTTCAAATAATATTTTATAAGTTCAAGATCTTGCTACTTTTATTTACAAGAATTAGTCATCTTTTATATGATTAAAATTATAACAAGTCAAAGCATGTTTTCATAGTACAAAAAACTAGCTTACTCGATATGAGATTGCTTTGCTCTTACGAAAATTAATCTCGCTTTGATAATATTTGTCGGTCTAAAGATCAAATTTATTTTATATGAAAATTGTATATATGTGGACAATGATATAAAGTATGCGTCCATATAGTAGTATTTTAAAGTTCATTTAATTATTATAAGAATATTGGGGACTTAGTTTGACATGTTATGCTGCATATAAAGGTCAAATCAATAAACATTGTTTCTAAATGTGATTTTGATTTATGTTACATACAAAAAATTGATATATACTTAATAACCATTTACTCATGAAGAACTTCTCCACTATTTAGAGTATGTGGAATCTAAGGTATTATAATAAGCATAATACTACTATTTAGAGTAGTGGAATCTAAGGTATTATAATAAGCATAATACTAGTTACTAGATGAAGTTATATTTTTGATGCAATTACAATTGAAGTATGGAATAGCCACAACTTTTTTGTTTTGAATGGTAAATTGAATCATCTATTGACAAATCATCAATATGGTGAGCATTAATATTGAAACTACCTATGTATTATATTTAGTTTATACCTTATAGGGAAATAAATAGATATAATAATTTAAGTATTTTGATATAAGACGTATGTATCTAGATTTGAGAATGAAGACTCTTATGTTCACATGTATGAAGATTTTTCACGCCAAAACAAAAGAATGATTGGTTTACGCTAAAATTTTGATAACAATTTATGTTCTTTAGAATCACTTCTCGTGAGGAGGCTGAAGTCGTTATCTAAGGTGTTTTGATTCATTAAATGTTATATTAGCACAATGTTGAGCATTTGGAAATGACCATTGATGTTGCCTCATAGTGAAATTGTTTAATTTGACTACGCATGCTATCTCATTATTATAAACTAGTATCTGGCACGCACGATGCATGTGTGCATATAATGTAAAAAAATGTTGTAAAATACAAAAATTTAAAGAGTACTTGTGCAAATAACGATATTAAAAAGGTGAAAACTATTGAATCACGTACGACCAATTCCATTATTAATAATGGAGATCCAAAAAGGGCATAAGCCCTGGTAATATTGGCGACAATGGAGGCATCAATTGTGGTATCTCCTTGATGGATTGTGGATATTTTATTAACTATTAGTTATGTTTTTCCATTATGGTTTTTTTTGTAGTAGTTGGAAATGGAATGAACGGTTAGGAATAGAGATAGCAAGTAGGATATTATGGAATTTTGAAAAAAGACCATGGAAATGTGTCCTTTATAAATAGTAGATATTTGGGGGATTGTATAAAACATGTGAATGGTGAAGTAATAATTTCATTTAAGTTGAAATGTTAATAGTGAAGTAATTATTTCATTTAAGTTGAAAGGTGAATCGACGAAAAAATTATATTAACCTAAAGAAGTATGACATTTGTTTGAATATCAAAATATAAAATATGTTGATTTTCAGTGTATATATATAAACTACAAAAATGAATGATATGACTCATTGGTGTAATAACGTATAAATCAAATTATTGTAGATATTCTTGATAAGAGAAACAAAATATAAACACTTTATCAGTACAAGAGTAATAGATACGGTGGTAAATGTACGAATGCAGACTTGTAAACGGAATAGAATGGCATTTTCGGAATTTCAAAAGGACACCGAGTAAATTAGTTTAATAAATTTTCTTTTACGAAAATTTAAAGAGTACTTGTGTAAATGACGATAGTTGAAAAGGTGAAAACTGTTGAATCGCGTAAGACCAATTCCATTATTAATAGTGGAGATCCAGAAAGGCATAAGCCCTAGTAATATTAGCGACAGTGGACGCATAAATTGTGGTATCTCCTTGATGGATTATGGATATTTTATTAACTATTAGTTTGTGTTTTTCCATTATGATTTTTTTGCTTTTTTGCAATAGTTGGAAATGGAATGAACGGTTAGGAATAGAGATGGCAAGGAGGATATTATGGAATTTTGAAAAAAGACCATGGAAATATGCCCTTTATAAATGGTAGATATTGGGAGGGGGGGAGGGTGTATAAAAAATGTGAATGGTGGAGTTATAATTTCATTTAAGTTTAAATGTGAATAGCGAAGTAATTATTTCATTTAAGTTGAAAGGTGAATGAACGAAAAAATTATATTAACCTAAAGAAGTATGATATTTGATTGAATATCAAAATATAAAATAAGCTGATTTTGGGGGTGTGTGTGTGTGTGTATAAAGTACAGAAATGAACGATATGAGACTCATTGGTGTAATAACTTATAAATCAAATTATTGTAGATATTCTTGGTAAGAGAAACAAAATATATTTATTAGTACAAGAGTAATGGATAGGGTGGTAAATGTACGAGTGCAGACTTGTAAACGAAATAGAAGGGTATTTTTGGAAAGTCAAAAGACACCGAGTAAATTAGTTCAATAAATTTTCTTTATTAACAGCAGAGATATGATATAATATGTATTAAAAGTTGAAACTAAGGATTTTCTTTTATCACAAGATAGTGGATGTAACCACCCGTAAAATTTCGATAATTAAATCTGTTAATTTAATAAAATTTTGTAATTTAATATTGAAGAAAATAAAAGATTTTGTGAATTGAAAATGGAAATAACATCTTGAATGAAATTCCAATGAATATTAAGATGATAAAAAAACTAATCAATAACAATTTCAATGATGAAATAAAGAAGATAGTTATAACTGGTTACGAGATCGAATATAAGAAACAAATGTAAATATATAATTGTTGTATGAAATAGAGAGTTAATGATAATTAAATAAAATCGATATTTTATAAGAATTGGAACATTTGTTTGTAAATAATGGATTCAAAAATGTAATTAAAGGTTATGGTAACGATCGTTATGGGTTACCTATTTAATCAGTCTATAAAATTTATTGAAAATCAATTATATTTAAATGGTAAGGAAATGAAATTAAATACTATATCAATTGAAACTAGGATGAAATGAATGTAATAAAAATAAACCAATGATATTTTACCAATAAAATGATAAATAGATTCAATAACAAGATTTAAAAATCAAATGTATGGATTTAATTGGGAATTTAAATTATAATTACTGAATTAATTGAAATTTGGAATTGACGGCTGTAATTTGTGAAATGGCCAATAATAAGTTAATAAAAGAATTTTTTTTTAAAGGATTTTAAATTTTTAAGCAATCCAAAGTGATAAAAATTGGAAATAATGATAATTGGATGGAAATGTGATTTAGTTTAATATTAATTTATTTAATTAACTAGAAAATAACCATTTTGATCACTGACTCAGATTTCGACAAAACCAGTTTTATCGAATCCGTAACGGTGGATTATTGTAGGATTTCAAGTTTCATGGCGATCGAACTTGTCGTTTGATCGTACGAGCTCGAAACGCCTAAAAATCAATTTAATTGAAATCAATTGAAACCAATTTGAAATAAATTGATTTTAGCATAACTTCTCCATACGATGAAATTTGGACCTGAAATATGTTCCATTGATTTTAAAATATTTTAAAACGTCTATTTTGATATATGGGTTGGCTCATTTTCGTTTCAGAGGCAGAACGCGCTTTTGCGCCGATATCATTCAATCAAATCTGATCTGTTCTTTCTTTTTCAACCTTACATATATATATATATATATATAGTTATAAACCCTAGCAGCCTGCTATTTCTCATTTCTATACGTACAAAACTTATGTTGCTCCTCTTTCTCAATGGCAGACAAACCCTAAATTATCCAATTCAATTTCAATTCAAAAATCAACTTCAAAAATTTAAACTCCTCAATACATATCAAATTTTATATCGATCTGAAACTCTCGATGAGCGCATCTCGGATCTGTAATTTGTTTTCCAATTTGAACCTCTGTTTGTCCACAAATTGGAGAACGAATTCCGGTCGTTCATTGGCGCTCGATAATCGGTGTCCGGTCGACAAATCAATAGCACTGTTGCGTGGAGAGACGAACACGTAGTACATCGGTGCAGTTAGCTGAAGGTTTTATCGGCTGGATCGTCAGAAAAATTAGGTTAGGGTTTGGAAATATATGCGACGGCTAGGGGTTTTCATCGCCGATCGGCGAGTTCGTTGGGTGTGGTGCTTCGCGAGGGGGCGGCGAAGCCGTGGTAGGGGCGGCGGCATCTATGGTCGACGGTCTGGAAGAGGCATTCAGGTGACGTGTCGTTTATTTTAATCTATTTTATTTATTTCAATTTTAAATCGTGTAACTTCTAACTCGAATAACTTTCGCATACGAGGTCCTTTTCGCGCACGGCTTTTTGCTTGGGATCGTATCGGAATTCCATACATTTTGACTCTGGTTTGGACGAATTCTGAGGCTGTTCAAATTTTGGGTTCAAATTGGATTTAAATTCAATTTAAATTCAAAAGGTGAGTGTTTAACTCACTCACAACTTCTAAAATTTCTTATGTTTGGTAAATTGATTTATGATGTGATTAAAAATTTATTTATGACTGTTTGGCATATTTTTAATCATCATTCCAGTTAAATTGAATTTATTGAATTAAATTATTATTTAATTTATTATTGTATATAAACTGTCACTTAAACAGCTATTTAATTTATCATTGAATGTAAACTGCCAGTAAAGGCCTGCCATTTATTATATGTTCTATATTGATGTTATTGATTGAATTGGATGATGATTGTGATAAATGTTTGATGATTGATATTGGATGAATGGATGTCGTATTTTATACTGTTATCAACTGCAAGTTGTTATGGATTTTATTTCATTCGGTACTGCGGTTTGAAATGATATATAACCATATTTATGTTTTAAGTTACGGATTGAAATGATAAATATCTGTATCACTTGATCATAGGATAAAAATTTATATACAGACACCGTGGTCTATATATAAAAATATTTTGAAATGATTTCTATGGTTTTGTAAAGAAATATATGGGTTACATAAATATTGATTTTAGATGTTATATAAACGTTACTTTTTTTTATTTTTAGCTATGTATAAATTTGTTTTGAAATATAAAATAAGTTAAATAATAAAGTTTGATTTCTTTTATATAATATATATGATTAAGTATCTGTTTAAATTATATTGTATATATAGTTTATAATGACTTAAATAAATTAAGGTTGGAAGATAAATTGGAAATTTATTTGAAATTGAATTTATTTAAAAATTAAACTCAAATAAGTTGATGTAAAATTTATTAAATTTGGAACTTAAAAAGGTATGATTTTATAACTTGATTTTGATTTAAGGTGAATTAAAAGAATATTTCAAGTATAAATAAATTTATTTCTAATTTGAGTTGTATTTAGATGATAATGGATTTATTATGTAAAATATTTCAAACTAAATAATAGAAAAGTGAATTGTTGAATCGTAATTACCAAACTCAGTTTGAAATTGTGAATACTTAAAGTTTGAAATATATTAAATTTGAAATGGTTTATTCTATGGACCTAATCTGTTTTGAAATCAATATAACTTGAAATAGTTTATTTGAAAACTGAATTGCATTGAAATTTATGATTTGGGATTTGATAAAATTCAAAATCTAAAAATTAGAGTTGTTTTGGAATTGATTGGTGAAATTTAAGAAGCTAGTTTATTATATAAAGTATTTTAATATTTAAACTGTTTAAGTGATGGAAGTTATGTTTCAAAGTTACGAGTTTCAAAGTTACGAGTTTCAAAGTATTATGATTTGGAAGTGTTATAATTTCAAGTGTTTGGTTTCGAAGTGTATAACTTTGAAAGTGCTATGATTTTTGAAGGTATATATTTGAGATAAAAATGATATTATATTGATTTGGGTTTTAATAAAAATGATATCATATTGGTTTGGTTTTGAAAGGGAAATGATATCGTATTTATATGCTTTTGAAATGGATAGTATATTATGGTTTTGAAAAATAATTATTTTGAAACGACCGCGGTATTATAATAACGTTTGGTTGTTGAAGAGAGCGGAATCGTACGTTTTCATACTCTGCCAACTCCGAAAACCACTTTAACAACCGTGTACGCGGTGAAGATTACAGAATGAAGTAGGATGGTGGCGGCGTTCCTTTAAGGTATATACGTGGACCCAACTCCCGTGAGTTGGCATAAGATGGCTAAAACATGAGTGATTGATGGGCTAATGAGGTAGCACATTTGATCGGGCACATCTCTTCGATATTATACTTTGACTTTTGAATTTATTCGGTGGCCACTTTTGATTTTTTTGATTTGGGGGTGTGGCTCGAGGTGGGCGGTAGCTGCGGCTATGCATTACCACCGGCCCAGAAGCGTAATTGGTATATCTACCCTGGCATTGCCTCGTCGTGCCGTGTCACCTACCCTAGCGCGCCTTGTACGAGTTTGATTTGTGTCGTAACTATGGAGTATCCTCTGGTAGCCTCCCGATCATGAGGTATTACGGTATTGTATAGACTATTGGCACTACTACGTGTTAAGGGCTATATTGGTAACTCGTTAACGCTATTTTAAAGAAATTTATTTTACTATTAGACACTATTATGATAGTGAAATATTACTACATAGTAAATAGTTTAACGAATCCTTAGAAGATGTGAATCCCAAGCATCTCTTGAGTTACTGCACTCACGTTGACACTGGATATGAGATGTCAAATCGCATAAACATCTCTGACGTCGTTCCACTCATATTATTTACCGTTGATTTAACTTACATAAGATCTTTTAGTTCTGACTCGAGTGTTGTGTCTTTTCAATTCGCTCGGGTCAGTCTGAGCATTTCAGGATTTGGAGATTTCATTCTGGAGGACGAAGACGAAGATTTTATTACTATTATTTATTTCATTATTCCACTGCATTCATACTATTCCGATGCATTATTAATTATTCTATGGTATGTGTAACTCCGATCTGTGTTGTACAAGTATAATCAAATGTTTTGTAAAACAGCTTCATGAACTGTTATTTGATTATTGTATTTTGTCATTCCGCTGTGAGATTCTATTTTTGTTCAATTTCTTTCTCTGCTTTTCTTATTCACCCCAATAACAATTCGTCCTTTTGTATGGTTTGAGTTTAACGTGTGTGGATTATCGTCGATTTAAAGCGTACAAAAAGACGGGCTGTTACAGCGGACATTTGACAATATCAAAAACTACATATATATTGGCTCTACCTATGCAACAATGTATCCAACAACAAAATTAATGCAGTCAAATCAAGTTTATCGACATTAAGTTCCATAAAGCTATTTTTAACAAATCGAGAAGCATACAAAGTAATGATTGTTTGTTATTGTTCGTGATAAATGTTAAGCCGCAATGTCATTGTTGATTTGTATGCTAATATGATTATAAAGTGTGTGCACCATGAGATAGTTAATTTATTTCCGTAAAAATGAAATTGAACTAAAATGGTGTTGCTATTTATTATGGGCAAATTTGGCACACCCTCGAAATACACACAAGCTAGTTGGAAAATATTCTTAAGGTTAGAACATGCAGCTTGGTTGAAACTGCATCTCAATCTGATTTACAATTTAAAGATATAATCTTAAAAAGGGTCCTCCACCTCACCAATTTGGATCTCACCTTGAAGAGCTGCTATCATTTCAACCAAATGGAATATGCAGACATTGGAATGTCTACTAGACGGTACAAAACAATTGGTCCATATTTCATTTAATTCCAACTTGAAACGAAGAAGCTATGACACAAAGAAGATCAATCTAGAAACGAACAGCAAAAGTGGTCCGGCAGGGAGTAAGTGCCAAACAAGAATAATGATCTGGTAGGCTTGTCGAACTGTTTTCTTACCGAACTGTTTCCTATCTAAATGTTTTCTATCGAACCGAATTGGCCATACATGAAAAGTGCCTATTTTATAGAAACCTCATGCCTACAAATATCTCATGGATGAACAGTAATGGTGGACAAGTTTGAAGCATCAGAAACCATCAGACCGACCTCTACCTAATCGAATTTGCGAAATAGAATTTCTAGAGCACTTTTCTTCAGATCGACGACATCAGAATTTTGCCAACTACAAATCAAGTAACCTACAATCAATGTAACCAATCCATAGAGATCTAGCAAGCATTGTAGCAATTGTAAACTAGAGAAATCGTAATAAAAAAAGATAAAAAGGACATAGATCGATGATTACTGAAACACTATTAAATTATGTGTTATCTATTTTCCTTGTACTTCTTGCTTTCTGGCATATCTAACTGTTATTTTGTGATTTGAATTAGAGTAAGAATTTAGCATATTTGACAAACAGATATCTCATATCCAGAAACCAGCCCTAGAAGTACACTCAGAATTAGGGATGTTATGGTGATGTGTTATGGTGATGAAAAACGTCACTGATACGAGTCCATTACTATATCGATACATTGGTAAATCAAAAATAATAGCCGATATTTTATCGTACCGTTGCTAAAACAATCATTCGTATACCGATAAACCGGTAAACCGGTAAACCGTTGATTGGTAATGGTAAATTTACCAATGCATAAAGTATTTTTAAAAAATCATTAAAATTTTGATAATGATAAAAATGTAAATATTTGGTTTTTGATTCTAACTTCATTAATATTATATGAAGATTCTGATTTATTTCAGTTAACACAAAAAAAATTCTTAATTCATCGTAAATTATTTGTAATAATATAAAATAATAGCTTTTCTAATCTTAGACTATGAATCTAAAATAAAAATAAAAAACATCATAAGTAACACTACAAACTACTTACAAACTGACATGTCTTCGAAAGTGCCCGTGGTTATGATTAATTTTTTAAATAATGAAAATAAAATTAATGATTGACAAATTCACCGTTACCACTGGTTTTAGCATTCCGTTATTGCTACATTTATCATTAACAAAAGCAAATTTACCGTTGTCATACTAATAACATTGGCATACCGATATATCTCAATATTGGTTACCAATCGTTTGATATTGGTATGATAATGGTAATTTACCATTATTATAACAGCTATACTCATGATCCTAACTCTTAAGCTCCACCAAATCTCTGTTCTTGAATGTTTCATCATTTTTAACACGAACATTTTAGTTTTTTCAATGAAAACTCAATTCAAATCATGAACTCACCCGCTAGAGAGCAAGGATCAAAGAGAACGTTGTTGGATGAAGAGCAGTCTGCCCATAGGGTCCGTAAGAAAGCAACGTCGGGTTCGAGTCACCTTTACCAAGGAAGAGATACAAACATGCAAATATGAAAGCTTCTATCTTAGCTAAGCACAAGGTCTTTAGACGCATGAAGCAAACAGCACCAGCATAAGTCCATAAAGACCGAACCGAGATTTCTGTTGGCAACCCATAAGGAATGGGTACCAGAGAACGGGTAAGGCAGGAAAAAGCCATAAAATAGGGACTTCCACTCGACCGAACCACATGCTTAGAACTGCCGAAATAGGACCGCCTAAGTTCAGACCAATTGGTCCATAGATGGTTGATCTACTGCACAAGAGGCACGGCGTTGCCCACCAAGACCACAATGAAGCACTTCGATGGTAGAAGAGCAAATCGCTCAGATATCACATCGGATATTGAACGAACAAAATAAAAGACCTGACGTTGCGAGATAAACCAGAATCCGTTCACTCCAAACATTCGACAAGCAATTAACCTCCTTGAGTTTAATAAGTCGATTATCGAACCATACGCTGAAAAAAAAATCTCACAATGCATTTGAGGTGCTACATTCAGCATATGAAAGCAGTTGAAACTACAAAGAAAGTAATGTATCGTTGTTTTCCTATATTTTTGTCAAATTTAACGTCTATTTTGTTTAGCCGTTTAGAGCATAGATTCATTAGCACCTAGATCATGTTAAAGGAGATGTTCATGACTCGATTTAAAGTTTACGCCGTTCAACCTAAAAATGTATTGTGCTTGTATATCAAACAAAAGAATGGAGAAACTCTACAAAGCTATCTTACATGATTCAATGCTATACAGATCGTTATACGTCAACTGGATGAACGAATTGTATTTATGGTTGTCTCAAGAATCAATGGAAAAACAGAGTTTTACGGATAACTTAAGAAAAACCCGACTGTCAACTTGAAGGACTTCTACTGTTAAGCCGATAAGTACATGCACTTGAAGGATTCTAATATCGAGACAAGACTGATCGATGTCAACCAAGTTGGAGATGAAAAGCCTCGAAATAAGGGTGCATGAAAGATAAATGACAAGGCTCGAGGAAAGAAAACTTTAGGGGAGGATAGAGCAAGTTTCCTCATTCAAAGCTTATGGAAACTCTGTGCAATATTCATACTTTCTATGTCATTGTAATAAATTATTTTAAAATGAAATAAAACGTTCGAGTTCAATTATTGGATAATTTTAATTTTTGAAATATATTTTACTACATTATAGATTACTTGATAAAGGATTTTGATTTAATAAATTAAATTAACTAATAAATTCTTTTCAAAATATATATTGAACTCAAATAAAATATTTACAATGAATATAAAATATTTTTGTATTGTACATAATTTCATATGGTTGAAATAGATGAAAAGAAATTTTATTTAACATTATTATAATGAATGAATCAACGAAAGTAAATAACCAGTGACTTTAAATATTTTAGGTAATCTATTGAAAAATATGTGTAAATAGCGAATTCAATCCAATTGTATATATATATATATTCATAAATAGATTATAGAATTATTTATGCATAAGTAAAGAGATCGTTAATTGCAATTAAAAGGGTTAAAATGGAAATTATTTTCTATAGAGAGTTAAGTGAAAAATGAAGAAAGAAATATTAATAATAAATAGAAGTAGCTCATTTTCTCTCCTTAATTCTAGAAAGATCCATTTTCATCTCAATGCCTTGGCCCAAAACTATCACCCAAATCTCCCAACCCTATCTCGGATTGCTGCTCAAAAATTAAGAACGGAAAAAGAATAACGATGGAGAAAAAAAGTCGCGGGTGATCTGGAAGGCACCAACACAAGGGAAAACGGTCGATTGAGGGAGAAGCGACCTTGGCGGTTGAAGGGGAGACGTGCGGAGGTGCGTTCATAGATGCACGCATGAGGGAGGGGACAGGTGGAGCATGGATGGCGCTCGTAACATCGACGACTAGGGGACTGGCACTGAGATGGTAGAGACAATGGTTCAAACAATGTGCAATGTTTAATGGTGAAGATTGTAAAGGCAGCGAAACTTTGGTTTGGAAAGTAGTGTTCACCAATTTCGATGAATTACTTTTGTGCCTTGCATCTACGTCTAGATCTATTTTTCATCATTTTGCTTTAATTATTAGATGACGAATCATGGTTAAAATGGATTGCATTGATTGGTGTATCCTTATCAGTTTGTTGTTGTGGTGAGATACTTGTTGATTGTAAAGTACCACACATTATATGTTGTTGCACAATAAATAGATATAAATAATGGGAAACGACACTTGATATTGATCAGAAGGGAGTAAATGAATTAACATGTGAAATTTTGATTCAAATAAAAATATTTTGAATAAATAGTGAATTTTTGAGTTTTTGTTTAATATTGAAAATATCATTATTGATAGAAAACATGGAAGTGAAATATTCTTAAGAATCGTGTGGATGGAAATTATTTGGAGAATGATCATTTTTGGGATTTGTTTAAATTAGTGGACTTTTGAATTTTAAATTTTGATTCAAATAAAAGTGCATTTAAAATTTATATTTTAAAGTGATGAATTTGTTATTATGGGATTTGAATAAATAGGAAGTTCTATAAAATAATATTTATGGAATTATAATCAGATGTATGTTATCTAATTATTGTATAGAAACTATTTGAAAATTTTATTATATATTTTACCAAGAATAACTTTGAAAGTAATATATTTAGTATTTGATTATTTTCAAATAAAAAAAATTGTTTCAAAAGCCTTAGGAAATATGTATATAAAGGAATTTGAATTAAACTAATATGAAAAGTGTAATTTTTGGGATTTGGTTACAGAAATAAAGTTTATAAATAGATATATTTTAATGTTAAATATTTGGAAGAGTCTACATAAAATAAAATTTTAGTTTGGTGGGTTACTTCTCAATAATAGTTTACAAGTAATTTGAAATCAGAATAAGGGTTCTAATATATTGGTGTTGGAATTTTATTTTATGCCTTTGGGAAATTTTAAAAAAATTATATTAGTGTTGGAATTTTATTTCAATGCTTTGAGAATTATTTCAAATTGAAAATCCTTAGTATGATTTAATTCGTTATTTAAAGGAAATCATAAATTATAAAAACTTCTTTGATATTATTATTTTCAAATGATTAGAGAAAACCTTTTAAAACGTAAGAACTATTTGGATTTGAAATTAAATGAAGGTTTAAAATATTGATTTCCTAGTAATAATTAAATAAGAAATTTTCAAATATTGGTTTTGGAAACTATTTAAGGATTTTAGGAAAGAAGGAGAATTATATAATTAAATAATCTATAAATTTAATAATATTTTTTAAAATTGTATCGAAGGTTTTGGAAAAATGAGTATTTTATAATGAAACTCATTTGAATCAATAAACAATTGAATTATATGAATGCATGTTAATTCTATATTATGAAAATTCTAAGTAAATAAATTAGTAATACCGAGAGGTATAAAACGTACGGTAATATTTGTCAATTACTCCTTTGACTCGTGATATAGGTTATTACGATAGAGCGAATGTAATTTATGAACATTGAATAAACGGATAAGTATAACCCGATGGTATGGAATGCATGGATTGATATTTATTCGGTTATCCCCTGTAAGTAGATGATACCCATACGGAGATAGTGGTGGCAATATTGTGGTATTGCATGTGTGAATAAGAGGTGATGCTCGTTGTGGTAGGCAAGGTCGTGTGCCTATAGCTATGTGCTTATATGTATACACACACACACACATATATATATATGGTTGTGTGCCTACATAGATGTATAAGTATATCTATCACTGTGTATGTTGTATGTTCCTATTATACGTGGAGTAAATCAGATTATGCTAGTATCCATTCTAATAGCTTGATAGCGGGGCCGCATCTCAGATTTGTAACACAGTTTGTATTATATAGCTGTGTGTTATTGCCCTAATGTCATATAAGCCAACAGTCTGTTATCATAGGGCACTTGTTGGGTCGTGACCAATGCTTAGCGTTGGCTAGCACCAAACGATATTAGACGCGTTGGCTGTTGAGATAACTAAAGACGGTAGGAGCCATGCCAAACGGGTACGTGTGTATTCTCCTGAAGCAAGCGAATAGTTGTCAGTCTCCCGTATGATTATGATGTGTGATAGGTGGACATATATATTATTTATATACCTCATTTTGAGATAATGAATTGTGATTGTACCTGAAATTGTGTGTCTAGCGTATGGTCAATCCTCGTATTTTTCATATGTTTTCGTTAGATATGCGAGTGGCTATCCTTTACATACGAGTGCCCTATTCTTTGTTAATATGCGTTGCTATTGGATGTTTGGATACCTTATCTATCATATCTGATGTGTTGTTTATTTTGCTGGGTGATAATTATCTATTTCATATGGCACGTTATATGCTTCTCCTTTTTGGATTTGTTGTGTGTGTGTAAGGAACTAGCTGTGTGCTCGTACATTTTATGTTATAAATTATGTGATTGTTTTTTGTTATGAATAGTTGTGGGCTCACCTATATCTAAACTTGTGTGCATGACAAAAGGTATGATTAACCGTGTGCTCATCTACCTTGTATCATATTATTATATCACCATGTTATATTCGTGTTAGTTGTGATTATATATTGATATCCACATTCTAGACATAGTCTGACCCACGTGTTATTTTATAATATTTAGATAAGTCCGAAACATTTCAGGTCCAGAGACGAAGAGACCAATTGTGGTTGTTGGGCATAGCTAGAAGCTAGTTTATTTGTGGGATAATGTACCATATATATATATATTATGTTATGTTATCATTTGATGGGATGTACGTAACGGATATGTTGTATAAATATTTTTAGGATAGTGGGCATTTAACTCATTTGTAGATCCACTCGTACTATGTACTTCATATTATATATATTATCAATGTGTTTTTGATTCTGTGTTTTTGCTATTATTTTATATTGTGTACTGCTCTATCCTGCAGACACACGTGTTTATTGCTTTATACCGATACCGAGTATGTATAGGTTGTGCAGTTAAAGCGCTTAATAATTTCATAGTGGTGTATGTGCAAAAAATTGTGGCGGTGGTATCGCAAAAATTAGCGGATGTGCAAGAAGCCTCATGAAATATAAAATCAAATATTTAAAATTAATTTATTCTCCTTCTCACATCGTTTGTGTAAGAAAAAAAACAATATTTAATCTTATATAACAAAACCGAAGAATATCATGATTTATACAGACTAAATTTGACGACTGCAATAGATTCCTAACTTATATTGAGTATTTATGCCTAAAAATTTGATCTTTACGCTAAATTTGTTGATTTGATTTAAAAGAGAACTAATAAAATCAACCTCTACATATTAATGTTGCTAAAATGGATTCTAAAAGGCCTTGATTTAAGAGATGTTGCAGAGAATAGAGGGGATTAAGCGGATCCATCGAGTATGTAGTAGTATAAGATTTTGAAATACATATCAGTGTTAGCCTAAGGAAATATTCATATGTGACAGTCCAATATCGTCTCATTCTTCATATTATCGGACGATATTACCTAGTAATATTATTTGATAGTATGGTTATAGAGGTGGAGTGTTACATTTCGAATAGGAATTAGTTTCAACTAAGGAAACTATAGATTATGGTGAACCAATGACTGGAGGAGTCAACATCAGCAGAGATAAGAACAGGCAAATATTGCATCGTCCAGGAGATCTATGGCCATGAGATAAATGACTGCTGATATCTCAGAGATATAATCGAGAAGCACGTCCGAGAGGAGATGTTTCTGCGGTACATTGAAGGCCCACCAATGGTGGTAAAGCATTAATTGGGCGACAATCTCAATAGCCAACAAATTATGTGGTGATTACTCCTGGCAGCTCGGGTGGCACGTATAGGCATAGGTCATCCCCTGAAGGCGCCAAGAGATGATTCTTGGATTTGTTTTGTTTATTTTGTATTGAAATAAAGTTCGCGGGTGTTCATTGGTATGCCTACACATATATGTGATCCAAAGACAGATCACACAGGCATGCTCCAGACTAAAACCTAATGGGCATTCATTTCGATCCGAACCTTTAGTTTTGATTTTTATATTTTCTTTATGAATTTTGTTTCTATTTAGTTATGATCTTGATTTTCTAGACCGATAGAATTGTGTCTTGTGATTGATTTATGAACCAGCTGATTTGTGTTCTGGATCATATGAGCTGATAGTACTCTTTTCTGTTTAGTGGTATAACATTATGGAATTAATGTATGAATTGTTGGGCTTGCTTCCATCCTTTGTAGGTGACTCCAGCGAAAGTACCACGAACCCCATTCTGCGGGTCCTCGATGGAACTGAGTCCTTATGGAGAAAGAGTATAAACGATGCTCAGGGGTACAGTGTCGGATCCACGCGGACGTTAAAACATGTCATTTTACTGCTACGCATCCAAAGACAAATGGATGGACTTGTTGGATATTTTTTGACCTAGATGTCATAAACCCCTTTCACCGACAAATGCTTGAAATGACCCGTTCGTTGTTTCTTAACTCTGCCAAAGATAGAGGATTATAAATTCATTTAACTCCACTTATAGCATTAGCGGCTTTGAAATGACCTGTACGTTGTTTCATCGACAAATGCTTGAAATGACCTGTACGTTGAGATATGCTTTATAGCTTAGATAAGTGGTATCATGGGAGACAAAGGACTTGTAGCATTAGATGACTGGTGTCGTTCTAAATGCATATTATTTGTACACTTATTAGATACAGAGATACACTTTAACATTAGTGGCCTTATCGATTTCCTGAAAGAACAAACATGCAAACTGAATGTAACAAATGTTGAAATATTATGGCTAAATTTTTTAACTAACAAATGTTAGGCATATGAGACCTGTTCTTGCACTCCATCAACCTTGCATGAGCGAATAAGTGTTACAAGAGCAAGCACGCCACCCGCCAATGCAACGTCCGTGCTGCATTTATCATCAGCAGCCAAATTTGCCAGTGCACCAGCAGCACGTTCCTGTTCAAACTAGTCATGTGAGATTTTAACACTCACTGCTCTAATAGAAGCATATACATATTAGGGAAGAAAGTACTGTTTTTGATTTAAATATGTATATATGTAGATAGTATGTACATGTATGTACATGCATCTGTGTGCATGTATAAATGCATATGACCTATAACCATTAGTACTAGTAGTAGTGATAAGGTCTACAGTTGTGTAGCCATGGGTCTTCATCTGATAGGCACGTAGCTGTAATCCAATTTCACCCAATAAAAAAAGGGGTGTACGCTAGTAAACCATTTTAATAAAGACATACAAGAACACCATTAGCACCGGAGGGCCACTTAAATATAAGATCCACAAGAGCCTTCACGCCACCAGCTTCAGCAATAGCAGCCTAAGTAAAATTTATGTGTGAATCGACAACATAATAAATATTTTTAAAGCTAAATTATAGTATACACTGGGCAGTTGCAAAATCAAAAACCTTATGCTCTTCTCCTACAGAAAGATTCCAAAGCCCACCAGCTGCCTCTTCAGCGACAAGCTTGTTCATGGACCTTGCTAAATCCACAAGTATCCTAATCCCACCTTCATCAGCAACTGCTTTAGCAACTTTTGAATTCACAGATAAATTTGCTATCGCCTGATTTGCACAACAAAGCTTTCATTGATTGAAAATTATTCAAATACCTAGTTTATTTTATCGCTGTTTAATCTAATTTTAAGAGAATAGTAAAATTAGAAGTGCTTGGATAATTAGGTTGAAATACCAATACAATCTGGTTTTGAGATAACTAAAGAATAAGCGAAAAAATTTCTAATGACTTACTAACTTAGCTACTTTGAAATCAAAATATTAAGTTTTTGTCAAACACTTCTAAGTTCAATGAAAGAAAAAAACTTATAAGCTTTTTTTCCTAATTATGTGGTGTTAAGCATCCTCCAAAGTTATTGGCAAAGAAATATATTTCAACCTTTGCAGCTTCAGACTGTATGCTTTCTTTACGTGACCTAGCAAGCTCTAAAAGTAATGGAACCCCATTGTTCTTCATAACTGCTTCGGCTCTTGCATGGTCTACATTAACATTTTCATCATCGATCACCACAAATGTAGCAAGCCCATTTGCAGCTCTTTCCTGCACATCCTCTTGGCAGCTTTCCACCAAACTCAATAAAAGCGCCACCCCTTGATTTAACCAAAACTCGTCAATACCGTTTGGGTTGGTCTCCGCTATTCTAAGTAAACACTGTGACAAAATCCACTCTAACCAGCTCTTAATATCACAAAAATGCCTATCCTTAATTGAAAAGAAAGAACTAATGGTCCTTTTAGAGACATCTACGAAAGACGCAATAAGCAACTTCCCTTTCCTACTGTAAGTGATAGGACTAATTTTTCCCTCAATCTCAACTTCCACGCAGTTCAATGCACACATAACTTTCAAGTTTTTAAAAGTTGACAAAATCCTAGACACCACATTTGGACCCACGTCAGTTCGAGAAACATCTAACCCAGCTAAATTTGGCAAGTTGCTCCAAGCAAGAGCAGCTGATGCCCATTTCATATTTTTAGTGCCAGCAACTGATAAAAACTTGAGTGATGAAACATTTCCAATTTCGCTCTCATCCAAATTCAAACAATCGGTCAAAGCAATCTCTTCTAAACCCAAACAATATCTCCCAAGTGCACCAATAGCTTTGGCATCAATCTCCCTCACACCCGAAAGTCTCAACTTCTTCAACTTCGGACAGCACAAAGCAACCTGATATATTGCATCACTTGTAACCTTTTCACAACCTTCTGGACCAATTTGCAAGCTTTCTAGAAGTTCATGTCTGGCAGCAATAACACAAAGAGTAGCATCAGTTATATCCCTGCAAGAATCAGCAATTATCTCTTTCAGATTGCGTGCCCCTAGATGGATAATCGCAGAAGCGGAGTCAGACCCGCTAAATCTGATGCTGTGAAGCTCAGAACAGCGTGTGGATAACGAAATTGAGGTGTTTGTATCAAAATTAAAAGATTTGAAGTCGAGATTGAACCACAAGCAAGGTGATGACCCAAGATGTTTCCAGGTTTTGCAAGTGGAACCCAAGCTAGCGCGATCACGGTAATTGAGGCAGGATAGGAGCTGGATTAGGGTATCATGGGGTAATCTAGTCCAATCAACGATGACATCGTCGGAAAGATCGCCGGAGTTCGTGCCCGGAATGGCTGAAGTGTCATCATTTTCGGGAAAGCATGGGGAAGAGACGATCTTTTCTTTGCCTTTTGTATTGGTGGACTTTCTACGAACTCTTCGGCTCATTCTCCGTGATCAAACCCTATCCTTGATTTTGGTTTTGTTTGATTTTACAATAATTTATCATTAGTAGAGGGAGCAAGCAGTCAATGGAGCTTGAATTGGCTTTTCTCACATCCCTCACCTTCAACCACTAATTTAGCAATTCGATTTAGGGTTTTTCCCAGGATTGAAAGGAGATTGACTGATGATGAAGATGTATTTATAGGAAGAAAAATGCAATTTTCTTTTTTCTTAATTATTATGTTTATGTTTATGTACGCAAGAATTAATGCAAGTGTTAGTGATACATACATGATTCATATTCGTATTAATACATGATACACAGGCACAATACTGAATTGGACAGACAATAGAATGTGCAATTGTTAAAAATAAATGTAGGCATCGATAGGTAGCGATAGCTATATCCTATATGTTTTAATTTCATGGATGGGATATGTTATAGTCCACTGAGAATTATTCCATTAAAGTTTCAAGTTGAATGCTTAATCTGAAAATACTCATACACTATTTAAACTTAAAAGTTGCTAAAATTGTAATCTACTAACGGTTTGTGCATGAGTTACACTCACTCTACATTTTCGTTGAAAATAACTAGGTAGTGTTTGATTTAAAAACGAATTTTGTGTTTTCGGTTTCAGTATGTATGTCAAATGTAAGAAGAATGAAGAAATGACGAATGGGGTGAAAGAAAGACGAATAGAAGGACGAAGGGAATAGAGGGACGACGGAAGAATGGATTGTTTCACGTGCTTGTGTTATTTTTCAAAACATGGAAAACAAAAAAAAAAGTTGTTTTCTATTTTGTATGGTAACTTTGTTTTCTAAATTGATCATTTTCGATAATATGCATACGTCATATGCATTTTCGTATGGACGAAAACTCAAAACTAAAAACAACAAACCAAACACTGTCTTATCGTTTCGTGAAGTCTGTTTTTGAACAGGATTTTTTAGGTATTAATTTTGAAAAGAAATGACGGATCCTAATTTCTATATAAATAAATCTATCTGCTCCACCACTTCTAGTGGGATGAGAAATTTTTTAAATGTCATTATTAACTGCCATTATTTCCTATTTTAATATAAAAAAGTAATCAATTATAATTGTTTCATATCCCAATATAGCGAAATGGATGAGACTTTACAGTGTATTTTTTAAAATTTTAGGACGATTCAACTTTATGGATATGTAATATGTTATATAGTTGTTTGTCAAGTTGAACGGTTCTAGTAGGGAGCCACATAGTGTCGCAGAATCGGTTAGAGTGTGGTGCTGATATTAAACATAAAAGAATACCATGAAACGTAAATTTGAAGTATGTAAAGTAATCATATACATGGAAATTTTGCTTGAATGGATGGTTCTAAAATGTATTGTGCATAATGATCAACAAATATAACATGGTACTTAAATAAATTGAACGTGAAAGATCCATCAAGAAAACAAAAGGTTCAAATGAATGGGATAAGGTTAAGCAACTAGAATTTTGTGAATTTTTTTACGTGGACATGCATTGCAATTTGTATAATAGGATATGAACCAGAAATGGTACGAAAACTTGGAATCAATACTTTCAATAGTAGTAAATGATGAGTGATCTAGTATAGAGTGGCATCCGAACAAACTAATCTTGATAATGGAAATGCAAGCAACAATGAAGATGATGTATTTGAGCACTCTTAAATACCACTTATGGATCCACGTGTCAAAAAATTGACCTGTGTTTAGACCACTCACTAAAAAGCTTAGGGTGGAAATTTAATAGAACATGGTTATTGGTACAAAATCGATTTGAGTTATTTTTTAAGGGAGGAACAAAATGATGCTTTGTAAAGTAAATATGCGAAAAGAAGTATGTATAGTGGTAGAGACAACCGCTCTACACCTTCGGTATCCAATAAAACTTGTAGAATGTTTGGTAAAGTAATCAAACTCCAAAATGGAACTTGTCATATATCTTACAATATAAGGATAAATATGATAATCAACATAAATAGACGAGACGGTAATAGCTAAAATGAACCACATAATCATAGTGTAATAGGTTCATCATAGATACATACGCAGATCATGGAGTTTATACATCAGATAATGAACCCAAAATGTAACTGCCTCAATAATAAGTAAGAATAGATAAAGCTCTGCAATGTTGCACAACTGAATATAAGCAATAATAAGCCTAAATATAGATATATGAGCCTTTTTCTCGTCATCTGTATTGCTCCATGCGTTATCTAAGACTAGTCATATAGTTTACTCATTTAAAGTATCCAAAATAATAAGAAGCAAAACATAAAATCTCGTGCCAAATAGTAGTTTGGTACGATCGATCTACAATCCCAAAGTACTATAAAAGACGATTTAATAAAATAGGACAATGCGTATGGAGAATCATACCTATCGTGTCTCTTTAGCAAAGTTAGCACATAACGGTATATACTAATCTATTATCATCGTCATATGGGTGCACTACAAGTCAAAGTATAGTGTAGGGTGTCTAGGCATCTAAGTCGATAATATCTATGACATGTGACATCTTTAGCTTAAAAGAGAAAATACAACATCCATAACAACCATTAAATAATTTTTATGTTACCCACTCAAGTGCGTTGGATATATGGTAGCTTGTATGGTCAAGTCAACGGTCAAAGACTGCTCAACATCTTAGTTTCTCGATGCTTAACTCCATGCCACCGGGAACTGGACTCAACATCAATAAGTCCAAGGTAAGATAGATCACATCAACAATCTCGGATCAACATCAAATATCTAGGTGAGTGCCTATATATACCCTCTCTTTACGAGCATACTCGAAACCTTTGAGTAGCAACGATTCCTTTGCACATATCTCCATAGTATAATACATCAACTTCCACTTCATACATCTCCATAGTGGAACACATCAACATTGCACCTATAAGTTCACATCAACAAACTCGTTCTTATGGATCATTATCACAATTCCCATCTGTAACGACCCACCCTTCGTAATACCTAAAAGTTGGTGCCTTACAACATCGTCTTGCTTTCAAATGCCACAAAGGTAGATTGTCGGGGTAAAATCAGAACAAAACACTAAACTAAGACATCGATAAGATCTCACAATGGAATGACAACATATAATATACTGGATATACATGAACAGAGATAGAATATGTAACGACCCAGAATTTTATTTAATTAAAATTTGAATATTTAATTTATTTTAAATATTAATAAGTGAATTTATAAGTCAAATCAATTTTTATTTGAATTTTTGGATTTAATTGGATAATTAAATCGATAATTTAATATGTTAAATTATGGAAATAATTGAAAATTGAGTTAAATATGATTGAAAATGATTTGTAAAATTTTATTTTATCATGTTGGAGTTAGAATGATATTTTAGAACTTTTAAAATCGAATTTAAAGTTAATTTGTGAAAATTGAATATTTTAATATTTAATAATCGACTGTAAAATAGTCAATTTTTGAACAGTCTCAGAATTGAACGAAACTAGTTTCATTGGATCCGTAATAGTTAGTTATTACCGGATTTCAATTTTCGTGTCAATCGGAGTTATCGTTTGATCGTGGCAGCTCGAAACGCATCGAATCGTTTTTAATTTAAATTTGGCGAGTCAAAATAGCCATTTTTCAAAAAGTCTCGGATTTCGACGAAACCAGTTTCATCGGATCCGTAATGTGATATTATTGTAAGGTTTCAAATTTCAAGTCAATTGGATTTACCGTTTGTCCGGTACA
Source organism: Allium cepa (assembly GCA_030765085.1). Taxonomy (NCBI): domain Eukaryota; kingdom Viridiplantae; phylum Streptophyta; class Magnoliopsida; order Asparagales; family Amaryllidaceae; genus Allium; species Allium cepa. The sequence continues at coordinate 485,330,884 of CM060944.1, read as the reverse complement.
AATTAAAACGCCTAGAAATCGGTTTAAATCGGTTTAATTTAAATTGAACGTTTTCAGCCATAACTCGCACATACTTCCGAATTAGCTACCGAAACCTGTTCCATTGTGTCCAGAACGCGGGATAAACCCTAGGTACGCTGGTTACGGCGTCTAAATCGGAGTTCGGAATTTCCGGGTGAATAGTGTCGCTCGTTCCTTATAAATAGCCCTACCCCTTCACATAATTTGATAAAAATTATCACTAAAACCCTAATTCCTTCATGTAGCCGGCCCTAGAATTGGATGGCCAGAAACACACCAAACTTCTCCTTCAATTTTCTACAAATCCAAATTCGAGATAGTTTCAACTAAGAAATTGAAGAGTGTAGTGAGAGCTTCATATCCAACGGCTATGATTGAATATGGTTGCATAGATCATCGGCAAATCCAACATGAACGTGCTACGTTCGCATGCGTTTTGAGGGGGCTGGGGACCACCGAGCTGTAGGCAGCTTTGGGCGTGGGTGGAGCTAGGGGAGGCGTGCAAGATGGAGTGTCCTGATCGTTGTCAGAGTCGATGATGGTGGTGCGGCATGTAAAACCTAAATCACGGCTATGGGTTCTCACGCATTTTGTTCACCTGGAGAAGAGCATCGCGCGCGTGTGGCCTGGGTAGGGAGAGAGGATGGACGGTCATGATGCGATGGTGTTGGATCTAAGGGCTTATGTGGGTTTAGATTTCTAATTTATGTTGAATTTATATTTAAAATACGAGCAAACTTGTAAAAATCATAACTTTTTCATACGAGGTCGAAAAAATGCAAACTCAGTTGCGTTGGAATCGTATGGACGAGCACTACGCGATGGAGTTGGTTTGGAGTCGTTTGGAGTTAGTGAGAATTTCGGGTAAAATTAAACGCGCGTTTAATTTTATTCGAAATAAATCGCTAAAACGGAAATTAAAACCAAGGTGAGAACTTCTCACTCAATCGAATAGATTTCGATTTTATTTTAAATAGTTAGATTTAAAATATTTGAATGCATGTTTGAATGATGACTGTAAATTATTGATTGTTAAAATAGACATTATGCGCCGTTAGTAAGCGGATGTTATTTAATATAAACATATACCGCGAATATTTCATAAACAGTGAAATTGGTATTATATATAGTATCAATATATATATATTGGCATATGTATATATTGCAGTTGTTGATTTCCCGCATTTTTTGTTTAGCGGATGAGACCCTATTACGCCGTTATTAAGCGGATAATATTTAATAAGAACATGTACCGCGATAATTTCGTACTGGAGCGAAATTGGTATTGTGCTAATGTTTTTGGATGCAGGGAAACAGGTTGGAGGGATCCAACTGGATTCCTCAACATTATTTATTTTATTTCAGATATTTTGATATTTGATGGATTATCATATCGATATATGATATCGTTGTTAGTCGTGATTGACTATTTGATGTGTAGCATCATTGGACCCAGATTTTGGGATTTTAAAATGGTTTTAAAGTGATTTTTGAAAATATACTATATTTTTGGAATTGATCCATTATAAATAAATAAACGTTATAATTTTTAAAGTTATAAAATTATGGTTTTTGTGAAATATAGTTAAAAGCTGGTTTTTGAGAAATATGAACCAATGATTTTATAAAATAGTTTAAACTGGATTTTTGAGTTTATTATTAAAAGTTTGAATATAAGATTTATAAAATTTGATTATTTTATAAATCAAGAGAACGGTGAAATTTTAAAGGAATTTAAAGACGTTTAAAAGAATAATATAAACTGATTTATATTAAGAGATTTATAAATGGATATTTATAAATTGAATTATGGACATTATAAAACGAGTTTTTTTATAAGTGTTTGAATGTAGTGGAAATGAATTTCCTAAATGAATGAAATTTATAGAATTTTAAACTGTGAAGTTATAAATGAAATTTTATAAGCAATAGGTCTATAAAATTTATAAAGTTATCGAAAGAATGAATTTTGGATAAATAAACAATCTTATAAGTTAAGATTAATAATTTGGGAAGTTAAATGAACGATTTTGTAAAATAATCGTTTTATAAGTAATTAACTTATAATATGAACTTGTAGTTTATAATTGAGTTATAAACTGGAATAGGTTAATAAAGGAATTTATAAAAAGGAAGTTTTTATAAATAAATAGAAACGGAATTTATAAACGTTGTTTTATAAATCCGCAAATGACTTATTTTGATAAGTTAATTGTTATAACTTAGAGATAGAGTTATATTCACATTTTGAACAGTGAATAATCCTTTAAGTTAAAGTGAATAGAAAGGATGAAATTTGTTAATGAAGTATATTCACGTTTTTGAATAGTGAATAATACGTTAAAGAAAATGTATTGAATGTGAATGTTTTAAACAGAATTAAAACAATCTAACGATGTTTTAAAACATGTTGAGATTCGAAACCATAGATTTCAACATTTATTGTTGAAATAGACGTTTTCGAGAAATAAAAGGAAATGGTAGACTATAACACTGTTGTTATAGTAAATGATTTCCGAAAGGAAATATTTTTGAATAATATTGGGATTTATATATCTATTTTAAATTCGAATCCCTATACTAGTGATTTTGGGTTGTCGTAACGATGTTTTACGCAACATTCGTTTTGTCCCAAATAAATAAGTTTAAGTGAATGATTTCCTTAAAGAATGAATTATATACTTAATTCGATTTAAGTATATTGAATATTTTCAAAGGTTGAAAATAAAAAGATTTGTCGATTACTTATTTTTGATAAGTATGAAATTTATATGTGAAAAGTGGAATTTGTTAAAAATAAATATTGATTTATTTTTGAAGTGTTGAAATAATATATCTTGTAAAGATATTTTGGAAAATAAATAATTTGGAAAATTATTTGGAATCTGGTGATGTGTGCATATCCAGTGATAGTTCAATAGCCGACTATCAGTATTTCCCTTTGAATGGGTATTTGATGTGAATTGTTTGAATTTGAATGCACACTTATTTTTGAATAAGCGCTCACTATTCGGGTTAACCGGGAAAGGACCATGGGGTCGTATAACCCATTCCGAATATGTGATACGTCGTTATGAATTGCATTTGAAGATCGGTGTTGAAGACCGAGTATTTGTGAAAGCGATAGGATGACCTATCGATTGTCTCTGCACTGGGTAGCTCCTGGTATTGAGATCTCCTAAGTGATGGGAAATTCGATCGGGATTGTGAATACCCGTATTGCAAGGGCTTCGTAAGAAGTGCCTTCGGTTTTGTTCGAGCCCGGAACAGACTTGTATGGATTGTATGCCTGACATTACAATTTGAGATATAAAGCCGATTTCTTTCAAATATATTTCTGTTGGTGGCGGAGAATTTATTCTTTGCTTAACACCCTTCTTTGAGACGTATGTGCTCAAAGGTTATATAGTTGAAGTTATCAGCGATATATTCCCAGTTTGGTAATGTGACATGCTGAGTGATGCTGAAATGATCATTGTGTTGATTATTGTGATAGGATCATTTATTTGATCGTCTATCTTAGTGATCATTGTGTTGATCATTTGTTGACCCAAAGCATGGCTTTTGTATAAAGTATGTTTTTGTGGACGTGAATTCGTCGAGCCTCACACCCCGTGAATGGTCAAAACAGGAAAGAAGCAGCAAGGTTATGAGGGGTAGCACCCTTTAGGATGTGTCCATTTCCTTCTGGAAAAGGGTGGTATCATGGTATGGAGCCCAGATACTTACTCATGTTGAAAACACTTTATGATTGTGTGAATTGATTACGAGCGCTCGGTGAAAAGGTCCCAAAGGACCGGGGGATGGAATATTCGGTCAGTTGTTACTCAGTTAGGAGTAACCCGGCCTTGTGTTGGTAGAGATCCGGTTTGGTTCTCGGGGATGTCCATCCAGAGGCATTCTCATGTGGCAATGGGAAGTTCCTTGGCCTGACCATTCGTTGGAAATCCAAAGAAACAATACGTGACTTGTACGGTTTTAATTGTAGAACCTGCCATTTAATATGGTAGCTATTAGTAGGCATAATATAATGGTACCTATGCTGGCTAAGATTTATATTCTACTTTCGAAATAAATTTTTCCTACACTATGCACTAATAATAATATCAAATGCTCTTTTTAAATGCGTATCAAGCATGTTTGACTATCATAAGGAGAAATCTTCTCCAAGTCTGCGTTTGCATTGTGTGTGTGGCAGGAGGTCTTATGGTAGTCTCATTTTTAAAAGCATTGAGAATTGAATTTAAAAATATTCCTCTTTTTGATTTTTAAAGTTAAATAAACTGTTTTGGGTTCTCACACCAGTCACATGACTGACTTGGAGTTTATTGTTTTCCTTCCTAAACTCTGGGTGCCCACCAATTTCCACACGGGCAGTTAAGAGTTAGGTTTATCAGGATATTCTGGATATTCTGGAGTTGCTGGAGGCAAGCTGGATGGCATGGCATATTACTTATATAGTATTCCTTTTTTTTTCCGCTGCACTGTTTGTTGATGTATGTTGTTGTATACTCTGATGATATGATGTAATGAAATATAATGTAATGCAATAACTGATATAGTTCTTTGTTTAAAGATTATTCATTTATTATTATATGTTGTTCCGCTGCGAATTGTGAGATTCTGTTGTTGTTCTGTTGTTTCCTTTCTGTCCCGTTCTATTTTTCAAATTCTCTGTTTTCTTTCTCTGTTTTCTAAAAATTGTCTATCTTCTTTTCCCTCTATTTATCTCTTCTCTCTTCTTTCTTTTCTTTTCTTTTTAAAACCCATAACATTCCGGTTTTTCGGCCTTTGATTTCTCGGCAGTCGATAAAGTGAGTGTCGATGTCGGATCTTCGAAGAACGAAAATCCGCGATCGTTACATTTGGTATCGGAGCTCTGATGGTTAAGCGACAACCATGGTTCTGTTGGGTATAATTCATTAGAGATGGAGTCAGTAGTACTCTAGAATGAGTTTGAGTGTAATAATAGCTATGAGAGCGTATTTGTTAGTGAATATAAAAATTGTTTTATATTGTGATGATTGGTTTATTGAGTGGCATATGAACTTTCGTCAGCGTGGTCCGCAAGACTATGCCGAAGAGGTTTCTAAACACTTGAATAGAACAATTCGGCACAATATTGATTTAGAAATTGGGTAAATGAAATAATTTTACCTTAAGTATATTTTGTATGTAAAGAAATAATTTTTCAAAATTATTAAAGTGTATATAAGTTGATTGTTAGGTTGTTTGGATAATCTAAATAAAAGAATAATTGTATAAGCAAAAGAATTATAAGAATTGAGTTATAATTAAAGTGAATTACCATTGTGAAATAAACTTATATATACAAGAAGTAAAATTATATGAATATGAGTTGTAAATAAAAATGAATATAAGGTTAAATGAAATATAACTTAAGATATGTTGAATGAAGTTGATTTTGGTATCGAAGTAAATAATCAAGTGGATTAAATGAATATGAACTTGAGGTATGTAATAGAATTCAACTTTAGTAATTGAATTGAATTAATGAATCGATTGAATGTAAATCAATTGAATGTGAATAAAATTGGTATGAAATATGAATATAAGTGTTAATTCATTAAAATCTAATGTTATTAGAAGTTGAATAGTTGAATGAAAATCAATTAAAATTTAAACCAAATAGAATGAATATAAGCAAAGGAATTTGGTTGAAATTAATATACTTCGGTTGTTATTTGATTGTTGATTGATTGTATATAATTCATTAAGTGTTAATGAAAGTGAATTAGCGAAATTGAAAGCTAAAGAAATTGAATTCAAATTAAAGGTAAATAAATTTGAATAGAATTAAATGTGAATTGGATTTAAATTAGTAAATGTTAACTAATTGAATTGAGAATGAATGTTAGTAAATCCAATGTGAATAAATCAAATGTGATTTAAAGTGAAAACCAATTCATTGAATATTAATGAGAATATGAATGAAAATTCATTTGGTTATGGATGTAGTTGGTTGATGGTTGAATATATATTGCTATTGTTGCATTTGCTATATTATGTAGTAGTTATGTTGCTATATGTTGTATATTGAGATTATTTGCATATGTGCATGTTCTCATGTTGTTTGTTGAGTTTAGTAGGTGCGGATCGCGTTTGCTTCGCATTTGGAGTTCGCTTTAGCGCTATATTAGCCGTATATGCTTGCTAATAAAATATAAGGTACATATCTCGGATTACATACCGTACTTTTACACTTTTTTCCCTTCGGGATGCCTCATTACTTGATGAGATGTATATTTGTGATATATAAACTGTCATTTTTTTTTTTCGGATCGAGCCGCGCAAAGGAGACTATGGCGAATTTTTCCGAAAATTTAAGGCGTTAGAAAAAATTTGAGAAAATTGGAAAATTTTGAAAACTTTAAACTTTGTTTTAGAATTGAAAGTTAAACAATGGTAGTTGTTTTTGAAAAGATAACTAAGTATGATTTGAAAACTTAGTAAAGATTTGAAAGAAGTTTAACTAAGAATTTTGGAAAATCAATAGATTCTGTAATCTTCTTACTTGTAATTTCGAGGACGAAATTCTTTTAAGGGGGAAAGATTGTAACGACCCAGAATTTTATTTAATTAAAATTTGAATATTTAATTTATTTTAAATATTAATAAGTGAATTTATAAGTCAAATCAATTTTTATTTGAATTTTTGGATTTAATTGGATAATTAAATCGATAATTTAATATGTTAAATTATGGAAATAATTGAAAATTGAGTTAAATATGATTGAAAATGATTTGTAAAATTTTATTTTATCATGTTGGAGTTAGAATGATATTTTAGAACTTTTAAAATCGAATTTAAAGTTAATTTGTGAAAATTGAATATTTTAATATTTAATAATCGACTGTAAAATAGTCAATTTTTGAACAGTCTCAGAATTGAACGAAACCAGTTTCATTGGATCCGTAATAGTTAGTTATTACCGGATTTCAATTTTCGTGTCAATCGGAGTTATCGTTTGATCGTGGCAGCTCGAAACGCATCGAATCGTTTTTAATTTAAATTTGGCGAGTCAAAATAGCCATTTTTCAAAAAGTCTCGGATTTCGACGAAACCAGTTTCATCGGATCCGTAATGTGATATTATTGTAAGGTTTCAAATTTCAAGTCAATTGGATTTACCGTTTGTCCGGTACAAATTAAAACGCCTAGAAATCGGTTTAAATCGGTTTAATTTAAATTGAACGTTTTCAGCCATAACTCGCACATACTTCCGAATTAGCTTCCGAAACCTGTTCCATTGTGTCCAGAACGCGGGATAAACCCTAGGTACGCTGGTTACGGCGTCTAAATCGGAGTTCGGAATTTCCGGGTGAATAGTGTCGCTCGTTCCTTATAAATAGCCCTACCCCTTCACATAATTTGATAAAAATTATCACTAAAACCCTAATTCCTTCATGTAGCCGGCCCTAGAATTGGATGGCCAGAAACACACCAAACTTCTCCTTCAATTTTCTACAAATCCACTAATTAATTCGAGATAGTTTCAACTAAGAAATTGAAGAGTGTAGTGAGAGCTTCATATCCAATGGCTATGATTGAATATGGTTGCATAGATCATCGGCAAATCCAACATGAACGTGCTACGTTCGCACGCGTTTTGAGGGGGCTGGGGACCACCGAGCTGTAGGCAGCTTTGGGCGTGGGTGGAGCTAGGGGAGGCGTGCAAGATGGAGTGTCCTGATCGTTGTCAGAGTCGATGATGGTGGTGCGGCATGTAAAACCTAAATCACGGCTATGGGTTCTCACGCATTTTGTTCACCTGGAGAAGAGCATCGCGCGCGTGTGGCCTGGGTAGGGAGAGAGGATGGACGGTCATGATGCGATGGTGTTGGATCTAAGGGCTTATGTGGGTTTAGATTTCTAATTTATGTTGAATTTATATTTAAAATACGAGCAAACTTGTAAAAATCATAACTTTTTCATACGAGGTCGAAAAAATGCAAACTCAGTTGCGTTGGAATCGTATGGACGAGCACTACGCGATGGAGTTGGTTTGGAGTCGTTTGGAGTTAGTGAGAATTTCGGGTAAAATTAAACGCGCGTTTAATTTTATTCGAAATAAATCGCTAAAACGGAAATTAAAACCAAGGTGAGAACTTCTCACTCAATCGAATAGATTTCGATTTTATTTTAAATAGTTAGATTTAAAATATTTGAATGCATGTTTGAATGATGACTGTAAATTATTGATTGTTAAAATAGACATTATGCGCCGTTAGTAAGCGGATGTTATTTAATATAAACATATACCGCGAATATTTCATAAACAGTGAAATTGGTATTATATATAGTATCAATATATATATATTGGCATATGTATATATTGCAGTTGTTGATTTCCCGCATTTTTTGTTAGCGGATGAGACCCTATTACGCCGTTATTAAGCGGATAATATTTAATAAGAACATGTACCGCGATAATTTCGTACTGGAGCGAAATTGGTATTGTGCTAATGTTTTTGGATGCAGGGAAACAGGTTGGAGGGATCCAACTGGATTCCTCAACATTATTTATTTTATTTCAGATATTTTGATATTTGATGGATTATCATATCGATATATGATATCGTTGTTAGTCGTGATTGACTATTTGATGTGTAGCATCATTGGACCCAGATTTTGGGATTTTAAAATGGTTTTAAAGTGATTTTTGAAAATATACTATATTTTTGGAATTGATCCATTATAAATAAATAAACGTTATAATTTTTAAAGTTATAAAATTATGGTTTTTGTGAAATATAGTTAAAAGCTGGTTTTTGAGAAATATGAACCAATGATTTTATAAAATAGTTTAAACTGGATTTTTGAGTTTATTATTAAAAGTTTGAATATAAGATTTATAAAATTTGATTATTTTATAAATCAAGAGAACGGTGAAATTTTAAAGGAATTTAAAGACGTTTAAAAGAATAATATAAACTGATTTATATTAAGAGATTTATAAATGGATATTTATAAATTGAATTATGGACATTATAAAACGAGTTTTTTTATAAGTGTTTGAATGTAGTGGAAATGAATTTCCTAAATGAATGAAATTTATAGAATTTTAAACTGTGAAGTTATAAATGAAATTTTATAAGCAATAGGTCTATAAAATTTATAAAGTTATCGAAAGAATGAATTTTGGATAAATAAACAATCTTATAAGTTAAGATTAATAATTTGGGAAGTTAAATGAACGATTTTGTAAAATAATCGTTTTATAAGTAATTAACTTATAATATGAACTTGTAGTTTATAATTGAGTTATAAACTGGAATAGGTTAATAAAGGAATTTATAAAAAGGAAGTTTTTATAAATAAATAGAAACGGAATTTATAAACGTTGTTTTATAAATCCGCAAATGACTTATTTTGATAAGTTAATTGTTATAACTTAGAGATAGAGTTATATTCACATTTTGAACAGTGAATAATCCTTTAAGTTAAAGTGAATAGAAAGGATGAAATTTGTTAATGAAGTATATTCACGTTTTTGAATAGTGAATAATACGTTAAAGAAAATGTATTGAATGTGAATGTTTTAAACAGAATTAAAACAATCTAACGATGTTTTAAAACATGTTGAGATTCGAAACCATAGATTTCAACATTTATTGTTGAAATAGACGTTTTCGAGAAATAAAAGGAAATGGTAGACTATAACACTGTTGTTATAGTAAATGATTTCCGAAAGGAAATATTTTTGAATAATATTGGGATTTATATATCTATTTTAAATTCGAATCCCTATACTAGTGATTTTGGGTTGTCGTAACGATGTTTTACGCAACATTCGTTTTGTCCCAAATAAATAAGTTTAAGTGAATGATTTCCTTAAAGAATGAATTATATACTTAATTCGATTTAAGTATATTGAATATTTTCAAAGGTTGAAAATAAAAAGATTTGTCGATTACTTATTTTTGATAAGTATGAAATTTATATGTGAAAAGTGGAATTTGTTAAAAATAAATATTGATTTATTTTTGAAGTGTTGAAATAATATATCTTGTAAAGATATTTTGGAAAATAAATAATTTGGAAAATTATTTGGAATCTGGTGATGTGTGCATATCCAGTGATAGTTCAATAGCCGACTATCAGTATTTCCCTTTGAATGGGTATTTGATGTGAATTGTTTGAATTTGAATGCACACTTATTTTTGAATAAGCGCTCACTATTCGGGTTAACCGGGAAAGGACCATGGGGTCGTATAACCCATTCCGAATATGTGATACGTCGTTATGAATTGCATTTGAAGATCGGTGTTGAAGACCGAGTATTTGTGAAAGCGATAGGATGACCTATCGATTGTCTCTGCACTGGGTAGCTCCTGGTATTGAGATCTCCTAAGTGATGGGAAATTCGATCGGGATTGTGAATACCCGTATTGCAAGGGCTTCGTAAGAAGTGCCTTCGGTTTTGTTCGAGCCCGGAACAGACTTGTATGGATTGTATGCCTGACATTACAATTTGAGATATAAAGCCGATTTCTTTCAAATATATTTCTGTTGGTGGCGGAGAATTTATTCTTTGCTTAACACCCTTCTTTGAGACGTATGTGCTCAAAGGTTATATAGTTGAAGTTATCAGCGATATATTCCCAGTTTGGTAATGTGACATGCTGAGTGATGCTGAAATGATCATTGTGTTGATTATTGTGATAGGATCATTTATTTGATCGTCTATCTTAGTGATCATTGTGTTGATCATTTGTTGACCCAAAGCATGGCTTTTGTATAAAGTATGTTTTTGTGGACGTGAATTCGTCGAGCCTCACACCCCGTGAATGGTCAAAACAGGAAAGAAGCAGCAAGGTTATGAGGGGTAGCACCCTTTAGGATGTGTCCATTTCCTTCTGGAAAAGGGTGGTATCATGGTATGGAGCCCAGATACTTACTCATGTTGAAAACACTTTATGATTGTGTGAATTGATTACGAGCGCTCGGTGAAAAGGTCCCAAAGGACCGGGGGATGGAATATTCGGTCAGTTGTTACTCAGTTAGGAGTAACCCGGCCTTGTGTTGGTAGAGATCCGGTTTGGTTCTCGGGGATGTCCATCCAGAGGCATTCTCATGTGGCAATGGGAAGTTCCTTGGCCTGACCATTCGTTGGAAATCCAAAGAAACAATACGTGACTTGTACGGTTTTAATTGTAGAACCTGCCATTTAATATGGTAGCTATTAGTAGGCATAATATAATGGTACCTATGCTGGCTAAGATTTATATTCTACTTTCGAAATAAATTTTTCCTACACTATGCACTAATAATAATATCAAATGCTCTTTTTAAATGCGTATCAAGCATGTTTGACTATCATAAGGAGAAATCTTCTCCAAGTCTGCGTTTGCATTGTGTGTGTGGCAGGAGGTCTTATGGTAGTCTCATTTTTAAAAGCATTGAGAATTGAATTTAAAAATATTCCTCTTTTTGATTTTTAAAGTTAAATAAACTGTTTTGGGTTCTCACACCAGTCACATGACTGACTTGGAGTTTATTGTTTTCCTTCCTAAACTCTGGGTGCCCACCAATTTCCACACGGGCAGTTAAGAGTTAGGTTTATCAGGATATTCTGGATATTCTGGAGTTGCTGGAGGCAAGCTGGATGGCATGGCATATTACTTATATAGTATTCCTTTTTTTTTCCGCTGCACTGTTTGTTGATGTATGTTGTTGTATACTCTGATGATATGATGTAATGAAATATAATGTAATGCAATAACTGATATAGTTCTTTGTTTAAAGATTATTCATTTATTATTATATGTTGTTCCGCTGCGAATTGTGAGATTCTGTTGTTGTTCTGTTGTTTCCTTTCTGTCCCGTTCTATTTTTCAAATTCTCTGTTTTCTTTCTCTGTTTTCTAAAAATTGTCTATCTTCTTTTCCCTCTATTTATCTCTTCTCTCTTCTTTCTTTTCTTTTCTTTTTAAAACCCATAACATTCCGGTTTTTCGGCCTTTGATTTCTCGGCAGTCGATAAAGTGAGTGTCGATGTCGGATCTTCGAAGAACGAAAATCCGCGATCGTTACATTTGGTATCGGAGCTCTGATGGTTAAGCGACAACCATGGTTCTGTTGGGTATAATTCATTAGAGATGGAGTCAGTAGTACTCTAGAATGAGTTTGAGTGTAATAATAGCTATGAGAGCGTATTTGTTAGTGAATATAAAAATTGTTTTATATTGTGATGATTGGTTTATTGAGTGGCATATGAACTTTCGTCAGCGTGGTCCGCAAGACTATGCCGAAGAGGTTTCTAAACACTTGAATAGAACAATTCGGCACAATATTGATTTAGAAATTGGGTAAATGAAATAATTTTACCTTAAGTATATTTTGTATGTAAAGAAATAATTTTTCAAAATTATTAAAGTGTATATAAGTTGATTGTTAGGTTGTTTGGATAATCTAAATAAAAGAATAATTGTATAAGCAAAAGAATTATAAGAATTGAGTTATAATTAAAGTGAATTACCATTGTGAAATAAACTTATATATACAAGAAGTAAAATTATATGAATATGAGTTGTAAATAAAAATGAATATAAGGTTAAATGAAATATAACTTAAGATATGTTGAATGAAGTTGATTTTGGTATCGAAGTAAATAATCAAGTGGATTAAATGAATATGAACTTGAGGTATGTAATAGAATTCAACTTTAGTAATTGAATTGAATTAATGAATCGATTGAATGTAAATCAATTGAATGTGAATAAAATTGGTATGAAATATGAATATAAGTGTTAATTCATTAAAATCTAATGTTATTAGAAGTTGAATAGTTGAATGAAAATCAATTAAAATTTAAACCAAATAGAATGAATATAAGCAAAGGAATTTGGTTGAAATTAATATACTTCGGTTGTTATTTGATTGTTGATTGATTGTATATAATTCATTAAGTGTTAATGAAAGTGAATTAGCGAAATTGAAAGCTAAAGAAATTGAATTCAAATTAAAGGTAAATAAATTTGAATAGAATTAAATGTGAATTGGATTTAAATTAGTAAATGTTAACTAATTGAATTGAGAATGAATGTTAGTAAATCCAATGTGAATAAATCAAATGTGATTTAAAGTGAAAACCAATTCATTGAATATTAATGAGAATATGAATGAAAATTCATTTGGTTATGGATGTAGTTGGTTGATGGTTGAATATATATTGCTATTGTTGCATTTGCTATATTATGTAGTAGTTATGTTGCTATATGTTGTATATTGAGATTATTTGCATATGTGCATGTTCTCATGTTGTTTGTTGAGTTTAGTAGGTGCGGATCGCGTTTGCTTCGCATTTGGAGTTCGCTTTAGCGCTATATTAGCCGTATATGCTTGCTAATAAAATATAAGGTACATATCTCGGATTACATACCGTACTTTTACACTTTTTTCCCTTCGGGATGCCTCATTACTTGATGAGATGTATATTTGTGATATATAAACTGTCATTTTTTTTTTTCGGATCGAGCCGCGCAAAGGAGACTATGGCGAATTTTTCCGAAAATTTAAGGCGTTAGAAAAAATTTGAGAAAATTGGAAAATTTTGAAAACTTTAAACTTTGTTTTAGAATTGAAAGTTAAACAATGGTAGTTGTTTTTGAAAAGATAACTAAGTATGATTTGAAAACTTAGTAAAGATTTGAAAGAAGTTTAACTAAGAATTTTGGAAAATCAATAGATTCTGTAATCTTCTTACTTGTAATTTCGAGGACGAAATTCTTTTAAGGGGGAAAGATTGTAACGACCCAGAATTTTATTTAATTAAAATTTGAATATTTAATTTATTTTAAATATTAATAAGTGAATTTATAAGTCAAATCAATTTTTATTTGAATTTTTGGATTTAATTGGATAATTAAATCGATAATTTAATATGTTAAATTATGGAAATAATTGAAAATTGAGTTAAATATGATTGAAAATGATTTGTAAAATTTTATTTTATCATGTTGGAGTTAGAATGATATTTTAGAACTTTTAAAATCGAATTTAAAGTTAATTTGTGAAAATTGAATATTTTAATATTTAATAATCGACTGTAAAATAGTCAATTTTTGAACAGTCTCAGAATTGAACGAAACCAGTTTCATTGGATCCGTAATAGTTAGTTATTACCGGATTTCAATTTTCGTGTCAATCGGAGTTATCGTTTGATCGTGGCAGCTCGAAACGCATCGAATCGTTTTTAATTTAAATTTGGCGAGTCAAAATAGCCATTTTTCAAAAAGTCTCGGATTTCGACGAAACCAGTTTCATCGGATCCGTAATGTGATATTATTGTAAGGTTTCAAATTTCAAGTCAATTGGATTTACCGTTTGTCCGGTACAAATTAAAACGCCTAGAAATCGGTTTAAATCGGTTTAATTTAAATTGAACGTTTTCAGCCATAACTCGCACATACTTCCGAATTAGCTTCCGAAACCTGTTCCATTGTGTCCAGAACGCGGGATAAACCCTAGGTACGCTGGTTACGGCGTCTAAATCGGAGTTCGGAATTTCCGGGTGAATAGTGTCGCTCGTTCCTTATAAATAGCCCTACCCCTTCACATAATTTGATAAAAATTATCACTAAAACCCTAATTCCTTCATGTAGCCGGCCCTAGAATTGGATGGCCAGAAACACACCAAACTTCTCCTTCAATTTTCTACAAATCCACTAATTAATTCGAGATAGTTTCAACTAAGAAATTGAAGAGTGTAGTGAGAGCTTCATATCCAACGGCTATGATTGAATATGGTTGCATAGATCATCGGCAAATCCAACATGAACGTGCTACGTTCGCACGCGTTTTGAGGGGGCTGGGGACCACCGAGCTGTAGGCAGCTTTGGGCGTGGGTGGAGCTAGGGGAGGCGTGCAAGATGGAGTGTCCTGATCGTTGTCAGAGTCGATGATGGTGGTGCGGCATGTAAAACCTAAATCACGGCTATGGGTTCTCACGCATTTTGTTCACCTGGAGAAGAGCATCGCGCGCGTGTGGCCTGGGTAGGGAGAGAGGATGGACGGTCATGATGCGATGGTGTTGGATCTAAGGGCTTATGTGGGTTTAGATTTCTAATTTATGTTGAATTTATATTTAAAATACGAGCAAACTTGTAAAAATCATAACTTTTTCATACGAGGTCGAAAAAATGCAAACTCAGTTGCGTTGGAATCGTATGGACGAGCACTACGCGATGGAGTTGGTTTGGAGTCGTTTGGAGTTAGTGAGAATTTCGGGTAAAATTAAACGCGCGTTTAATTTTATTCGAAATAAATCGCTAAAACGGAAATTAAAACCAAGGTGAGAACTTCTCACTCAATCGAATAGATTTCGATTTTATTTTAAATAGTTAGATTTAAAATATTTGAATGCATGTTTGAATGATGACTGTAAATTATTGATTGTTAAAATAGACATTATGCGCCGTTAGTAAGCGGATGTTATTTAATATAAACATATACCGCGAATATTTCATAAACAGTGAAATTGGTATTATATATAGTATCAATATATATATATTGGCATATGTATATATTGCAGTTGTTGATTTCCCGCATTTTTTGTTTAGCGGATGAGACCCTATTACGCCGTTATTAAGCGGATAATATTTAATAAGAACATGTACCGCGATAATTTCGTACTGGAGCGAAATTGGTATTGTGCTAATGTTTTTGGATGCAGGGAAACAGGTTGGAGGGATCCAACTGGATTCCTCAACATTATTTATTTTATTTCAGATATTTTGATATTTGATGGATTATCATATCGATATATGATATCGTTGTTAGTCGTGATTGACTATTTGATGTGTAGCATCATTGGACCCAGATTTTGGGATTTTAAAATGGTTTTAAAGTGATTTTTGAAAATATACTATATTTTTGGAATTGATCCATTATAAATAAATAAACGTTATAATTTTTAAAGTTATAAAATTATGGTTTTTGTGAAATATAGTTAAAAGCTGGTTTTTGAGAAATATGAACCAATGATTTTATAAAATAGTTTAAACTGGATTTTTGAGTTTATTATTAAAAGTTTGAATATAAGATTTATAAAATTTGATTATTTTATAAATCAAGAGAACGGTGAAATTTTAAAGGAATTTAAAGACGTTTAAAAGAATAATATAAACTGATTTATATTAAGAGATTTATAAATGGATATTTATAAATTGAATTATGGACATTATAAAACGAGTTTTTTTATAAGTGTTTGAATGTAGTGGAAATGAATTTCCTAAATGAATGAAATTTATAGAATTTTAAACTGTGAAGTTATAAATGAAATTTTATAAGCAATAGGTCTATAAAATTTATAAAGTTATCGAAAGAATGAATTTTGGATAAATAAACAATCTTATAAGTTAAGATTAATAATTTGGGAAGTTAAATGAACGATTTTGTAAAATAATCGTTTTATAAGTAATTAACTTATAATATGAACTTGTAGTTTATAATTGAGTTATAAACTGGAATAGGTTAATAAAGGAATTTATAAAAAGGAAGTTTTTATAAATAAATAGAAACGGAATTTATAAACGTTGTTTTATAAATCCGCAAATGACTTATTTTGATAAGTTAATTGTTATAACTTAGAGATAGAGTTATATTCACATTTTGAACAGTGAATAATCCTTTAAGTTAAAGTGAATAGAAAGGATGAAATTTGTTAATGAAGTATATTCACGTTTTTGAATAGTGAATAATACGTTAAAGAAAATGTATTGAATGTGAATGTTTTAAACAGAATTAAAACAATCTAACGATGTTTTAAAACATGTTGAGATTCGAAACCATAGATTTCAACATTTATTGTTGAAATAGACGTTTTCGAGAAATAAAAGGAAATGGTAGACTATAACACTGTTGTTATAGTAAATGATTTCCGAAAGGAAATATTTTTGAATAATATTGGGATTTATATATCTATTTTAAATTCGAATCCCTATACTAGTGATTTTGGGTTGTCGTAACGATGTTTTACGCAACATTCGTTTTGGCCCAAATAAATAAGTTTAAGTGAATGATTTCCTTAAAGAATGAATTATATACTTAATTCGATTTAAGTATATTGAATATTTTCAAAGGTTGAAAATAAAAAGATTTGTCGATTACTTATTTTTGATAAGTATGAAATTTATATGTGAAAAGTGGAATTTGTTAAAAATAAATATTGATTTATTTTTGAAGTGTTGAAATAATATATCTTGTAAAGATATTTTGGAAAATAAATAATTTGGAAAATTATTTGGAATCTGGTGATGTGTGCATATCCAGTGATAGTTCAATAGCCGACTATCAGTATTTCCCTTTGAATGGGTATTTGATGTGAATTGTTTGAATTTGAATGCACACTTATTTTTGAATAAGCGCTCACTATTCGGGTTAACCGGGAAAGGACCATGGGGTCGTATAACCCATTCCGAATATGTGATACGTCGTTATGAATTGCATTTGAAGATCGGTGTTGAAGACCGAGTATTTGTGAAAGCGATAGGATGACCTATCGATTGTCTCTGCACTGGGTAGCTCCTGGTATTGAGATCTCCTAAGTGATGGGAAATTCGATCGGGATTGTGAATACCCGTATTGCAAGGGCTTCGTAAGAAGTGCCTTCGGTTTTGTTCGAGCCCGGAACAGACTTGTATGGATTGTATGCCTGACATTACAATTTGAGATATAAAGCCGATTTCTTTCAAATATATTTCTGTTGGTGGCGGAGAATTTATTCTTTGCTTAACACCCTTCTTTGAGACGTATGTGCTCAAAGGTTATATAGTTGAAGTTATCAGCGATATATTCCCAGTTTGGTAATGTGACATGCTGAGTGATGCTGAAATGATCATTGTGTTGATTATTGTGATAGGATCATTTATTTGATCGTCTATCTTAGTGATCATTGTGTTGATCATTTGTTGACCCAAAGCATGGCTTTTGTATAAAGTATGTTTTTGTGGACGTGAATTCGTCGAGCCTCACACCCCGTGAATGGTCAAAACAGGAAAGAAGCAGCAAGGTTATGAGGGGTAGCACCCTTTAGGATGTGTCCATTTCCTTCTGGAAAAGGGTGGTATCATGGTATGGAGCCCAGATACTTACTCATGTTGAAAACACTTTATGATTGTGTGAATTGATTACGAGCGCTCGGTGAAAAGGTCCCAAAGGACCGGGGGATGGCATATTCGGTCAGTTGTTACTCAGTTAGGAGTAACTCGGCCTTGTGTTGGTAGAGATCCGGTTTGGTTCTCGGGGATGTCCATCCAGAGGCATTCTCATGTGGCAATGGGAAGTTCCTTGGCCTGACCATTCGTTGGAAATCCAAAGAAACAATACGTGACTTGTACGGTTTTAATTGTAGAACCTGCCATTTAATATGGTAGCTATTAGTAGGCATAATATAATGGTACCTATGCTGGCTAAGATTTATATTCTACTTTCGAAATAAATTTTTCCTACACTATGCACTAATAATAATATCAAATGCTCTTTTTAAATGCGTATCAAGCATGTTTGACTATCATAAGGAGAAATCTTCTCCAAGTCTGCGTTTGCATTGTGTGTGTGGCAGGAGGTCTTATGGTAGTCTCATTTTTAAAAGCATTGCGAATTGAATTTAAAAATATTCCTCTTTTTGATTTTTAAAGTTAAATAAACTGTTTTGGGTTCTCACACCAGTCACATGACTGACTTGGAGTTTATTGTTTTCCTTCCTAAACTCTGGGTGCCCACCAATTTCCACACGGGCAGTTAAGAGTTAGGTTTATCAGGATATTCTGGATATTCTGGAGTTGCTGGAGGCAAGCTGGATGGCATGGCATATTACTTATATAGTATTCCTTTTTTTTCCGCTGCACTGTTTGTTGATGTATGTTGTTGTATACTCTGATGATATGATGTAATGAAATATAATGTAATGTAATAACTGATATAGTTCTTTGTTTAAAGATTATTCATTTATTATTATATGTTGTTCCGCTGCGAATTGTGAGATTCTGTTGTTGTTCTGTTGTTTCCTTTCTGTCCCGTTCTATTTTTCAAATTCTCTGTTTTCTTTCTCTGTTTTCTAAAAATTGTCTATCTTCTTTTCCCTCTATTTATCTCTTCTCTCTTCTTTCTTTTCTTTTCTTTTTAAAACCCATAACATTCCGGTTTTTCGGCCTTTGATTTCTCGGCAGTCGATAAAGTGAGTGTCGATGTCGGATCTTCGAAGAACGAAAATCCGCGATCGTTACAGAATAACAATATATATATATATATATATATATATATATATATATATATATATATAAGAGACCACGCTAGCAGAAGCAACTGACAAATAAATATCGATACATAATTGTTAGAATACATCAAACCCAAAAGCCCGGAATTCCGAGTAAATATCTACTACAATATATTAATAATAGGTCCGTCATGTACAATAAAATAACAAGTATATATATCTCAGAACATCGATGCCACACCTTCAAAATGCTCCAGCGTGCACTCTGCTAGCATATCCCCAAAAGCACTTGACTCCTGAACGACTCAATCAAGTACCTAAGAGCCGTCATAACATAAGCAGACAGACAAAACGCATATCAAACATAAAGCTTGGTGTGAGGGAACTATCTCAAAATACCGTATATTAAACTATATATAAATGGACAAGAATAAAAAAATTACAACCGACCCTCTCCACAAACGTACCTTAAGGGAAATCTGAACTGCCTATAAACAACTACAGTAAATCATCTCAAAAGTAGGGGGTTATACCATAACCTTCTCTTCTTCTATAATAACAAGTTAGCATAATATCTCATTACACTACACTAGCCCAAAACTACTAATAATATAGCACCAATACATCATGATTAAACCATGATCCCAAAGCCATGATCTCTACTATTAAGATCGATAAAATACGCCCCAACATGCGTAGTCCCTTCGACTAAAACCAAATGTGTACGCTATAATGCATGTGGTCACTACTACTAAGAATAAATCGTTGAAGACTCGCTGCTGGGGAACTTAATGTCGTAGCCCGCCATCATCAAAATCGTAGATGACTCATTATTGAGGAACCTTATGTCGCAGCCCGTTATCATCACAAATCGTATATGACTCGCTATCGAGGAACTTTAAGTCTTAGCCCGTTATCAAATAAAATCCTAGATGACTCACTATTAAGAGACTCCATCCCCAGCCCGTTGTCATCAAAAATGTATATGATTCGCTTTTGAGAAACTCTAAGTCTCAGCCCACTATCATATAAAAGCCTAGATGACTCGCTACTGGGAGACTCTATGCACCAGCCCGCTATCATTAGAATCGTATAAGACCGCCACGCACGGCTTAAATCGCTAAGGCCTAAAACCCACCGGATAACTATAGCAAAACACCATACTAAATCAAACTGCATTCCAAATCAAATGCATCACTCCAACATCTAAATATTCTCTTGATATACCCTCTCGGTATATCTAAAAATCAACGGTTTTGAAATATGTGCCGGCGTGGACCCCGCATGGGTCCCAAAATAAAAGTACTCCAAAACCTACCAAATTTTGGTAGCCCTCGAAAAATGATGAACACTGGTCTAAATGGAGCCTCAATCCGAGTCAGTATGAGAAAGTTATCGAATTGTGAAATATCGACCGAAAAACTCAAACAACAGGCCTCGGATGTCTATGACATTGTCTTAGACGTTTGAGCGATATTGCGGTTTATTCCCAAGTTCATCTCAGACATCTAACATGTGTCACAGACATTTGGAAACCTGCTGTAGGCAAAAGAAAATATTCAAACGCCTATAACTTTTGATTTGTCACTCCAAACGACTCATCTTTCTTCCGTTGCGACCGTGGCGAGATTCTCTTCAATCTAGAAGTATCAAACCATGCTTCAAAATGCTCCAGCTGCACACTCTGCTAGCATATCCATAAAAGTACCTTACTCTCGAACTACTCAATCAAGTACCCGAGAGTTGTCATGACAGAACTGTTATTTATATACGAGACTGCTGTATTAGATATTTATTCGGAGTTTCATGCGTTTGGAGTTAATATATTCTGACTATTATGTATTGTCAGTTACTTTCACTAGCGCGGTCTCTTATATGTATTATTATTCTATTTCTGCTTATGTAGATCCTGTACATTATATGTTGTCATTTCGTTGTGAGATCTTATCGATGTCTTGGTTTAGTGTTTTGTTCTGATTTTACCCCAATAATCAATCTTTATGGCATTTGAAAGTAAGGCGACGTTGTAAAGCGCAACTTTTAGGTATTATGAAAGGTCGATCGTTACAATAGGACTACCATCACAAGTCATAGAACTCCATCACATTAGTTGCAAAGAAACTATGTGAATTTCCTAGGTGAAGCTGTAAGTCAACAAGTTGAAATATCATGTCACATGTTCACTTGCAAAACCATTCATTATATAGCTATAACTTCCAAACAAAGCATTAAACGAACTTGCAAATTGCCACAGCATGCTCCTTTAGATCTCTACCTTTGACTGAAAATATTTGCACTCAAAAATTATGGTTGGCACTGACTAGTCCAAAGTGGTCACACTGACAATGTGGGGCCAACAATTAGCCATTTTTAGTTAAGTGTTGGAAAACCCAAAACCCCTCGTCCAAGTCTTCGAGCTCCGATGTCCATGTCATGTTCTACCTCCATGAACTTGAAATAGCAATGCTCCAGCCCTGAAGCCTCCAAACCTTTCGTTTTCAACCATTCGGGGTAGCCCAAACATGCTCGGTTGTTACATTTTCCAAAGTTTCCAAGGCTAAGCCTAGAGTTTCACCATCACCTTGAAGTTAAATTCCTATGACTGCAAAACAAGTCAGTGTCGGTGTAACCCCTTACGGGTCATCTTCCTCCACATTTTTCAAGTACTTGCCCAAGGTTTTTCACAAAAAGTCCTGAAGCTAAGGCCTTGAAACCCAAAGTCTTCCAGTACGCCCCTTTTTGGCCCACCATCAACCACTCTTCTTCTAGCCTAGAACTTCATTGTTTCAACCTTAAATGTCTTTTAACAAATAATGTATCATCTCCAGACCATCATCAACTCTTCATTTCAATTGTATCACGTTTTGGACACTTCTACTACTCGACTCATTCAAAAACACACCCATCATTCAACACATCAAAATGAACCAAACGGCCATCCAAACAACCATATACAAGCATTGCACAATATACATACATTATATTACTTAATACTAACATTATTCAAACATTTCTAACATCTTAAATAACGACATAGAAAAATAATGATCAGTTTGGTCAAATGGTAAAAAACATAATAAAATCAACATTTAACCCTTTGAATTTGTTTTAAAACTGATATTAATTTTAGGTCTATATAAAGGTTGTGACAACCTGACTTTTCGATACTCGAATGTCGACGCTAATACATTCACGGTATTCGTGTGCCGAATACCCTAGTGCTGGAAAGATAGAAAATCAGGGTAAAATAAAAAGAAAACGATAAGAACAAGAAAAGGAGAACATAATATTTGAACCTCGCAATGGAACGATAACATATAATATCAAAGGAACGGTACAAAGGATTACTCCGAATATAGAAAATTTCAAAGTTACTAAACCTGAGTACTATCATTTGCCTGGATAATTATAGCTGTATGTCCTCATAATGATGATATATATAATGCGAAAATGCAGCGTAAAATTAGAATACTATGGTAGGTAAACATTAGCTCATCTCTATAAACTCCAAAGCATCCGTAGCTAAATCTAAAAACATACATGGGGCTGACATAAGCATTATAAGATAATAACATCCGGATTGGTCTAGTAAACCAACGTGAGAAACTCAAGAAATAAGAGTGACATATAATAACACCTTTTTAAGATCTATGGATTACCATAACGGTTTTTCCCTCAAAGAAACCAACCATTCATTAGGTTTAATCTATAATGATATAAAAGAAAATGTCTAATGCATAACATATAAATCATATCAAATAGTTGTTGTGTGAACGCCACAACAATAATAGGTATACAATGAATACTGCTAAGGCATGTTTGCATGGGTGTAAGGATTTTCGTGGAGCTCTTGTTGGGTCAAGCCGAATCTGAATTTCGTGACCAGGATCAGAAACTTCCTTCCAAGCATCATATACCTTTAGATAGAAAGTACTTTAAGGTAAACACAATTGGCCTAACGATGGACTGTGTGGCATCAAGTATCAACAAGTCTCGCACGCAACATATCGATAAGCATACTCTAGATCTGGAGTAGATATACCCTCACGGGTAAGCTAAACCCGAGACTGTGCATCTTAGTCTGGTTTTAGTCATTTCCGATGTTAAGGCTGCGTTTGGCATCTTTCACACAAGTCATCATCACTTGAGCAACACACGAATCCCCAATTGGATTCCTTCATCTCAAACAGATCACAAATCACTATGTGGATTCGAGCATCTTGAACAGATCTTGAACCTCCATATAGGTTCCCCGCAAAAGTCCTCCGATGAATGCTAATGCCATCCTCTCTCTTGGAATACTCCTCAAGATAGGCAGTCCCATACAATAGCATCGTTTGAAATGTTAATGTTGACCTCTCCTTTGGACTTAACCTTAGGATAGACTCATTTTTGTCAAACTTGTTCTCAGATGAACTGCGTCGCCGTCGAGATGATTCAGGCGATCGAACCTGGGGGAGAATCGGCGTTAGTGTGTGAAGCTGCTCTGGTCAGAGTTTCTTGATCACCAGTGGTATGACGGGATGGTGCGAGGCAAATTAGTCAAGAGGATTTTCATTCCAGGTTCGGTTGAATGGATCGATCGCAAGATCGTCGTCGTTTAGAGTTTTTGGGTGGTGAGGGTCGTCGAGTGAGTCGCCAACGATACGTGGGAGATTGCAGCATCGATCATCAAGGCTCTGGCGACATGTGCACGTGCACGCGTGAAATTGGTACATCTGGAAAAATTGGGGATGAAGGTGGTAGCTCGGGTCATGTCTCGAGTATTTTACGAATCTGCTCGGGGCAAAATGAAGAGGCGAGTGACTCGAAGTCAAGCTCGGGTAAAATAAGAATTGGCTCGGGTCTGTTGTTTTTAATATAAAAAACAATTTTAACTTTATAACTAATACAGTTTATTTTTGAAGAAAATTTGTTAAAAACAAATTCTTTTGTAAATGATTTAATGTCTATCAAAATTTGAATTGGTTAAAAGGTTTTAAATATAAATTATTTTAAGTTTTATTAAATAAAGATTTTTAATGATAATTTATTAAGATAAATGGATTATCTTTTAATTAATTAAAAGTTGTAAGTGGTTAAAGATTTATTACTTAATGAAAGTAATTAAATGGTAATTGATTGATGAATGGAATTTAGAAAGATAATTACCCAATGAGGGATTGATTATTTAATTACTCAAAGATTTATTAATGTGATTCATTAATTGATGTGATTAATTAATTTTATGTGATTAATTAAAGGAAAATAAATCAAAGTGATTAATTTATCTATGTGATTAACTAAGATAATTAATTAAAAGATAATTAATTAAGAGTTAATTGATTTATGTGAATAAATAAGATTAATGATTAATTAAAGTTTGATTAAAGATTAATTAAAGGTTAGTTAAAGATTTTATAACGACTCTGACTCGACCTTCGAAAATCGACACTGAATACATCACTCGTATTCAAATGCTGCAGATTCAAATGTCGAATCTAGCTCGTCGGAGCTTATAACACCTTAAGTATATCAACATAAGGGAAGAGAAAAAATATATCATTGATATACAACATTCGATACAACAACGATATAATGAATATCACATAATCAAAGATACATAATAGCGGAAAGATACAACAACGGAAAAGATAACTCCAACATATTCTTCAAGAGAGAATGAATCCACAAACTGCATCCCAAATCCAAAGCTCCAAAACTCCAAATCGAAAGCTCGAACCACCATCAAGTTGGACTTAAGCAAGTCCGATCAGGACCGTGAATACCCGGATTACAAGGGCTTCTTTGTGAAGTGCCCTTCGGTTCTATTCAAACCCGAAACAGATTTGTATGGATGTGTGTCTGACATTACACTTTGAGATGTAAAACTGGTCTCTATCAAATACATTTCTGTTTGGTGGTAAAGAATTTATTCTCTTAGCTTAACACCCTTCTCTTAGACGTACGAGCTCAGAGGTTATGTAGTTGATGGTTACTAGGATACATTCCCAATTTGGTAATGTGGCATACGAAGTGTTGCTGATCATGTGTTGATCGAAGCATGGCTTTTGTGAAAAGCGTAGCTTTGTGGACGAGACTTCGTTGAGCCTCACACCCTGAAAATGGTCAAAACAAGAATGTTGCATCAAGGTTATTAAGGGTCGCGCCCCTAGGGTATGTCCATTTTCTTCTGATAAAAGGTGGTATCATGGTTTGGAGCCCAGATTTTAACCTATGTGGATGCTGCAAATCTATTGCTTTGTTGTTGTTGGTTGAGGGCCCTTGGATAAAGGTTGGTTACGATCGGGAATGGCATACTTGTAGGTGTTACTTCCGTGCAGGGGGTAACCCGGCCTTATGTTGGCAGAGATCCTGTTAGGTTCTTGGGGGGTCCCTCTAGAGGCGTTCCATTCGGTGTAGGAAGTTCCTTTGCCTGATCAGTGTTGGAAATCTAATCATCCAATACGCTCCTTGTACGGTTTTAGTTGTATAACCTGCCATTTAACATGGTGGCTATAATAGGCATACTATAATGGTACGTATGCTGGCTAAGATTAATATTATACTTTCAACTACTCTATAACTTTTCACTTCATAACTACTTCTAGAATATAGATTTCATATATGGTTTTGAAGTGATTATGGGTTTGAGTCATCTCATATAAGTACACTCTTCCCACTTACCGTACTCTCCAAAACCAATCGATGCATTTCCATATAACTCAATTCTGGTTCTCTTAGAACTAAGTGAAAGCTAAAGGCATTTCATACCAATACTCCTCTCTGGGGTTCTCATTGGTATGAAGTTGCAAAGCCTTTTGATAACTTATTAAGTCATATTTGGTCAAGTTCAACAATTGACTAATCGATTAGCTAATAAAAAAATTACTTATACAAATGAATATTTATATAGTTAAATCGTTTTTGACATTCCAACTTAACTATTCCTTATCCAAGAATGAAACCAGGTAAGTTAAAGAACTGGTTGCATCAAATCCTTGCCTAGACAATTCATTCTTGAATCTCACAAATAGATAAGTGTACCTCGTCGACTTTTAGTGTTAAGTATAGTATTAATGATTTCCGTAAACAAGTAAGAAATCAACACGACTAACATGTTTTCGACATTTTCCTCCTTAGTATTCCTCGATCAAGAGGGAAGCTAGTAGGTTAGAGCTTTATTACTCCATCCCTACTCGAACATCAATCTTAACTCTCACAAATTGATAAGGCTACTTCGTAGGCTTTTAGCATTAAGTACAGTTAATTACTTTTCAAACAAGCAATTAAACAGTTAATCATTTGGCCATTAAGTAATTACTAACCCCTTTCTAAACCATTTGTTTGTACTTTTAAAACCCTTTTAAATGATACATGTATAATAAGTTGTTTACCAAAACTTGATATGTAAATAAACAAGTCAAAGATATTTTATTACATAAGATATAAAATAGCCAATACATTCTAAAAACTATATATACCTGAAATTGCTTTTAAAATACTTTATAATAGTTATAACGGGTTTTAAAAAATTTATCCAAATATTAATTGAAAATAACAACTTTATAATTTTCTTAAAAACTAGTTCCTAAAAATTCATGTAAATATAAAAGTCAAAGATATATATATATATATATATATATATATATATATCCATAACAAGTTTTTATTTTAAATCTCCTTCTTTAATAATTCTTAACTAATTCCTAAAAATTCATAAGTATCTCAAACCACTTTTGAAATACTCTAATATGAGTTAGTAAACACTAGTAAAAAGAATGAAATAAAATACTTAAATTTAAATATCTTTTCAAACTTTTAAATTCCAAAAATTTAATCTAAATGGGACAGCTTCGCACAAGTAAAATTTTGGCCATTTTTCGAGATGTTACTTAAATTTTTACTACCCAAGGTTTTAACAGCGATAAACATACATATAAATCATTATAAATATGGCGAGAAACCCTAAGGACCTCTTTAAAAGTTCCATAAAACTCGCCAAAAACAAAGCAATTCATAAGTGCATCCATAGATAGCGACTATCGCTATAAGTGCACTTTCAAATCTGAATCCAATCTAAACCAAAGTACATCTATAACCTATGCGCTTTGTTTCAATGTCTTTTTACAAGTCATATAAGTCGTTCAAGTCCATTCCAAGTCCATGGACATGGATCACATATGCTTCTTGTTTTCAAAACAAGAATCAAACCAATGTTTTCTATAATGTCAACAACAATTCAACAATTTAAACACAATCAATACACAACATAGACGTGTTACATTTCCATTCAAAACGGTGCGTTAACTCACCTTTAACCCAATAAAAACCATAATCTAAACACCCAAGTCAAACCTCCACTTGCAGCTACCTTCTTCTTCCTTTCCATGCTTCCACTTGGCTTTAGGCACTCCAAACACTCTCAATGCCCACAGCCATTATTGGTGGGTGAGTTGTGCTTTGATTTTTCAATTTCTAACTAGGTAGCATGTTTTTTAACGTGGTAATAAGGTTTCACTCCAAATTTGAGTTAATTTGGATCTAATTTGCAATTACTTAGCTCTAGGAATTTAGAGAAGAAGGAGAAGCCATCAAAAAGCTTATTTTTAGCCTTGGAAATTAGTGATTTATTCCTAAGGGTGTGACGACCCACCTTCCTGACCCTTGGGAATGAACTTAATACACCCACAGTATTCGTGTGTCATTGTCCAAGCAACTGAAAGATGAGTTGTCATGAGATAAAATAAAAGAACATAATAGAAAATCTGACAATAGAACGGTTAATTATAATATAACAATACCATAGTACAAAAGGTTACCCCTTAACATGGATTTTTCAAAGCTACACAAAAGTACTACTACTGCCACTGTAAGGCTAGAAAATTATAACCACCTGCCTTTACACTTGTTAATACAAAATAAACATACATAAGTAAACATAACAGCGAAAATGGATAGCCAGATAGATAAGGAGCCTCCTGCTCGTCCATCACCTCCAAAAGAGCCCAAAGAAACATGCTACTCTCAGACTACCAAAATATTAATGAGTATCCGAGAGTTTAAGAAAAATAAACAACTCGAATTAGACAATAAGTATGGTATGAGTAAGCTCTAAACAAAAGGGTGGAAATAAACAACAATATGTGAGACTATATCCCCAAATGTGGAATGGGTTTCCCTTTAGAAGAACAACATCCAACCGCAAGTAATGGGTATAAATAAATAAACATCATGAAGTGTGCAAGACACTTGTCGATAAAGTTAAGAAAGAAATAGATTCAAGGATTTGAATAAAAACAAAGAAAGGAAAATTTACCAATAACGACTAAGAGGGTGTATCCCACTTATCGAAAGTATATCTTTAGAAAATATACTTGAGTGCTACGATGCACCTCAGAAAATGTACAAGCCGGACCCCGCCAGCCTTATCATGTATCATAGTATTTCACACCTTCATGCATATAATATTGAATCCAAACTAGAGTAGATCTAAGATACCCTAATGGAAGCAACCCCACATAGCTTGACGTCCACTCGCGCTTTGGTTCTAGTCATTTTTGTCAAAGGATTTCAGCGCTTAAAATGAGCAACAAATTGTCTTAAGTTGATAATACATAAAGAAGACGACGAAATCGATAGTCAATAAATCAACTATCGGGAATAATTAAAATGATCATATATGTAAAGTGAATCTCATATGCTTACCACTTCTCGTCAATTTAAAACTTGTGCTATACCTCGTTGAAAATGAAGCCAAACAGGTAAAGGTTGTCTTGCCTCTAAGGTTCGCTTCGACGATATTTTTGACCTTCAAGATAGCGATGAACTTTCATACCTCGATGTTTAGTGCTAAGAATATGACTAAATCCTTTTCATATAAGTGATTTCATTTATCAAGATTAAATTTTCTTATCTTTTCCATAGCTGAATCAAACTTTTAAAGCCGAACTTGTGCTTTGATTTCACATCACAAATATTAACTTTAAACAGCATTATTGAAAATGATTAATTGACTTTAAACATGATTAACTGTTATTCCTGAGATGATGGTTTTGATGACAATAACCTTAGGACTTGTTATAAAATATAAATACTAATATTTATGTCTAGATATATATATGTATATGCAGGATATATATATATATATATATATATATATATCAGGTACTGAGAATGAAGACTGTACAATAAAAGATTCAAGGCTGAGTATAGAGATTCAAGACTAACAAATTCAAGATTGAAGAAATCAAGACTGAAGACTCATGAGTATCAAGAGTTCAAGAGATCAAGATATCAAGATAAGTAATAGAGTCTACACTTATGTTAAAAATTCATAATAGCACTAAATTTTTTATTTGGATTTCAATTGTGGAATGGAATCCACCTTCTCGCTTTAATAGTGGGATGGAATCTACAACCTCTTTAGTGGGATGGAACCCACGACCTTCTCTAGTGGAATGGAATCCACGAAATTTTCAAAATGATTTATTTTTTCAAAACTATCTTTTTAAAGTCATCTCTATCAATTTAAATATTTTAGCCTTAGTTCAAAAACTATTTTTAATCTTATTTATTTCAAAATCATCTCTTGTTTTTTAAACTATCTCTTGATTTTAATATTTTAGCTTTAATTTATTTTAAAGAAATCTATACTTAGTTTTTAATATTACTTTTATATTATAGATTATATATTTTAAGATTACTTTCTAAAACTCTTTTATAAGTTTAAACTATACTCAAATGGTTTACAAAGTTTCGAAATCATTTTGATAAGTTTTAGAATAGAAATCACTTTAAAGCAAAATCTATTTTCAAAATTAACATAGGCATGTCGACATCCCTCATCCCCCCATGTCAACATGGTAGCCGTAAAATTTCAAATTCAAATTTTCAAAAGAAGTGTCTATTCGTCATAACCTTTCACGAATGGATATGACTATTGTTCTGCTATAAAAACCAGTTTTTTTCAACCGATTTGAAGTTAGTTTTTTCTTCATTTCTTTACTCCTTCTTCTCCACTCAAATATTCTCTTATATTTTAAGTGCTCTAATAAAACTCTGCCGAAATTCGAAGTGAATCAAACTCGATCATCTCTAGTTTGATTCTCTGCCACTCTCTCTCAAAGATCTCAGTGCTATTCAGAGTTGTATGCTCATGTGTAATCAAGGAAGTGTATCGAATCTCTCTTTATCAAAGTGTGGTTGGAAACGGTGTGATTGGAAACAGTGTGATTGTGGCCCGTAAATCAATTGTGTGTGATTGTAGCTCGTAAATCAATTAGGTGATCATGTAGCCTGGTTAAATCAAGAGAGTTTTCCCTAGACTCAGTGATAGGAGGGTGTATCTCGTGGCCTTGAAATCAAGGTTGTAATATCGATATTATACTTGAAAAGAAATATGCATAAGAAATTGTGTGGGACTAGATGTAGTGTAACTTCGAACCAGTATAAAATTCTGATGTGTTCTTTCCTTTACTACTTTTATTTACTATTTGCATTTGTGTCTGATTCTGTGATTGTCTCTGTATTTGTGAAATTGCATCTGCATGTGTTTAATTTGAAAAGATTTCAAAAATTCCATAAAATTCATTAAATGCTATTCACCATCACTCTAGTGTTAATCCAGCCTTAAGATCCGTAATCCGCATTTCCTACATTTGGTATCAGAGCACTGGTTTTCAAAGTTTTCATAATTTGATTTTTGAAAAGTTTTCATATGGCTGCCAACACTAGTAATGTCAACACCATCACTAATTTATTTTGTAGAGGGTCGGTCTACTGCTAGACCACTACTTTTTAATTGGCAGTAACTACGTATATTGGGCATGTAGGATGAAAATCTATTTACAATCAATAGGATTAGGCTCTTGGAATATCACACAAACTAAGTACACTGAACCCACAACTAATTATGCACCGTGGACTGCTGAGCAAAAGATTGTTGCACATAACAATTCCAAAGCCGTGAATATTCTATTATGTTCAATTGATAGGAATGAGTTTAATAGAGTGTCTATTTGTAAGTCTGCATATGAGATCTGGAAAACCTTGCAAGTTACTTAAGAAGGAACAAGCAAAGTTAAACATATTAAAATATATATCTTGACCAATCAGTTTCAATTATTCAAGATGAATCTAAATGAGTCCATTTCAGACATGTACAGTAGGTTTTAAGACATTATGCACTCACTAATTGCATTAGGAAAGAACTTTTCGAACAAGAAAAATTCTGAATTCACTCACTCAGGGATGGGATCAAAAGACTCTAGCAATTGAAGAGGATAATGATATTAGTACTCTGAAAACTGAAGAATTGATTAGGAATTTGATGTCGTTTGAAGTACAAATGCAAGGGAGAAGTGAAAGCAAGGCCTCAAAAAGAAGTCAATATCGTTCAATGCAATACCAGATGGTTCAGACTCAAACGGTGATGACAATAAAGAAATAGCCTTGATGACAAGGAATTTTAGAAAGTTTTGTGAAATACAGAAAGATGAACAATTACAAGAGAAATGATCAAAAGAATTCTGGAAACAATAATGAAACTCAAAACAAAGGCAGATGCTACAATTATGATGAGCTAGGCCGCTTAAAAAGAGATTGTCTACATCCGTATAAACAAATTTTTCTCCAAGTAATGATTTTTCAAAGAAAAGAAAGGGAGCATATACTACTACACTGGACAATTCAGAATCATCCTCTAGTGATGAAGATGAAGAGAAGAAAAATTCAAACATGTGCTTTACAGCTATTCACGATTCTGATGATCTCAGAAATATGGATCAAAAAGTAGGTACGCATTTAACTTATACTGATTAAAATTGCTTGTTTGATTATTTGCGTGTTTTGAAATTTCTTGTTGTTTGAATTTAAAATTTTGATTTTCAAAGTAATATTATTTTAATAATATTTTAATATTGAAATATTAATATTAAAGTGTTATTATATTTAATATTATTTCAGATAAAATATAAATTAGATTATAGGATATATATACAAATATTAAATAAAATATGAAAAATAAGTCACATGATTTAAGGGACCCATGTCGACATGACCCTACCCCCTATGTCGACATCCCTCTAGAAATTTGAAATTCAAATTTGAATTCAAAATTTTGAATTTCCCTATACCTTTTCACTAACTCCAAAGCTTTTAAAATGTGTCTTTTGACCAGAGAACATGGCTCTTGGATATCTATTTATCTTCTTAACTTTATCTTATCTTTTCACTTTCATTTCAAAATTTAAACTCTCTTTCAAACTCTCAAGCTCTCTACTTTCTTCACGATTGGCTTCTTCAAGCACTCCATCCACCATTAGACCATCCAAAGCTACCAAAGAGTTCCTCTACAATGATCCAAAAGCTATAAGGCTTACACAAGCTATGTAAACTTTGGAAAGGTTCATATGGGAAAATTTGCTATCTTTAATGATTTTCTTCCTATGAAATAATGTTATTTTTGAAGAGAATCAAATTCTTAGCTTAATTGATGATTCTCAAAATTATTTTGTTTGTTATTCGAATCTTGTCAAAATGTTTTATGCAAATTTGAATCATGGTTTTTATGAAGGAAATGAAGGAGAATTGTGGAGTAGCATTAAAGGAATGCGTATTATTTTAAATAGTGAGATTTTGGGTAACATTCTGGTTGTAAGTATACGAGGATGGATCTTTCGAATTTTCAAATTGATGAACATGATCGTGAGATATTTCATCCCATTTTTGAAGAGATGATAACTTTGAGTTTATAAACCAAAATTTTCGTCCTAAAGCTAGAATTGTAAACCTTCTTTTGCAACACACCATAACTCCAAGATCGGAAAATTTCAATCACCCTACTTTAAAAGTTTGTAAGGCTCTTTTTGCACTATGACATTAATTGGGCGCAAGTGATTTTAGATAAACTACGTCCTAAT
Organism: Allium cepa; assembly: GCA_030765085.1. Taxonomy (NCBI): domain Eukaryota; kingdom Viridiplantae; phylum Streptophyta; class Magnoliopsida; order Asparagales; family Amaryllidaceae; genus Allium; species Allium cepa. The sequence goes on along the minus strand of CM060944.1, from coordinate 485,297,723 downwards.
TTTTTTACTTTAGGTGAAAACACTTTATATCATGGGATTTGTCTCACTCAAATTTTTAACTACTTTGGTGTTGATTATAAGAAGGAGGAGTTCGTTTCTAGAAAAGTGTTTAAGCATGCTAACATCTTTCTCATGAAATTATGTTTGTGTTTTAACCATATGAAACACTTGCCGAAAAGGATGAGAGATTGGCTCATGAAGAGATTGAAGAAGAGGAGGATGAGGAGGAGGAGGAAGAAGGGTAGGAGATGGAATTGAAAAAGAAGGAGAGGAGGAGGAAGAGACTTCATTAGAAAGCATCGAATACCCTATCACTCCTAACAATCCATCCAACAAAACGCTTCTCAAGAATCAAAAGATTATCGTGGAAAACTAGCGGATTCTCAGAAGATCTGTTAGTAAAAAGTTGGACAAGATTTTCACCAAAATGAACAGGTTCTTTGGAAAAATGAGTCGTAAGCTTGGATAATCATCATCTTCATTATCCTCTAACTAATACTAGTAGATAATATAAAGAAACAAAGCAAATTTCAAAAATTAACAGGGGCAAGTCGACATCCCCTTACCCTCCGTGTCGACATGTAACGGCTAGAAAGTAGTTTTTGTTTTGAAATTGAAATTGACATAACTACCTTCTGTCTTTTCATTTCAAATGACTTTCTAACTCTTTAAGTAACTGTTTCTTCCAAAAAAATGCAAACTTTCAATTCTCTTTATTTTTTATTGAATTTCTTCATATTTTATTAAAAAATGGCCTCTTCTATTTATAATTTAAGTGAGAATCTTGAAGAAACTCTCAATTCCTTCAAGAACATACTTACTTTTATCCTTCAAAATCAACATCACTAAGAATTAAGCCAAATGCAGATGGTAAAAGAACAAGAAAGGCATTTCGATGCCATTCGATGGATGATCTCAGCCCTCAACAAAGAAGAACTTGAAGCGAATCCAGAAGGAACTCTAAACAAAGATAATGAAGAATGGGATGCTATAAAGGTAGATCCTATCTTCAGTGAAGAAGGATGGTTTCAAGTTCCAAGAAATATTTGATTTGACATATGTGGTTTGATTTACTTTGATTTGGTTTGAATTGTTCGGTTTGATTTGATTTGATTTGGTATGGTTTGATTGATTTGAATATGATGTGTAATATATGATTGAACATGGTTTGGTTTGATAAGAACATGATGTATATATTGATTGATTATGTTTGAAATTTTCATATCTCGCACAATTACTTACTATATTTTATTCATATATATTATCAGTTTCATTTATATTCTACTAAATTGTGCAATTATCCTATACCGTGTTATAATATAAGATTGAGTTATGTAGTTTAGGATTAGTTTTTGTTGATGACAAAGGGGGAGAATTATAAAATAGGTTAGTCTGGCTTAGATTAATGGGGAGTTAGTAGATTAAGGGAGAATTGTTGGAATAAGAGGGAGTTAGAGTGGAATCAAGTTTGGTGGAGTATATTTTATAAACATAGGTTGTCATCATTAGAAAATGGGAGATTGTTAGTTCCTGAGATGATAATTTTGATGAAAACAACCTTAGGACTTGTCATAAAATATAAATGCTAATATTCTTATCTAGATATATATGTATATGCATGATATATATATTTGTAGAGACTGAGAATGAAGACTGTACATATAAAGATTCAAGACTAAGTATAGAGATTCAAGGCCGATGAATTCAAGATTGAAGAAATCAAGACTAAAGACTCATGAGCATCAAGAGTTCAAGAGTTCAAGATACTAAGATAAATATTAGAGTCAAGATTTGTGTTAGAAATTCATAATAGCACTAGAATCTTTATTTGGATTTTGATGGTGGAATAGAATCCACCTTCTCTCTTTAATAGTGGGATGGAACCCACGACCCCTTTAGTAGGATGGAACCCATGACCTTCTCTAGTAGAATGGAATCTGCGAAATTTTCAAAATGATTTTTTTTCAAATCTATCTTTTTAAAGTCATCTCTATCAATTTAAATATTTTGGCTTTAATTCAAAAACTATTTTTAATCATATTTATTTCAAAATCATCTCTTGTTTCTTAAACCATCACTTGATTTTAATATTTTAGCTTTACTTTATTTTAAAGAAATCTATATTTAGTTTTTAATATTACTTTTATATTATAGATTATACATTTTAAGATTACTTTCTAAAACTCTTTTATAAGTTTAAACTATATTTAAAATGGTTTACAATGTTTAGAAATCGTTTTGACAAGTTTTAGAATAGAAATCATTTTAAAGAAAAATCTATTTTCAAAATTAACATAGGCATGTCGACATCCTTCATCCCCCCATGTCGACTTGCTAGCTGTAGAAATGAAAATAAAATTCTCAAAAGAAGTGTCTATTTGTCATAACCTTTCGTAAATGGTCATGTCCGTTGTTCTCCTATAAATACCAGTTGTTTTCAATGAATTTGAAGTTAGTTTGTTCTTTATTTCTTCACTCATTCTTCTCCACTCAAATATTCTCTTATATTTCAAACCTTAACAAACTCTGTCGAAATTCTAAGTGAATCAAACTCGATCATCTCTAGTTTGATTCTTTGCCACTCTCTCATGAAGATCTCAGTGCTATTCAGAGTTATAGGATCATTTGCAATCAAAGAAGTGCATCGAGTCTCTCTCTATTAAAGTGTGATTGGAAGCGGTGTGATTGTGGCCCATGAATCAATTGGATGTGATTGTAGCCCGTAAATCAATTAGGTGACTTATAGCTTGGTTAAATCAAGAGAGTTTTTCCTAGACTTGTAGATAGGAAGGTGTATCTCGTGGTCTTGAAATTGAGATTGTAATGTCGACACTATATTTGAAAAGAAATATGCATAAGAAATTGTATGGGACTGGATGTAGGGTAACTCCAAACCAGTATAAAATTCTAGCGTGTTCTTTCCTTTACTGCTATTATTTACTATTTACATCTGTGTCTGGTTCAATGATTGTCTCTATGTTTGTGAAATTGCATCTGCATATGTTTAATTTTAAAAGATTTCAAAATTTCCATAAAATCCATTAAATACTATTCACCCTCCTCTAGTGTTAATCCAACCTTAAGATCCGTAATCCATATTTCTTACATTAACTACTTCAAACATCTTTATTTAAAATAATTAATTATCTTTAAACATGATTACTTCAAACATCATTATTTGAAATTAATAATTAACTTTAAACATGATTAATTTCTTCAAACATCATTATTTAAAATGATTAATTAATCTTAAACGTGATTAATTACTACTAACATCATTATTAAAATGATTAATTAACTTTAAATTATCATTATTAAAATGATTAATTAACTTTAAGCATTATAATTAAATTAATTAATTAACCTTAAATATCATTATGAAAATGATTAGTTAACTTTAACCATCATTAGTAAAATGATGAATTAACTTTAAAACATCATTACTAGAATGATTAATTAACTTTAAACATCACTATTAAAATGATTAATTAACTTTAAACATCATTATTAAAATGATTAATTAAGTTTAAAACATCAGTGTTATAATGGTTAATTGAAATATATTATTACTAATATCCCTGAACTGCATCCATAGTGACTATTGTTATATGGACCATAACTTCTAAACTCATTTTGTAAATTAAAATTGTTTTAAACTATGGTTGATCAACATTTTAAAAAGTGTTAAAACACAACCAAATATTTGTTTTATAAAAACCCAAGTACGAGTTCAATAAAAAGATTTTCAAAAGAGGCGATATCTTCAAAGTGTCGATATAGTGACAATCGCCATACAAACACTTCCATAAAACATTTTATATGTCGTATATGCATCCAAACATCTCATATACATAACATATATACACTCAAATGTAAATAACATTCTAAAAGCAAGGTAAAACTTGTCACTTTACAACTTATGCTCTTTAGAGTGTGTCGCGATGACCTATTCACTATAAACACTTCGATTTCATTTCAAGTCTCTTACAAACTTCCTATGTGCCATCCGCTTTCAAGCGAGAACCAAATCAAACAATAATCATTACAAATACTTAACAATACAAGTAATTGATAGGGTTAGGAGTATGCCCTAGGGGCGATTATGTAATTTGTTACATATATCTAACTCGTTGAACAATCTTATTCATAATAAAGGTGTTTCTTTCTATTATGTACTTGATATAATGTGGTTATTAGTTAATTAATTTAATTAAAAGTATATTTAATAGAAAATCCATAAATGGCATATTTTGTGATGCAGTTATAAAGTGTTGTAACAATGAGTAATTTATCATGATAAACAAATATACCATTTTAAATATTCCTAGTCAAGATGCATCGAGAGTGGATATCAATATATCCGTTGAGGCTAGAGTATGTAACGCTCTCCAAATGTTGGGCAGTGTATTACTCATGACTTTTGGAGGCACTTAAGGGTTATGTAGTGATGGTTATTGGATAATTATGGAACAATTCACTCGATAGTTTTCTACTGGTTAATATAACTAAGGTCAAACAGAAAATATCGATGCGACTGAATTACATAGTTTTCCCGACTTGAGAATACTGTTGATCTTCAATATAAAAGCTATGCTTTGATTATAGTCAAATCATGGCATGGAGTTCCAACGAATGACTATAGTTGGGTCGAGTGGAAATATTGGAAGTGAAGCACTATTCAAGGGAGGTTTCGTCTCCTCAGTTATATAGGGTTAGTATCATGGTCAAGTTAGGTCAACTCAAAGTCAAAGTCTCTGGCCAGAGCATTTCAGTTAATGATAATTTTTATTATTGAAACCGAGGACTTTGTTTTGGACTATGAAGTTGGATGTGGATGATATAGGAATTTTAACCATTATCAAATTCCATAAATCCAAAGTGATATAAGTTTGACGAATAGAACTGGTGTAAGTAGTATCACTAAAAGGTATCGCTTAAGTGTTTGTGAAATTTTAATTTACCGTAAAGACCTGTAAGCTACAAATTTAGCCAAACTGACATACCACCTGCTAAGCTATATGTGAACATTAATATTTGAATTGTTCAATATTAGTCGCTGATTGAATTCACAACTCTAAGTCGCATAACCGCATTTGTGTTTTCTTTGAAAACCACACAATTTAATTTGTTTGTAAAATGTTGCAAACTGATTAAACTGATTAATGTTTATGAAATATTAATTAAGTTAATCTATTTGATGTTTTGAATGTTGTTGGCAATTATTTTAATGCATATATAAAAGTTATATTTTCATATATGGATATGCGATATCGATATAATTTTAAACATGTTTTAAATAATAAAATAATTACATAAAAGTTGTTTCCTTTTATTTGGTAAAGTTGCATATTTGGAATGTGCTTGGATCTATCTGGTAAGATGAGGGAATCAATTAATGAGATTAATTGAAATTTGAAAAGAGAAAAATAAAGGAGGAAGTTTTAATAGGAGAATATAAAATGGTTCCTTTAATGATATTAAATATAAAACCTCCTCATTTTGAATGTATACAACATAGAATGTGACTTTAATTTTATTTCTCTTTTCTTCCTCTTCTCTATCATTCATTCACAGCTGAAAGTTCATCCATAAAAAACATAAAAACAAATTCAAAACAACATCAAACTAAATTAAAAAGGTGGATCATTCTTCTATTGCAAAGTGGGATGGAGATTTTTTTGAAATCTGAGAAGAAGCCACAAATCAAGATGTAATGAAGGGCAAGGTCCATCAGATCTAGAGAGTGACCAATCATATCTAGGTATTGTTCTATCATTCAAGGTGTTTCTACATGCTTTATCCTAAGGTAATTATATGTGTGTATAATTCTACATTTACATATCTTATAAGTTGTTCTTATCCCCTTAATCTCTATTTTCCCTTATGTTCATACTTGTGAATTTGAATCTTAATTTGAATGTCTCCATTCCCTTGCTTGAATCGATTGTTCCATCATGTTAAACCATAGAATATTTTCTTTTTTCACTGCTATTTTGTTATGAATTATAACATCTCATTTTCTATCTCATATATGATTGTTTGATTAATTATTTAACCTAGTTCTAGACCTTCTTAATTTTTTTTCTATACTCTATGTGATCGTTTACAATGTTTTTTTGTGATCTAGATCAAGATCTTCTTATGTCAAATCTATATACGTATGTCAATTGATTTAGTTGTTTAAAAAAGTAGGATATAATTGAACTTTGGATTTTTTTACATTCATAATTCAGTTTTTCATATCAAAAGGTTTACACATGAATATTTAGACATGGGTTGCTATGTAGTTAGAACTTGGTAATAATCGCATTGATTAATCTTTGTCATCTAATTAATATGATGTTTTAATTGTCATGTTTCTAATCATTCCAATATAAACTCTTCTTTTAAAAGAAAAAGGGAAATATGAAATCAATGATATATTCCTTGATTTACAATTCCATCTAATTAAATTTTTTATCTATGCTTAAAAGGGAAGGATTCTTTTGACAACTGTTTCAATCTATTTTCATTAATCTTAATATTCTTTGATTTACTGCTTGTAATTGAAATGAAATCTATTTTATTTGAACTGCTAGACTAAATATTAATTGTATATGCATATACATATATGTGTGTGTGTATTTTTAGGATATATAGATATATATATATATATTATGCATGTATGTATTTATATATTAATAAATAAATAAAATTATTCATGTCTAGGATGACAAAGGCATATATAGATGGGAAATGTATCCATATTGGTGTAAATCCCTACACCTATGCAATGTCTATATTAACTTTGTACACTTTTATATGTCGCACTTACATAATACACACAGCCACATGTGATGTGCTTAGAATTATTTCCAATTAGTCAAATCAAATTGGGTTAATTCGTTCCTAATAAAACATTCAATTGAAATGTTAACATGTTTATTTAACATATTGTCAATCTAATCAAAGACAAAAATGAGAGTTTTCTCTCCCTTAAATTAATGTTGTTTACTCTCCTAATTAATTGCACAACTATTGAGAAGGAAACTAAAGGTTTCCTTCTCATATTTAATCTAATAAGTAACTGCTACATATATGGGTGTATTTAATACACTCCTTCATTTTAATTTATGTAATATTCAAACCCTTTTGAAATATAATTTTTTGGCCAAATAAAATAAAATAAAATAATTATTTTATTAAAAGAAGATGTAGATAAGATCTAAATGTATTTAGACTTCATAGGCCCATTATAGATCCAAAATGGTAAAAAAATTCACCAATTTCTTCCACTACGGGCTGGCCCAGTTCCTTCAATGGTATCAGAACCTAATAGCCTTTGCGGTCTAAATTAGTCATGTTAGAGCTAACTTGTTAATCTTGCGCACTTAGTATGGTGTCTATAAAGGTAATGTCTTGGACTAGAATTGGATAATCAAGTACCATATCCTACCTGGTTACCTGCCTGGCTTAAAAGATGAAGTGAGCCCAAAGGTTGCCTTAATTGAAAAGGCCCAATTTAATTGGGCCTTGAGCTAATTTTCAAAATATTTTTAAAAATTAAGACAAGATTTTAAATTTATAATTAAATTTAAAATAAAAACATGTTTATTATAATTGGTTATAGTATAGTATAAATTTTCAAAATGTTTGAAAATGCAACGAAAAGTTTAAAATGTTTGAAACTATGTAAATATTAATTTTAAAATTCGAAATTATTAATAAGATTAATAATATAAATTAATTAATTAATATTTATGTGCATATATTATATATGTTGACATTGTTATGTTATTTTAAAGTGTTTAAGATAACATAAGCATACACGTATGTTTATAAGATAAATTTCCAAAATTAATATAATTTAATTAAAATTGTTTAATTAATATAGTAATTAAAGGTTAGTTAATTAACTAAAAATATGCATATATATAAGATATATGTATCTTACTATAACTGTTATAGTAGATATGTCCAATATAAAAGTTGTATTGGAATACTAATTTAAAATTAATTAAAGAGTTAGTTAATTTTAATTAATTAGATAAGGTTTTATTAATAAAATATTATACATAGGATTATTGAATAAGTTAATTAAAATATGAAAGTTTATAATAATGAAACTTATATGATATGAATGTATAAACTAAAGGTGGAACATTAAAGAAATGCAAATAGACTTAAGGAATAAATACGTACGTAAATGTAAGTATACGGTGATTTCTGATGTGTCTGACACTTGAATCATGTGGGTATTTCAGAAGAAATACATTATTCCATAAGTCGATATCACTCAATATAATATATTGAAGATTATGAATCTTCAATATAATGTTGTCCTCTACCATATATATATTATTAAATTACTTACATACTCCTTAGTTATTGAGCAAACTCAAGCTTGGGATGTTATGTCTAGTATTTTTAATATATTGAACAAATGAGGTAAGATAATCATATGTATTTATTGAGAAACTCAAGGTACATATACTATACTTAGGCCATTATGATATAGTAGGTATGAGTCGATTTGTTGAGCTAACTTCAAAATTAGATTAGGATAAGGAAAAATGGGTTGGGAGTTGTATGTGATACAATCGATAAGGAGTTATCCATCTTTTGTGGGGCTATGATTATTTGAGCAAACTCAAGGTCAGAATACCAAGATAGACGAGTCCTAACACCTACTAGTGAAGTCGAAAGACTTCTATGTTTCGTCGTAGGGTTTGGAGAAACGTAAAAGACTAGTGGGAGCCTTATTTGAAAAATGAAATGTTAATATTTAACCTTTCTAATATTGTAAGAACATATGCTAAATAATGTTATAATTATCTACAATGATAAATTTATGCATATAATATGATTGATAAAATGTTTATAAATTAACATATACAAACAAACTGAATTGGAAGTTGACAAATGGAAATATAATACCCAATATTAAATGTCTATTGCATGTTAATGTTTTCTATGCCCATGCAAGTGTCTAATTTTTGCAACTACTTAATACATTCATAAAATGGTCACTTACGTGCTTATTTGGTTATGACCATGTATTGCACTCTATGAGTTTTGAACTCTAAAAGCAATACAAGACTGTGGATATTTGATCCACATACTATCATTTATAAATGTTATTTGGTGAACGTTCACAGTTCGTAATGTACGATACTTCAATGAATATTTGTAACAACCCGCATATTTAACGATTTTATATTTAAATGTTTTATTTAAATATAGCGTCGTTAGTCGGATTTAGGTCCAAAATGTTACTTTCTGCAAATGGCCGAATTGGGACTCGAAACCATTTCCATTGATTCCAAAATGGCGTTTGCGATCTTTTTGAGTGTAAGCTTTGATATGTTTGGAGTAAGTCGAATTTTTCTATTTGCTAAGTGGGCTTTGGGTTTGGGTTTCACCCAAACTGTTCTAGTAACCCCAACTCAGCCCTTCTCTCCTCCCATTCACTTATTCATTTCATAAAAGCTTAAGCGAAAACTGAAATGGTGGAAGAGAAAGGAAATTAGAAACTCCTAGCCCTAAATCCATTTGCAAACTACAAATTCTTGCTCCAAAATCAAAGAGAAGCCATTGGTAAGTTCTTCTTCATCTTCTCCAACTCTTCTCTTCTTCAATTTCAGAAAATTTCCTAAACCTAAATTGGGAAATATGTGATTTATTCTTAGATTGAAGCTTGTTGAGTTGAAGTAGTGTTTGGTTGGTCTTCTCCTTGCAAATTGAACTCCTTCTTCTTTGTTTTGGGTTAAAGGTGAGTATTGAACTCACATCTACTTCTTTTGATATCATTGATGTTAGGAATGAATTCCTAACACTTGTTCATATGCTTTTGCTTTCGATTTGGATTGTTTTGGTGAAATTGCCAAATTATGATCTTTGAAGCCAAATCTATGTAAAACCCTATATGGTTGATGTTTATGTTGTTCGGAGTGTTTGGGTGTGTCGTTAAGGTTGGGTAGTCGTTTGACGTAAGCCCATAATCAACACGCATCCGATTGCTTTCGATTTGTTTGGCCATAGTTGGCCCAGGTTTAGGAAATGCCTGAACATTGAGTTTCAGACGTCTGAAATGCCTATTTCAGACGTCTAAATATTGTTCAAGGGGAATTTTCATCCCCAGATTCAGACGTCTGAAATTATATTTCCAGACGTTTGAATTGCCAAAATTTCAACCAGAAAGGAAATAGGCAAAATATTGCCTATTTCAGACGTCTGAAAATTTGGGTTCAGACGTTTGAATCCTCTTTTGAAAAAGAAATTGGTCTCCAGATTCAGACGTCTGAATCCCTTCTTTCAGACGTCTGAACCTGCTGTTTTTTGGCCAACTTGCCTTGTTCGTTTAGTTTTCCAAATTTAATCAACGCTTGTTAATTCCAACTAGTTGCTTATGCGTATTTGACCTTGATAATTCCCTTTTGAATTCATTTACGGGTTTTTATAAATTATTTCTTCAAATCGTATTAAAAGTTCGCTTCTTCGATTTATAAATTCTATTTAAACCACACGTACAATTTCGCACTTCGAGCGAAGTGGAAGGGTGATTAAATGGTTGGGCAAAACACGGACCATGAATCTGTGCGTTTATCCTTCCAATTAATTCCCGACCTATTCAATTGATCATTTTAACCTTCGGGTTTGGTTTACCGATGATATGAGGTGAACTTTGTACTGCTTTAAGTGTGACGGATAGTAAACCGTTTAGTGCGAACGAGTGGTTATGAGACATACGTTAACACTTTTTGGATTCCTTTTCGAGAGTTGTGACACATTCCACCAGTTAGTGGTGTCCGGTACTGGGTCTTTGACCTTCACCACTACGGTTTGTTGCCTTCGGGTATGTGCCTTCGGGTTTGTCGCCCTTTAGTATCGCTTCCGATGTTGGTCGTTATGAGCCGCATGGGTGATAATGGGTTGCCCTTTAGTATCGCTTCCGATGTTGGTCGTTATGAGCCGCATGGGTGATATTGGGTTTGGAGTCTTCGGGCTCATGGATCCTTGTTTATACAGTACTGAGCTCGAGCAATTTTATGATGTTTCATTCATATGTATATTCCCTTGGTATCGCCCTTCGGTGTTGGTCATTATGAGCCGCATGATGCGTAGCGTTTACCTTGTGGAACTTGTATACCTTATTGGTATTTGTTATTGCCTTTTGGCTTGTTTTGGGATATTCGTATCCTTTGCTTATATATGTTGCCGATGATATGAGGCTTGTTATCATATGATTCATCTTTTGTTAGATGATTATGTTATCTCTTTTAGAGATATTTGCTATACCTTGTAACCTTGCAGGTTTAATGTTGTTCAGTTTATCTAACTGATTTGTTTAGCTAGACTGACCCGTGTATCTTATACTCGGGTCAGACCGAGATGTTTCAGGTTAGGTGCTTTTGGACTTAGCCTATTTTGCTTCCGCATGGACTATTCAGCTTGTTCTTTTGTCATAGCTTTTTTTTGTGTAGTCCTATTTTGTAGTAACTCTGATATGTATTCTTTTGACTCGTCTGTATATGGTTGTTTGCTATACCACTTGATATGTATTATTTTATAACTCTGTTATGTATCTGTATATGTGTATATGATGATTTACTATTCTGTGATGTATATTACATTTGAGTTATTATATTTTGTTCTGATAGATCCAACCACCTATGGTTTTGTTTTAAGTATTCATTGGGTACGTCGACCTGGTTGGTATGTTTATTGTCGATGTATTCAATAGATACTTAGAGCAAGGCTATAGATGGTCGCTCCTAACCAGCCTTATTCTCCGTGTTAGTTGACGGCATTACTTTGTAGTGTGCTTGGCTAGCGTGGGTATAGAGGTGGGGCGTCACAATATTGTTCATTGGAAATAAGCCAATAAACAGTATTTTTGAGATCCTACATTCAACTTGATTGATTACAAAAGGGACCATATTGTGTTAATGTATCACAAGGTCAAAAACTACAAGATAGATCTAAGAACTCAATCGCTAAAATGTCATTTTGATCGTTTACATAAAGTGCATATATTGATGTCCTTAAATGTTAAGGATAATCAAATGCGCTTTTGTAAAGAGTTTATTATGTTATTGTAGTAAGGTTTTCTTTTGAATAGTTTGACCATTTGAAAGGAAAATGAGTGTATAAGAATAGATGTAATTTAAGATATAGTTGGGATGAAGTGAATGAATAATCACTGCTGCATTATAGAGAAACATTGGAAATGAGAATTATAATAATAATTAATACTAAATATTGGAATAATAAATATGATTTCTATTCTGAAGTATTTTCATATGGAAATTTGTTTTCTATGAAATTTATTTATTTGAGCTTAAGATATTAGATCAACAGGCTCTCCACTATAAATAGTTGCAGTGTATGAAATAAACAAATTGTATTAAGTGAATGATGAACCTCCGAATTTAGTACGCTATTATGGTTATGGTGGAAATAATGGAAGCATGCCATATAGCACTTATTTATTGTATTATAGTATGAAAATTGTTTTCGTAAAACTTACCATACATTATTTATGAAATAATGGTTATTTTTTGGTATCGAGTGAAAAAATAGACATGGCTATATTCCAATATGAATATTATGAATTTTCTTTATGACATAAAACTATAATGTGGTAACTTTTTTTAACAAAAGTGATGCATTGGAAAATACAAAAGTATCTAATATTATTTATAATTGTTTTGGAACTATAGACTAAGCTGTAGTTTTGAAAAATAATTTTATTGTATGATTTTGAGTCATGTGATACTTGTTAGTTATATCTCAAACAGTAAAGGGCTATGCACTATTTAGTAGGAGTATCATAAGAGTTGTTGAACTCTTCAGATTGATACATATATATGTATGCAATTGTAATTCTATAAATACCAAAACGGTTCAACGTACTTCGTCATATTCACCGATGAGTTATCGTAGACATGGACATGTCTATTTGATACACTTGTAGTATGTCTATGGTAAACTTATAAGAATATAAAATATAAGTAAATAAAATAACATGCGATAGAAATAATTTGACTTGATCGAATGAGTGAGTATATTAGAAATTGTTCCGAATGTACCTAATGAATAAAGATTCAATCTCAAAATTTCTCCTCCATATGATACATAATGATGCATTGATATGGAGTAATCAAACTTTGTTGGACAATGTACGATTACTGGTGAGTGAAGTTGAGTTAGTTTCTTTCGATGAAGTAATGTACTTAAGATTAGTACACAAGGTTAATATAATACATCTGAATAATAGTTTACAAAATTTTACAAGACAAGGGTTTATAAGAAACTCCGACATATCATAGGCCAAGGAGTTGGCTGGTTGTGTGAGTCAAAAGATTGCATGTAATAATTATTCATGAAGGATTTTGTATGAATCTCCCCAATAGGATTTTGAAAAGACTGTCATTGGATGACATATTTATGTTTCGAACACAATTTTGTAAGCTAAAACCAAATTAGTTTTATAAATAAAGAAATTCATAAAACGTTCATGAATACCTATTCTATTGTACTAAGGAATAATTATTTTTTCAAGATATACCAACTTCATTGTCAAGAAATTTCTTTGAGGAATTATTGGTAGTAAAATGGAATTAGATATGATCTATAGATAGAACTGGTTATATGAAATGAAATCAACTAACTTTAATGAACATATAGCATTAGAGTGTCTAATAAGTATTCTCGCGCATCTAAGAGAAACTATGAATTTTTTATTAATGTCGAAAATATATAATCCAAGACTTTTTAATTAAAGCATTAAGAGTGTTGACTCTATTTGGTGTGATGCTCAAATCCGAATGAATTCCAAGTACGCTATCAAAATATTTTTTGTTGTTGTCGTAACTGAAGGGATATGATCCATCGACCTCGACCGTATCTTTATAAGTAAGACTAATGCATTTGAAAATTCAATGAGCAATGTTGATAAGAATAATATTGCAAATTTCAATTGTTGAAATTAGCGTAATAGATTCGATATCCAACGTGTTCAAGTCAATTCAGATTTACTTACAAAATTATCGCTTGATAAGTCCTAGTGTTTTGGTACATATGTATTGAAGTATAAAATTCTAAATAACGATTAGAATAATTTTTTTACACATATTAACCAAAAGTGTCTCAAAGTCAATGGAAGCGATATTGAGTATGTGAGTCTTTAGATATGATCCAAGAAATGATACGAAAGTATCATTTTATACGCGTTAAGATTGAATAAGTATTTTGATAGAAATATCAAGTAGTTTGATTTTTTAATCAAAGTGCAGAAGAAGAGTGTGTTCGTAAGAAAGAACGCTAAAAGATAAATTGGTATTTCTAAGATGTAAGTAAACAAGATGTTGTTGATTTTAACGATGTACTTGTGTTAAAATCAGCCTTAATTGTTTTAATGCTCAACATTGGATTAATAAATGATGTATTTTATAGTAAGCATAAAAGATGTCGGGAATGTCCCAAATGATATGCAAGGACACCTTATTAAAATGTTTAATATAGAACATGTAAGATTGATTCCTTTGCATTGGCAAAAGGAATTATCGTACATGTTGTGTTTTCTACGATATCATGATTTGTTTATGTGTTTGATACATAAAGCAAATATAAAATTCAAATTGATATCACCAAATGGTTGTTTGAAGTGTTCTCGTGTATTTATGAAATACTAGAGAATTTTTTACAGAAACAAAAACTCCTTATTAGGGAGTGCTCGGACTCAAACTTCATAAGTGATATAGAGTATAGCATGTCAATAATAAATTCAAGTTAAGAATCTTTAAGTTGGAAATGTTCCAAATGAAAGACCGTGGCTGATTCAAAAAAAGGGTAAGTACATCACCTTGAATATTTGCCGCAATAAAAATAATGTATACAAAATACAAGTGCACAAATTTATAACCGAGCTGGTTTCAAATGTTGAAAATCTCATAACATTATTATATGATAACAATGTCATGATATGGTTCGTAGTAGAATTTAGAGCTCATTAGAGGTCGAGAGACATACTCTGAATTGTTCCACGTGATAAAGCAGTATATCACTGCCAGAGAGAGTTGATTAACATGGTAGATAATTGAAACATAACAGCACACCCATTCATAAAAGGACTGACCCAACTGGTTTTCAAAACCCGATTGGAGAAGTTGGAATAAGATTCCATAATTGACCCCAAGTGCAAATGAGAGATTGATAGAGTTAGGGGTATGCTCTAAGGGCAATTATGTAATTTATTACATATATCTAACCCGTTGAACAATTTTTTTCATAATAAAGGTGTTTCTTTTTATTATATACTTGATATAATATGGTTTTATTAATTAATTAATTTAATTAAAAGTATAATTAATAGAAAATTAATAAATGGCATATTCTGTTATAGTAGTTACAAAGCGTTGTAACCATGAGTAGTTTATGATAATAAAACAAATATACTATTTTAAATGTTCCTAGCCAAGACGCATCGAGACTGGATATCGATGTATCCGTTGTGACTAGAGTATGTAATGCTCTCCAAATATTGGGCAGTATATTACTCATGACTACTGGGGCACCTAGTGGTTACGCACTGATAGTTATTAAATAACTATGGAATGACTCACTCGATGGTTTTCTGTTGGTTAATATAACTAAGGTCAAATGGAAAATATCGATGTGATTGATTTGCACAATTCTCTCGACTTGAGCATGCTATGGATCTTCTATATGAAAGCTCTGTTGCAACACCCCTAAATTTTGATAACATTATTCAGGATATTTAATTAGATAAATTAAATAGAATAATGTAAATGTTAAGTGATAAGGGGATTGAGACTTGAATTAATTGAATTAAGGCCAAACCTAATATGATAATTAATAGGCTAAAGAAGGGTTTTTACATTAAACAAATTACATAAGAGTGTAATTGGAATTTCCGCCTAATGACCCTTACTCTTGTATATGTTAATTCCTACCTTATTCTTCCCATTCATGTCTAAAACACAAACCAAAAGATAGAGGAATGGCCGACCATTAAGAGGAAGAAGAAATTCAAATTTAAAGCCAGAGAATCAAGCTTAAGGGACATCAATCTCAATCCAATCTCCTTATCTAGATCAAAGTGAATAGTAATTCCATCTCTATTTTGTTTTAAATCATATTTTTTCAGATTTAAGGATAAATTCTTTTTTATTATATATTCAATGATTATTTTGTTGATTCATAATTTATTTAATTTAAACATGATTGTTTAACAAAGTTTTTGTACGGTTTTAGGTCAAAACCGAGATTTAATGATGATTAAATGCCACGGGAATGTTTTATATTATGAGAAACATGATTTTAGTATTGATTTTGATAGTCTTCGAAGCTATGGAAAGATTATTATGAATTTTCAAAGGAAAATATGGTTATTTGGGTTTATAAATTTATCATGGAAAATATATTGAGAATTCAGGACTGAAATTTTGATATGTTAGATAACATGATTAAAGTGAATTTTTGAAATTTTTGGGGATTTTTCCAAAGTGATTTGCTATGCAAAATAAGTTGTTTTAGGAAAGGGACTTCTTTGCAAAACTGGTTTTGCTTAATGAAAGGGCTTAATTGATTAACTTAACCATGGTTTAGATCTAGATTAACAGCTTTTATTTTTAGAAAAAGAATTTGAAAAAGTTAAGGCAACCAATCTGGGGTTAACATGTGGCAGGTTAGTTAGAGAAAAATTTACTTTAACAAGAATTAAACTTGATTTGCTCAGAAATTTGGTTCCACCTTCTTAGGAAGGCACCTTTCGACACAGATGCTTCCGCCTTTATCTTAGTCCAAGCCTATTATGACAAAACTAATGCACAAAGTATCA
The DNA here is from genome assembly GCA_030765085.1 of Allium cepa. Classification (NCBI taxonomy): domain Eukaryota; kingdom Viridiplantae; phylum Streptophyta; class Magnoliopsida; order Asparagales; family Amaryllidaceae; genus Allium; species Allium cepa. The sequence continues at coordinate 485,280,880 of CM060944.1, read as the reverse complement.
CAACGATGGTATGTAGTGGATTGGAGGAAGGTGGAAGGTAAGGTGTCGAAAGCATAGCTTCTGAAGGAGTGGAGACCTTGGTTTGTTTTTAAAATTAAAAGCACTGCCTTTGTCTTGTTTTAGCCTTCTACAAAGCCAGAGCATATGGTTTCGAAAGTGTTTTTAGAAGATTTCGAAAGGGTTGGCATTAACTTAAGATTGCTTTCGACTGGGTTCCCTACTTAAGAAAGAATGTTTTCAAAGAAGGGGTGTCCAGCTATTTTATAGCCTTTCGATGGTATTGAAGATATTAACGCTATTAAAAGGTATTTTTTTATAAGTTCAAGCCACTTCCTATAGCTTTCAAAATGTATTAGGGGTTTTGAAGGTGATGGTTTCAAAAAGGGTTTCGATGCCAACCTTTCAATATTTTACCCATATGTTTTATGCTTTCGAAAGAGATGGTGCCGACGCTATTAAGTTTTCCCCAATATTCTTATATGCTAAAGGATGGTTTTGAAAGAGTTGCTTTCACCTATATTCATTTTGATCCAAATATTCTTTCAAGTATAAACCGAATTATTTTGAAAGCGGTACTTTCAATGATTTCGAAAGGGTTACCACCAATGGTGTCGAAAGGGGTACTTTCAATGATTTCGGAAGGATTACTTTCAATGGTGTCAAAAAAGGTACTTTCAACTGGTTTTAAAGCTAAGCTTCTAAAGCTAAATGCTAATATTTTAATATATTGAAAAGGTTTCTAAAGGTAGATTTTAAAGAATAAAAAGGCAGGAGCCTAATGTTTTGAAGATAGAATTTTAAGGCTTTCGAAGGAGGCCATCCTACGAAGTCGAAAGCTAGGTTTCGAAAGGTTTTATGACCCAAACTCTATTTTTATAGGAAAACCCCATAGTTAAATTAAAGGAGTTTTTGTAAAATTTTTAAGAAGAAGCTATCTTTAATAAAGTAATATGTCAAAGGGATTAACCATATTTCATATTAAACCCACAGGAGTGATAGTGCTAAGTTGTTATGTTGCTTCTTCAAATATGAATATATTCACTTTATAATGGACCCATAATTGCATTTTAGGGATAAAGGGCAGAAGAACCGGTTAGGCTGACCCAGTAGTGAATATAAATCGAATAAACTCGTGAATGAGTATAATTGCATCCAGGAGCTCAGGAAGTCTAGAATATAGGATGCTAAAATACGAAAGAAAGATATCGGCATGTGCCAATAGTAAGCCCATGCAAACTATGTATTGGAAAAGATATTGGCAGGGGCCAATAGGTTCATAGTTAGCCCATGAAAACTATTTATAAAGGAAGATGTCAGAAAGACAAGTTCATAGTAAGCCTATGAAAACTATGTCTAAATGGAGATTCCAAAAGATATGTTCATAGTAAGCCCATGAAAACTATGATCAGATACTCGCAGGGGATAGTAGGTTTGCAGTTAGCCCATGAAAACTATATCTGGATGAAATATTGACATATGTCAACAGGTTTCTCGTCAACCCATGAAAACTAGGATAAGAGAAATGATATTGGGGTCACCAATTGGTCCCCTTTCAACCCATGAAAACTAGGATAGATTAAGATATTGGAGTTACCAATAGGTTCATAGTGATCCCACGAAAATTATATAATTGGATAGGGTCCTTAAATGTTTAACCGGCTATTAGTCAGTCCATGAAAACTATTAGGTTAATAGTAATCCTAGAAACTATAATTGAGACAGTTAATCTAAAATGAATGGGAATGGGTAATCCAGAATTAATTCATTTGTTTTGCATGTCATCATATTATACTGTTTTGAATTGTTTTAACCATTGTGGATGCAGGAGCACAGTATATGGTTTTATATAGGTTTTAAGATACTAATGAGGGGAAACTCGTTCAGATAAGTGGCATGGTCTCACTAGATATCCAAATGATTTGAGATGGTAGATTATTATTCATACCAGGCTTTATGTTTTGACTCGAAAATTATGTTTTTCCCTTGAACTCTTGGACGCTCAATTGATTTTGAGTAGTTTGACGGTTGAGGTTTTCAGGTACCTCTTAAGATGAATAAGCTTCCGAGACGTGCAGGAGGCATGATAACTATTTAGAGTTCTCTTTTCTTTTGATTTCGATATGTTATTTGTAATGGCAAAGTTGTTATATTGCATGTACATACTCTGATCAACCAAGGGGGCATCTTCATATGCCGCTCTTGGGCGTATGTTGTAATAAATATATTTTCTATGAACGTGAATTGCGACTTTGGAATTATGTAATGAATTGGAAATAGTTGGAATGAAATGTGATTTTATTTGAAGTTTAATTTTTTTTCCATATTCATGCGTTTCTGTGTATCAATGAATCTAACACCACTGTATTTGGTCGCCGAAGATTAATAACTATGAATGGCTGCAGCATGCATAACCGTTAGTTTTGGACGTCCAAGTAGGGGCATTATAAGTTGGTATTAGAGCATAGGTTTATGAAACTTTAAAAGAAAGTTAAACCTAAAAGCTTTTTCAAACATAACCCAATGAATGAGAAATACGATCGGTGTTTGGGTTAACGCTATAGCAACGTACTTGTATTTGATATACATACGTACATATATATATAAGTATGTGTTCCCCTCTCTCTTAGACCATTCTTCTGTATCTTATCATGGCTCATATGCTGATTTACGTGAAAGAAGATATGGAAGCAGGAAACGGAAGAGGAAATCTAGGTGGAGGAAGCACCACAACAAATAGAAATTCTCGATCTAATACTAGGAGGAACCAAGGTCGATAGGCTAACACTAATCCAAATGCTGAAGCCAATGTAGGTGTTGGAAATCCGCCAGTAGATGCGGGGATGGTGTATTAGTTGTTGGCCAATCTTTTGCAAGCCGAAGTTGCTGAAAATGTTGGAGGAGCTAATCTTGTGGCTTCAATTGGGAATAACTATTCTAAGCTAAGCAGGGATTACACCAGTTTGGGTAGAAAGCCATTTGTTCGAACAGAGGATGCTGTTGAAGTTGAGGATTGGTCATTGAGCTATGAGAGGATTTTTGCTGATTTAGGCTTGGATGATTGGCAAAAGAGGAGGTTAGCCTCTAGACAGTTCCAAGAGGCTGCACTTCATTAGTGGAATAGTGTTACTACCGGAGTTCTGGAGGAAGAGCTGACATGAGCTGATTTCAAGAGAAGGTTTGAGCAGTGGTTTCTATTTGAAGTTGCTAAGTCGAAGTTGATGAGGAAGTTCATAGATCTAGTTCAAGGAGTGATATTAGTGGTTGAGTACGCTGCTAAGTTCGATGAGCTGTATCGATATGGATATGCTTTGGTTGACACTGATGTTAGAAGGAATGAAAGGTTCATTCGAGGACTAAGGCCCAAGCTTATTAGAATGACCATGATCCATATCCGAGAACCTAGTAATGTATGGTAGAAATGGACATTTTCCATGAAGAGATGCTTGCTGTTTCTGTGGGAGAGAAGACAATTGAATCCCAGGGTTCATAGGTAAAGAAGAGGAAATTCTTTAAGAAGAAGGGAGCCCAGAAAGGGGATGTTCCCAAGAAGGTAAAGGCTAATTTGGTATGTTATTAATGTGATAATAAGGGTCATTATGGAATGAGTGCCAGTCAGGCAAGGGAAAGAAGGCTGCAGATAAGAAGAATGTGAAATACTTTAACTATGATGAAGTGGGCATTACAAGAACCAGTGTCCAGAGCCAGTCAGGGTGGACAAGGGGAAATTTTTTGTTGTTGGATCATCAGCTAAGCACACTACAGTTGATAAAGGGAAAAATATGATGGAAGGAATGTTTTTGATTCATAGTATACCAGTTAGGATACCTTTTGATACCGGTGCATCACATTCATTTATATCCTTGTGTTTGGTTGATAGGTTATGCTTAGAACTCACATACCTTGTTACTTCCTTAAGGGTTTGCGAATCCAATAGGAGGGTATGCAACTCTGGGGATGAGATGTAACCAGTTAGAACTTGATTTTTAGGTCATAAGTTTGCATGCAGTTTGTATGTTTACGATTTCATAGATTTCAGAATCATTTGGGTATGGATTGGTTGAGAATATATGATGCCAGGATATTCCAGGATGGGGAGATATCTTTGAGACACCTTGATAGTCGTAATCGAATTATATTATCCGTAGAGAATTCTGATCGGGTGCTTTGTTGAGTGATGGAAGTTGTACAGGTTTGAATTGCAAGTGAGTTTGCAGATGTGTTTGAGCCAGTCATAGGGCTACCACCGAAACGAGCTGTAAAGCTTCAGATAGACCTTATGCCAGGAGATAAACCTATGAGTAGACTATTAGTCCTTGAGATAATGATTTTGATGACAACAACCTTAGAATAGGATTATAAAATATAAATACTAACATTATAGTTTATAAATATATGTATATGCAGGAATTAACCATGCAGGTACGAAGAATAAAGACTGTACAGTATAAAGATTCAAGATATCAAGATTGAAGACTCATGAGTATCAAGAATATCAAGATTATCAAGAGTTCAAGATTTCAAGAATAAGTAATTTTAGTTAGGAATTTTTTTTAAAACTCCTAGAAAAGCACCGGCATCTTAAAATCCAATTTATTCGTGGAATGAAATCCACTTCGAGCCCATTAAAGGGATGGAACCCTGAGTAGGATGGAACCTACGAATAATCTAGTGGAACGTTGTTTTGTATCCGCTAATTTTTAATCATAATGATCTTACAAAATTATATCTTGTTTTCAAAATGTTTTCAAAACCTTCCTTTTAAAAGAATCAAAAACATCTATGCTGATTTAAAATACTTTTAGCCTCAAAATAATCTTTATTTTCAAAATCAAATTATTCTTAGTTTTCAAATATCTTTAATACTAATATATTTAACTTTTAATATTCATACTTAGATTTAAATATAAAATTATATATATATTATTCTCTATATTTACTTATGTATTTTAACTATAGTTGTAACAACCCGCATATTTATCGATTGTATATTTAAATATTTTATTTAAATATTTCACCGTTCGTCGGATTTTAGTCCGGAAACCTACTTTTTGCAAACGGTCGAAGCAGGACTCGAGACCACTCCCATTGAGTTCAAAATGACGTTTGCGACCTTTTTGAGTATAAGCTTCGATATGTTTGGAGTAAGTCGAATTTCACTACTTTTTCTATTGGGTTTTGGGTTTGGGTTCAGCCCACTAGCTAACTTAATACCCAAACTTAGCCCTCTCCGCTCCATTCACTCATTCCCACTCCTCAAACTCAAGCTAAAACTGAAAATGGGGGAAAGGAAGAGGAATTAGAAATTCCAAGCCCTAGTTTCTTCTTGCAAACTTGAGTTCTTGCTTCAAAATCAAATAGAAGCTATTGGTAAGCCTCCTCTTCATCTTCTCTATCTCTTTCTCTCTTCAATCTTAGAAGTTCCTAAACCTAAATTTAGGAAATACTTGTTTTGATCTTAGATTGAAGCTTGTTGAGTTGAAGTGGAGATTGGTTGGTCCTCTCCTTGCAAATTGAGCTCCTTCTTCTTTGTTTTTGGGTTAAAGGTGAGATCTTTACCTCACATCTACGTCTATAACTATCTTTGATTGTTGGGAACGAATTCCTAACATTTATTTATGTTCATTTGCTTTTGATTTGGATTGAATTGGTGAATATTCCAATTTTTGGTGTTTTGCAGTCAAATCTTTAAAAATCCAATCTTTGATGTTTGAACATGTTTTTGGTGATGCATCGAAGAGCCTATAGTGCCGGGTTGCCGATTAGCATAAATCCTTAGTACCCATCGCTCGTTCGATCGCATTTTGGTTTGGATTTTCCTTTTTGGTCTAGGCTGTTTTTTTTGCCTAGCAAGAAATTTCAAATGTTTGAAATTAATTTCAGACGTCTGAAATTATTTCAGACGTCTGAAACAAAATCCAGATGTCTGGTTGAAAAATCCAGACGTCTGGAAAGGGGTCTGGAAAAGGCAGAGAATAAATCCAGACGTCTGGAACTAAATCCAGATGTCTGAAATCAAATTCAGACGTCTGGTTGAAAATTTCAGACGTCTGAAATGACCCAGGAATTAAAAATAGAAGGGAGAAAACACATATACTTCCAAATACTAGGGCCAGACGTCTGGGAACACCTACCAGACGTCTGGAACTGTTTAATTTGCCTATTTTGGCTATTTTTGAGTAAATTTCCAAGGTTTATCGATTTTTGTTGATCCGGTTAGTTGTTATCACTTATTATTGACTTTGATGACTTCTTTTTATGGATTTTTGGAAATATCCATTTTGATGGATTTGGTATCGAATTCTTTGGATTTGATTCACGTCTTCATATGTGAATTTTGATGATTGATTGTTTCTACAATCATTTCTTTGATTTTTCACTTTAAAAATATAAAGGTTTCAATACTAGTAGTAAATATCAAAACTCATTCATCAAAATGATTTCGACACTATTTTATTACAAAGCTCATTTCTTAAACCATTTTCCAATCTACTAGTATATACAAACCTTTACCTCACTCGTATGAGAAATCTAATTAAACGGCTTAGTAAAACAAGTGGTATAAAACGTTTGCGTTTACTTTGTTGGTTAATTCTTGGACTTGTTCGATTGAATCTCTTGTGTTAATTTTTCTAGTGGAGATCTACAATTTGTTCGTAAATATTTAAGTTAAGCTTGTGGTTATGGGACATGAAGCTAAACTCATATATTACTAGCTTACTGTAATTGACACTTCTTGATGATTGATGATGGTCATTTTATGTTTTAGACTAGCAATGTGCGATGTCACTTTGTCCACGTAGAGGACGGTACCTCGTTTTATGGAGCTTCGGCTCGTTTGGAGGAGCTTCGGCTCATTTTTGGAGCTTCGGCTCGTTTGGAGGAGCTTCGGCTCATTTGGAGGAGCATCGGCTCGTTTTTGAAGCTTCGGCTCGTTTGGAGGAGCTTTGGCTCGTTTGGAGGAGCTTCGGCTCGTTTGGAGGAGCTTCGGCTCGGTTTGCGATACACGTGTTGGGAGTTTTCATGCTCCCTTTCTTATGATAGGCCTCTTTCCCCTTTTTGTGATTTCTGGATTTCTATTGATTGATTTCTAGAATTTGTGCTCCACCAATTTTCGTGATTTGCATTGATAAGCTTTATCAATTTTTGTGCATTGGTGAATTTGTGTTTCACTAACTTTTCCGATTGGCATTGATATGATTATCAATATTTGTGGTTTGGTGAATAAAATAAAGAATGTGACATTCTTTTTAGTGCTTTGAGATTTCTTGTGATATTGTATGATTTTTGTTGTTATTTAATGTATACTTTTTATAGTATGACATTTTTGTTATCATACGTTTTTATCGCATCTATTATCCTATCTCATTTTATCTGATATTTATAGCTAGACTGATTCATTTATTATCTTCTTCTTAAATAATTATCGGGTCAGACCGAGATGTTATAGGTGCTTTTGTTTGACTTCTCATCTGGGAGTATTATCCGACTTTTGGCTAACTACATTAGATTGATAGTTTTTGTTGTTATACACTCGAGATATAGACTCATCGATGTATACTTATTCTTTTATCTAGCACTTGCTACTATTCTTTTGTGATATTTTGGATCTTATTAGACCACTACTCTGATGTATACACTTTCATGTGTTATATTCATATCTGTTTCCGCCTTAGAGATATGAACTTCTGTGACTGATTTGTGTTATGCTCATTTCTATATTTGTTTCCGGAGACCATATAGCCACTGTGTAGTAGCTTTGAGTTTGTATCGGCATGTCGGATTTCCTCTTGAAATGAAATGCATGTTATACTATCTGACATATTGGTGCTCGCACAAAGCAATTACACGGTTGGTCGCTCCTCAACAGCCTTATTCTCCGTGCTAGTTGATGGCATTGCCCCGTAGTGTCCTTGGCTAGCGTGGGTATAGAGGTGGGGCGTCACAATAGTCAAGTATATTTATAAAGTTTAAAATATTTTTTAATATAAGATAAAAGTTATTTTCGAAGAAAAAAAAACCACCAAAAATTCCTTTGGGATGTCGACATGCTCAATATACCCATGTTGACATAGTGTCAGTTAATTTCAAAATTTAAATTTCAAAAGTAGTGTCTATTCATCATATCTCTTCACGAATGGACATGGCTGTTGTTCTTCTATAAGTAGGGGTTGTTTTCAAGGATTTTTTGGTCATATTTTCTGGTTTTCATTTCTCTTCTTCTTCCACATTTCTTTATACATATTCCTACCATTACTCTGCCGAAATCAACATTGAATCTAACTAGATTATCTCTGGTTTGATTCTCTATCACTATCTCAACAAGATTCTCAGTGCTATTCAGAGTTATAGGCATCTTTGCAATCAATTTAGCGAGAAAAGGTGTGATTATAGCCTTGGAAATCAATCAAGTAAGAAAAGGTATGATTGTGGCCTTGGAAATCAGTCAAGTTAGAAAAGGTGTGATTGTAGCCTAGGAAATCAATTAGATGAACTTGTTGCCCCTGAAATCAATTATCTCTACCCAGAGGATTGTGAATCTGGAGGGTGTACTTCATTGCCTTGAAATCAAGGGTGTAATTGTATAATTGCTTTTGAAAGGAAATCCGTACTTTTGTGGGGGACTGGATGTAGGGTAACTCCGAACCAGTATAAAATCCGGTGTGTTCTTTCCTTTACTGCTTTAACTTTATTTCTGCATCTATGTTTGATTCTGTGATCATATCTGTGTCTGAATATTGCAAACATTTGTGTTCAAATCAATAAAAACTCAAAAAGATTTAATAAAGCCTTAAAACACTATTCACCCCCCTTTAGTGTTTACCCTATCCTTAAGATCTGTAATCCACATTTCTCACATAGACCATCTAGCAGGATGACACCGATTGAGATAAAGGAATTAAAGTTGTAGGTAGTGTATCTAGAAGGAAGAATTTTTATTAGACCAAGCAGTTTGCATTGGGAAACTGCCATGACATTCGTGAAAAAACCAGATGGGTCGTTAAGGATGTGCATTGACTGCCGTAAGTTGAATGAAAGGACAATAAAGAGTAAGTATCATTTGCCAGGAATTGATGACCTATTTGATCAGTTGAGTGGAGCCAAGGTGTTTTTCCAATTGGATTTGGCGACAGGGTTCCATCAGTTGAGAGTGGCAGAGGATAGTATTCCTTTGACAACATTTCGAACTAGGTATGGTTTGTATGAGTGGTTAGTGAGCCTTTTGGGTTGACAAATGCACCTACGCTCTTTGTGGATTTGACGAATCGAGTCTTCCAAGAGTATTTGGATAGATTCAAGTTAGTGTTTATAGACGATATTTTGGTATACTCTAAGGATGAGAGAGAGCATGAAGAGCATCTTAGAGTTGTGCTAAAGATGCTGAGGTAGAATCTGCTAAAGGCGAAGTTTTCCATTTGTCAGTTCATGAGTTTTCAAAGGAAAATATGATAATTTGAGTTTATAAATTTATTTTTGAAAATACATTGAGAATTCGGGTCTGGAATCTTGATATGTTAGATAACATGACTAAAGTGAATTTTCGGAATTTTTGGAGATTTTGCCAAAGTGATTTGCTACACAAAATAAATTGCTTTAGAAGAGGGACTTCTTTGCAAAATTGGTTTTGCTGAATGAAAAGGCTTAATTGATTAACTTAACCATGGTTTAGATTTAAATTAGTGGCTATAATTTTGTAATGATCCGTCTTTCACTCCACAGAAAGACATATCATTATTAAGAAAGAAAGGGATAGAAAAGAGAAAAGATAGGAAAGAAAGAACTAAGAATATCAGAATCTCACATCGGAACGAATAAATTACATTACATCACACAAGATATTACATAGTATCATATACATCAGAGTTACATAGCTTAATACATCACAAATTAGATAGTTATAAAGATCTGTCTATTGTGAAATTCAAGTTTCATACTAGACGTCAACACAGAGATCAACACAGCGAAACCACTATATATCTACAAACGCTGAAGCCTCCTGCTCCATATCTCCTACAGAAACTTGTCAAAGCTAACCTAAATCCCTTGGCTACTCGTAAAAATTTGAGTACTCAAGAGTTTAAGAAAACAGAAAATAAACTCCGGGTCAGACATGGGTTTAGTGTGAGTAAACGGTTAAAGTTGCTTAACTTTGAAAAACCTTTGAAAACTATTTCGTAAGACTTCCCAGACATAAACATGGAAATTTTTTTCCTTACGATAACCAAAACATTTGATAGGAAATCCAGTGATATTACAATAGCGTCTAGGGTTTTCAAGTAAAATACAGAAATAGCTGGAATGCTTACGTCTCACGTTCTAATATAGTCGGGCATAATCAAAACGTACGACACTTATTGGAGATTTGATTCCATACAATGGCAGGGCTACTGGGGTACCGTCCGCCATAGTACGTGGCCTAGATCACCGTGCCGAGGATCCACCCCGATCCCCTACAACACAAGACCAAACCATCACTTACTGGATTATCCCGAACAAGACAACCCCGCAGTTGTTCGCAACCAACTTCCCACACAACCGATTAAAAGGAACCTCTAGACAGGGGAAATCTCGTCCTACTTGGGTGCTACCCAGTTAGCCTTGCTGCACCTTCCCGGTTTTAGCCATTCTCGGTTGATGAGGCTTTAGGCTATGATTACCTTTCAGAACACATCTCTTAGAATGCTCATCGTCCTCCAATGACGATTTTATGAAAGCATTCAATCCATACAAGTTCGTTTCGGGTTCGAATGAATCCGAAGGCACTATCTCATTACACTCATTTTGGAATCACCCTCAGAGTTAACGACATAGTCGTTCTGAATCTTCATCTCGAACTTCACTTGAGATTTCACAACCTATCGTATAATTTGGATCAATGTGGTTTTCGGATATCCAAATTTGAAAATCGGATCCCAGTCTCACCAAAATCCAAAACGTCATCTTAATGTCCAAGTTGTTTAAGTTTAAAAAATTCAATTTATTATCTATATTCACATAGATAGATAATTCACATAATCACAAATAGATAATCCACATTATCACAATTCAACCAAAGCATCTCATATCACAAAGCAACACATATCACATATCAGAGATATCAATAATCCAAGGCATTCAATATCATTCAATCATCCATAAGCAAGATTAATTAGTCACACCATCTCTAGTTAATTTAATTAACCACCAATGAATTAAATTAATTACAAATTACTTTTAAATCCTGCTTACTTAACATTAATTAATTACAAACCAATTAATTAATCATACTTTAATTATCCATCTTAATTAATCATCCTTAATTAATTATCCTTCAATTACATTAAGTAATTAGTCTTTAATTAATTGCACAAAATAATTACCCTTAACCATTTACAGTAATTAACCATTAATTACTCTCATTAATTACATTAATTAACGATCCTCTAATTACTTTCATTAATTAATTTTTCTTCTATTAATTATATTTAATGATTAATCTTTAATTAATCACATTCATTAATCTACCTTAATTAATCACGTACAGAAATTAACTATCCTTTAATTACTTACATTAACTAATTAACTCCTTAATTAATTATATTCATTAATTCTTTAAGTAATTACACTAAGTAATTAATCCTTAATTACTTCCACTAAGTAATTATCATCTAATTACTTCCATTAAGTAATTTCCCTTAATTAATTACACTCAATAATTATCTATTAATTACTTACACTAAGTAACTACACTTTATTAATTACATTAAGTTATTATACTTAATCAATATCATTAAGTGATTATCCTTCATTAATTATAATAACTAATGAATTATCTTAAAAAAATTAATTTAATTAATTAACCATCACTTAATCACATTTATTAATTAACTTAAATAAATCACATTAAGTAATTATCATTCAATTAATCACTTAAATTAATTATGTATTAATCACTAGTTAATGATCCTACATTAATTTCATTTATTAACTATCACTTAATTTCCTTCATTAAGTAATTATCCTTTGATTATTAATACTAATTAACTTACCCTTATTAAATACATTAAGTGATTACTTTTAAATTAATTTCACTAATTAAGTATCCCTAATTAGTCACAACCTTAATTATTCAAAGATAAACTCTTTTCTTAATTAATTACCCATTTAAATTTAGATGCTGGAAATCAATTTATTAATAACATACACAACCATTTGAAATCCTTTTATAATTTGATTCACTTAACTTAACCACATCTTAAATGCATCTAAAAATTTCATTTGAAAAGCATTTAGGAAATTAATTACATCATTAGCCTAATAAAATTATTTTTAACAATTATTTTTAAACCTTTACTTTAACAATTTAAATCTTTGAAAACTTGTTTAAACTGGTTTTTAATAAATTTATTTGGAACTAAATTCACATATATTACTTTAAAAACTTGGTTAGTATATACTTGAAACTTCCTTTTGAAACTTTGTCTAAAATTTACTTTGTTAGCAAACTCATACATCTTTTCCTTAGCTATATTTTGAAAACTTTTAAACTTAATAAATACTTACTATTGAAAACTTGTCTACTTTTATTTGGCTTTAAAAAAACCCTATTTGAAATTTGCTTTCCAGCTTGCATTTCCCGTTTGCTTTTGAAACTATGTTAAAAATTAAAAAAAAAAACTTCATTAACTAAATTATTTTGCTTTACATCAGGTTTCCTGTTCCATTTTAAACCCGACAACAAACAAGATAAAATGACTCGTGCCAAACAATAGAAAACCCGAGCTCAAACCCATGACACTCACGTACTAACTTTCTTCAGCCACTCACGCAACAAACTCGAGATCGTCCTGAGTTCTCCTGCTTCTTCCCAAACCTATTGAACATATCAGAAACAACCGTGCACACATGCACCTGCACAAATGTTCCGGCCGTCAACGATCAACGACGCAATCCTCCTCAAGTCGACGTCCACCTCGCCGTTACACACGACTACCCAGATCCTATGATTCCACCACGAATCAAAATCGAACTAGGCGATCGAACCTGGAACCAAAACAATTCGACCAAAACCTCTCGCCGTCGACGAATACAACCACCGGAGGCCACGTCCTTCCGGCCACAGCTACGTCATGACCTCCAACAACGCTTCCCCTATGCGATCGCCTCTGGCGGTCCAACGTCACCGTACGAACTCGGACAACCTTGTCTACCCAAACAGCATTTCAAACCCTACCTCGCCGTCCCCTGGCCACAATGGCCAATTATAAATCTGGCGATCATTTTTCCAGTGATCGTCAAAAACTGGCCACCTCCAGACCAAACCCCGACGCACCACTTGCCGCCGATCGACGACAATCAATATACGTACCAAATCCGTTTAACACAGATTATCTCATCAATCACTTACCTACAATCATGATTTTATCATCTAAATTGATCATTTACTAACACAAATCTGATTATGGATTCCAATCATGAAATCAAGGAATTTGATTTTTCCTAAATTTCAAAAGTTTCACTGTAAATTTTATTTTAGGGACACATACTCAACCATTAAACTAGAAATCATTTTTATAAATAATGTTACCTCATTTAAATATTTACTCTTAAGAAATCAAAGTCTAAAATGGCTTCTAATGGAAGATAGGAATTTTTGTTTAAATTTTTTGAGTCTGTGGTTATAACAGGGACAAGATATATATATATATATATATATATATATATATATATATATATATATATATATAATATAGACACACACACAGTCATATGCATCGATATATACATGGAAGTATCAATCATATTTCAGAAAAGAATCATTCACGCAAACATATTACACCATATCCATATAAATTTATCACATGCAATAGATTCGAACTGTTTTTTAGTAAAGTTTACTCACTAGTTATAAAGAATAGAGAACTGCTTTAAATTTGTAACCTATATTTTTGATTTTTGAAATGAAATGCTTGCTGTTTGATTGCATTTGAGTTGAATCTTACAGCTTGATCTTTGAATTGAATTCATGATGAGTTGAATTTGAAGCTTCTCAGGTTGAAGTTGTCATTGAATTTGATTTTATTTTCCTTTGATTTCTGGTTTTGAGTATTAGCTTAAAGATGAAGAAAAGGAATTAAAGAAGAGAAGCATTAGCCTGGTTTTCTCTAAAATACTTAGTTATATGATTTAATTTAGATGAAAACACACTTTGCCACTTGTTAATGCATGTCACAAATAAGATACGAATGTCTAATGTGTGTTATTATCTTTTTAAAATGTTAAAAACTATATTTAAATGTTTACAAATGTTAAAGGCAATGTATTTTGTGTTTAACTCCTTATTTAAAAATTACTTATATTTTTATATTAGTTATGAACTACGATTTTTGTTTATTTATGAAAATATGAATTTATGTATATATTTATGTATATATTACTTACGTTTTGAATAAATTAATGTATTATATGATTTATATGTTTTTATATGTTTGTGGATTTTATTTTAAACTTTTATGTATTTACAAACTATATATTATTCATATGTAGCTTTAAAAGAAACTTATATATATATATATATATATATATAAACCATATTTAAATCAAGCAATATTTTAATAGAAAGTAAAATAAAACCTTTTGTAAATCTTATTTAAACTTAGGCTAAAATACTTTTTGAATTAAATAAATATTTACCTTAGTTTTTTTTGAGAACATATGATTAACTTTTTAAATAGCTTTGAAAAGTTTTATATTAAATTCAATCAGAACTTCCAAATTACAAAATATATAATAAAATTTGAAAACATGTTTTTATTTGTTAAAATCAAACCAAAGCTTTCCTATTTATAATATATATATATATATTATAAATAGAAAACATTTTAATATTAGCCTTAAAAATTTATTATATTGAATTTTTAAAATATAACTTCAAACCACAATATATACATATATATTACAATTTGAAAACATAATCTTTTATTAAAGTAAAACCAAAGACTTTCTATTTACAATATATATGTATATATACATATTCTAATATATATACATTATAAATAGAAAATAATTTTATTAGCTTTAAAAGATAAAAATTACCAATTAAATATTATAAAAGAAGATTATTTAACCAAATTAAATATTTATTAAAAAGGATTATTAAATAAATATTGTCCGAAATTCCAGGGCATCACATTCCTTCCCCCTTAAAAGAATTTCGTCCTCGAAATTTAAAAGCAAAGACAATTTAATATTCCAACAAAGATTTTATTTACAAACAACATAGCATACATATCAGCTATACACTAACAACCATAGCAACCAATTTATTTAAACAAACAAACTAATTATCCTGACACAATTCAGGATAGGCCTTCCTAAAGCTATCAAGAGTTTCCCAAGTACAAACATTAGGTTACTCGCACTACTGACATCTAACTAGCTACACTATTCTGATTCAGAGTTCCTTCTCACCTCGACCTACAATCTGAACAAGATATCCGACCACAGCCAAATCCGGCTCAACTTCCAAATCCTCATGAACCGCTGCTTCCTCAACCATTAATGGATCATACACGTACTCCCTCAAAGATACGTGAAATACACTGTGAATCCCAGTCATCCGGACTGGCAGTTCAATTCTATAGACCAAAGTACTTATCCTTTCGAGAACATAGAAATGTCCAATACCTCGGTACTAGCCTTCCAGTCTTACCAAATCTTATAGCTCCTTTGATTGGAGAAACCTCAACAAAACCATATTTCCAACTCCGAATTCCAAATTCCTCCGTCTCTTAAACTCTTCCGACGATCCTAGGCTGCCTCCATCCTTCTTGATCAGCTCAACCCTCACAGATGCCTCACGAAGCAAAACTGGACTAAGAACAAGACGATCTTCAGATTCTACTCAACAAGATGGTCCTCTCAAGACCCCGAAATCAGAACACAAGCTCTATTCCATAAGCATCGGTAGACCGAACTTACTTCTCCTATTCGGAATAGCCAAAACAGGCGCACTAGAAAACTTCGCCTTCAGATCCTGAAAAACTTCCTGAAGGAGTCCGCGGTTGCTTCCATTCTAGAACAGCTGCTACCTCGCTACCATTGCACAAAATGCCATCGATGAACACAAACACAAACTTGATGTACACATCCCAGAAAACACAGTTCATCAGATCCATAAAAGAGAAAACACAGAAGTACCAAGAAACCCTGAGTTGCTTCACCAAATCCTTTTTCTAGGAGCCATCCTTTTACTAGCTAAACCACCGGTATAGCTCCTGGAACCAAGTCAATATGAAAACTCAATCTCCCGATGCTAAGGCGAACCTTGACTTCTTTGAAGACATCCGAAAAAATCTCTGACAACTTCGATAACTCCTACATCCACTAGAGATACCTTATTCCTGAAAAAAAGATTACTCAGATGATCTCTTAGAACTAATCGTAAGTCACTTTTGCGATCCTACCACGTTTAGATTCCAAAGATACCGTTCTCTATTCACAAATCAGAACAACTTTATCCTTTCTTACTAGAAGAAGAAACTGATGGTTCACTTTCCAAAACAAACATCTTGCTCTGCTGAGCATCCTGAAGAAGTGAGAAAACTTCACCATATGTCCAGGCTGCTGACAGTTGAAACAAAAGGACTTCCGAACCATCGATGAAACGGGTCCGCTCAACTACCTAACCAGATGACCTTCCTGCTGGCACACAAAACACCTCTGAGCTGCACTGCTGCAACAGATGCCAAAGACTTCTTATCCTTAAGCTCTTATATGCTCAAAGCCATATCAACCAATTCTTCAAAACAGCTTTCAAGATGGCAGACATCTTCTCAAGAAACTCGGGCCTCAAAACCAAACACAAACACACTGCTGAACTTAGTCTCATCACCGATGCAGACAAACTCCTTTGCCTGAGATCCAGAAAATCCTTATGCAGCCGAGTCTTCTCTGTGGTAGGTAAAAACTGCTCCTCAAATACTTCTCTAAACTTGCTCCGAAAGAAAACATCTTTGGAAACATTCATAGTCACTGCATCTCACCACGCAACTGCTCCTTCCTGAAGTTGCCAAGATGCCATCACTTGCTTCTGCTCATCCGATAGATCCAAACTCTTGAAAACTCGCTCATTCAAGCGCGACCAAACTTGCACTTCAATGATGGACTCTGAACCTTCTAAAAAGACTTTCCTCCTAGATTAGAGAAATCCATATATCATTATACAAAGCTTATTTGAGGCGGTATTGGGTCTACAGCCTCGACATATACTCTTCCGACCTCAATCACTCAGACCTCTTCCATTTGTAGTAGTCGTGCTACACACACTATTACCCCTCTTACCTCTAAAACTCATGTTTGCAAACCTGAACAGGTAACCCAACAAAATAGGTAGATATATAAAAGTACAATTACGCTCTCTCAAGAAAGATATCAGTTCAAAGCCTAGGTATTCTCTCAACCTAGTGCTCTGATACCAACTGTAATGTTCAAGGCTTTTTAACCATCGACAGCGGCCAATATCTGCCGTGGCATATAGTGATACCTCGAATTTGCTTTTACGGCCATCCTTTCGACTCGCAACCAACCCATCAAGGTCTTATACCACCTCTCAGGGACATGTAGGGGTAACAGTCTCCTGCGCGCCACCAAACACGAAGCGAGAACCCCCTATCATGCTGTATTGAAGCAAATCCGATCCCGATCTCGCCGAAATCCAAAACGCCGTCTTAATGTCCAAGTTGTTTATGTTTAAACAATTTAATTTATTATCTATATTCACACAGATAGATAATTCACATTATCACAAATAGATAATCCATATTATAACAATTCAACCAAAGCATCTCATATCACAAAGCAACACATATCACATATCAGAGATATCAATAATCCAAGGCATTCAATATCATTCAATCATCCATAAGCAAGATTAATTAGTCACACCATCTCTAATTAATTTAATTAACCACCAATGAATTAAATTAATTACTTAAATTACTTTTAAATCCTGCTTACTTAACATTAATTAATTACAATAATCATCCTTTAATTATCCATCTTAATTAATCATCCTTGATTAATTATTCTTCAATTACATTAAGTAATTAGCCTTTAATTAATTACACAAATTATTTATCCTTAACCATTTACAGCAATTAACCTTTAATTACTCCCATTAATTGCATTAATTAATGATCCTCTAATTATTTCCATTAATTAATCATTCTTCTAATTAATTATATTTAATGATTAATCTTTAATTAATCACATTCATTAATCAACCTTAATTAATCACATATAAAAATTAACTATCCTTTAATTACTTACATTAACTCATTAACTCCTTACTTAATCATAGTCATTAACTCTGTAATTAATAAACTAAGTAATCAATCCTTAATTACAACTAAGTAATTATCATCTAATTACTTCCATTAAGTAATTTCCCTTAATTAATTACACTCAGTAATTATCTATTAATTACTTACACTAAGTAACTACACTTTATTAATTACATTAGGTAATTATACTTAATCAATTTCATTAAGCGATTATCCTTAATTAATTATAATAATTAATTAATTATCTTAAACAGACTAATTTAATTAATTAACCATCACCTAATCACATTTATTAATTAACTTAATAAATCACATTGAGTAATTATCATTCAGTTAATCACTTAAATTAACTATCTCTTAATCACTAGTTAATGATCCTACATTAATTTCATTTATCAACTATCCCTTCATTACCTTCATTAATTAATTATCCTTTGATTATTAATACTAATTAACTTATCCTTATTAATTACACAAAGTGATTACTTTGAAATTAATTTCACTAACTAAGTATCCCTAATTAATCACAACCTTAATTAATTAAAGATAAATGCTTTTCTTAATCAATTACCCATTTAAATTTAGATGCTGGAAATCAATTTGTTAATATCATACACAACCATTTTAAATCCTTTTATTAGTTAAAATTTGATTTACTTACCTTAATCACATAAATACATCTAAAAATTTCATTTGAAAAACATTTAGGAAATTAATTACACATTAGCCTAATAAAATTATTTTTAACAAAAACAATTTTAAACCTTTACTTTAACAATTTAAATCTTTGAAAACTTGTTTAAACTTGTTTTTAATAAATTTATGTGGAACTAAATTCACATTTATTACTTTAGAACTTGGTTTGTATATACTTAAAACTTCCTTTTGAAACTTTGTCTAAAATTTACTTTGTTAGCAAAATCATACATCTTTTCCTTAGCTATATTTTAAAAACTTTTAAACTTAATAAATACTTACTATTGAAAACTTGTCTACTTTTATTTGGCTTTAAAAAAACCCTGATTAAAATTTGCTTTCCAACTTGCATTTCCTATTTGCTTTTGAAACTATGTTAAATTTTTTTAAAAAAACTTCATTAACCAAATTATTTTGCTTTACGTCAGATTTCCTATTCCATTTTAAACCCGACAACAAACAAGATAAAATGACTTGTGCCAAACAGCAGAAAACCCGAGCTCAAACCCATGACACTCACATACTAACTTTCTTCGAGCCACTCGTGCAACAAACTCGAGATCGTCCCGAGTTCTCCTGCTTCTTCCGAAACCTATCGAACACATTAGAAACATCCGTGCACACATGCACATGAACATGCACAAACGTTTCAACCATCATCATCAATGCTGCGATCCTCCTCAAGTCGACATCCACCTCGCCGTCACACACGACCACCCAGATCCTACGATTCCATCACGAATCAAAATCATACCAGTCGTTCGAACCTGGAACCAAAACAATTCGACCAAAACCTCTCGCTGTCGACGAATACGACCACCGAAGCCCACATCCTTTCGACCACAGTTGCGCCAGGAACTCCAGCAACGCTTCCCCCACATGCGATCGCCTCTGGTGGTTTAACGTCACCGTACGAACTCAGACAACTTCATCTACCTATGCAGCATTTCAAACCCTACCTCGCCATTCCCTGGCCACCTGGCTAATTATAAATCTAGCGATCATTTTTCCAGTGATCGTCAACACACTGGCCACCTCCAGACCAAACCCCGATGCACCACTTACCGCCGATCGACGACAACCGATATAAGTACCAAATCTGTTCAACACAGATTATCTCATCAATTATTTACCTAAAATCATGATTTTCTCATCTAAATTCATCATTTACTAACACAAACCTGATTATGGTTCCAATCATGAAATCAAGGAATTTGATTTTTCCTAAATTTCAAAAGTTTCACTGTAAATTTTATTTTAGAGATACATACTCAACCATTAAACTTGAAATCATTTTTATAAATAATGTTACCTCATTTTAAATATTTACTCTTCAAAAATCAAAGTCTAAAATGGCTTCTAATGGAAGATAGGAATTTTTGTTTAAATTTTTTGAGCTTGTGGTTATAACAGGGACTATATATATATACATATACATACATATATATATATATATACACACACGCACAGTCATATCATCCATACGTATAGGGCAGTATCAATCATATTTCAGAAAAGAATCATTCATGCAAACATATTACATCATATCCATTTAAATTTATCACATGCAATAGATTCAAACTGTTTTTTAGTAAAAGTTTACTCACCAGTTATAGAGAACAGAAAACTGCTTTAAATTTGTAACCTTATATTTTTTATTGTTGAAATGAAATGCTTGCCGTTTGATTGCATTTGATTTGAATCTTACAGCTTGATCTTTGAATTGAATTCATGCCGAGTTGAATTTGAAGCTTCTTAAGTTGAAGTTGTCATTGAATTTGATTTTATTTTCCTTTGATTTCTGGTTTTCAGTTTTAGTTTAAAGATGAAGAAAAGGAATTGAAGAAGAGAAGCTTAGCCTGGTTTTCTCTGAAATACTTAGTTATATAATTTAATTTAGATGAAAACACACTTTTCCACTTGTTAATGCATGTCACAAATAAGATACAAATGTCAAATGTGTGTTATTATCTTTTTACAAATGTTAGAAACTATATTTAAATGTTTACAAATGTTAAAGGCAATGTATTTTGTGTTTAACTCCTTATTTAAAAATTACTTATATTTTTATATTAGTTATGAAATGTGATTTTTATTTATTTATGCAAATATGAATTTATGTATATATTTATTTATATATTACTTATGTTTTGAATAAATTAATGTATTATATGGTTTATATGTTTTTATATGTTTGTGGATTTTACTTTAAACTTTTATGTATTTACAAACTATATTTTATTCATATGTAGCTTCAAAAAAAACCTATATATATAAACCATATTTAAATCAAGCAATATTTAAAAAGAAAGTAAAACAAACCCTTTTGTAAATCTTATTTAAACTTAGGCTAAAATACTTTTTGAATTAAATAAATGATTACCTTAGATGTTTTTGAGAATATGATTAACTTTTTAAATAGCTTTGAAAAGTTTTATATTAAATTCAACCATAACTTCCAAACTACAAAATATATATTAAAATTTGAAAACATGTTATTATTTGTTAAAATCAAACCAAAGCTTTCCTATTTATAATATATATAAATATGTATGCATTATAAATAGAAAACATTTTAATATTAGCCTAGAAATTTATTATATTGAATTTTAAAACATAACTTCAAATCACAATATATACATATATATATTACAATTTGAAAACATAATCTTTTATTAAGTTAAACCAAAGACTTCCTATTTACAATATATATAAATATATACCAATATATATACATTATAAATAAAAAACAATTTTATTTGCTTTAAAAGATAAAATTTACCAATTAATTATTATAAAAGAAGATTATTAAACCAAATTAAATATTTATTAACAAGGATTATTAAATAAATATTGCCCAAAATTCCGGGACATCACAAATTTTTAGAAAAGAATTCGATAAAGTTAAGGCAACTAATTTGGGGTTGAGATATGGTAGGTTAGTTAGAAAAAGTTTACTTTAACAAGAATTATACCTAATTTGCCCAGAAATTTGGTTTTGCCTTCTTAGGAAAGCACCTTTCGACATATATCCTTCCGCTTTTGTCTTAGTTGAAGCCTACGATGATGAAACCAATACACAAGGTATCACAATTATGGTACGTAGCAGATTGGAGGATTGCAGAAGGTAAGGAGTCGAAAGTATAGCTTCCGAAGGAGTCGAGACCTTGGTTAGTTTTCAAAATGAAAAGCGTCCGCCTTTGTCTTGTTTTAGCCTTCGATAAGGTCGGAGCATATGGTTTCGAAAGAATTTTTAAAAGGTTTCGAAAGGGTTGCCATTAACTCAAGATTTCTTTCAACTAGGTTCCTTACTTATGAAAGAATGTCTTGAAAGAAGGGGTTCCGAGCTAGTCGAAACTCTACTGCTGTTTTATAGTCTTTCAATGGTATTGAAGATATCAATTCCGTCGAAAGGTATTTTTTTACAATTTCAAGCCACTTCGTATAGCTTTCGAAAGGGGTTAGGGGTTTCGAAGATGATGGTTTTGAATGGGGTTCAACACCAACCTTTCAATGTTTTACCCAGATGTTTTATGCTTTCTAAAGAGACGGTGCCGACGCCATCCTGTACTGACCCGTAATTTTCGATAGTGAATTTAAACAAGATTTTGTGATTTAAAATTTAAGAAAAATAAAATTTTGTAACTTAATAATGAAATAATAACAAAAATAAAATGTAACTAATGTAAATTCTATTCATAATATGGTAATTGAGTGAATAAGAAGAATTGAAATCAAGGCCGATCAATTTATTAGAATTTAAGCTATAATAAATAAATTTATTGCAATGTAATTAAACATTACGTTAATGAGAATTAAGATGGAATTTGGAGAATTTTAATGTACTAAGACATGAACTAATGTTATTAAATGTGGAAATGGTAACAATTGTTATTTGTTACCAATTTAATTAATCAATTTCTATAAAATGTAAATAAATATTACGATGTAAGTTAATACGATAATTGCAAATTTTGAATAAAATAAAATGTATGAAAATGTTAATTAAATAATTGATGAAACTAAAAGAATTAAACCAAGATAAATAAATTTATTGGGATTTTAAATTATAGTCATCGTGTAAAATTGACAAAGCTCAATGTAATGGAAATATGGTTGTTAATACAATAAAAGATAGAATTTGGAGCATATTAATAAAATAAGGTATAAACAAATATTAGCTATGTTATCCGAGAAATAATTGATTGAATAACAAAATTTAAAAAATATTCAAACAAATGGAATTTTTGGAAATTAAATCGATAATTACTGAATTTATTGAAATTGAAATTAAAGACTGTAATTAGTGAAATAATTAACTTTGAATTGATATCTATTTTTTTTTAAATTATGGAAAATGTCCAAGTAATCAAAACGACAGAAATTGTAAATTATTAAATTTGGATTGAGAAGTGATTTATTTAATTTGATATTAATTTATTTAATTAACCTGAAAATAGCCATTTTGTCCACTGACTCGGATTTCGACGAAACTAGTTTCATCGGATTCGTAACGGTGAATTTTGGTAGGATTTCAACTTTCGTAGCGATCGGACTAGCCGTTTGATCGTACGGGCTCGAAACGCCTAAAAATTGGTAATTGAAATCAATTTGAAATAAGCTAATTGTCAAGATAACTTCTTCGTACAATGGAATTTGGACCTGAAATATGTTCCATTGATTTTAAAAATATTGAAAACCTCTATTTTGATATATGGGATGACCCATTTTCGTTTTGGTAATGAAATGGTCTTTTCGGGTCGTTCATCGTTTATCGTTCAATCAAATTGTGTCCATTCATCTCTATTTCCCACCTACTTATAAATAGCCCATTATGAACCCTAGCTCTTCTTAATTTCATTTTTCTGTACATACATTTCCTTCTCAACTCCTCATTCCAATGAAAGACAAACCAAAACCAAAAACCCTCAATTCAATTTCAAAGTCAATTCCAAAATTTAAACTCCTCAAAATATATCGAATTATATATCGATTTGAAGCACTCGATGAGCGTAAGTCAAATCTGCAGTTTGTTTCTCGATCCAAGTTTCTATGTGCCCGGAATTCGATGATTTACTCTCGGTCGTCCGTTGGTGGTTGTTGGTTTCGACGGTGGATTTGTAGCGACTGACCAATCGAGTGGTGGCAGTGGGTAGAGGCTGTCCAAACGACTACATCCATACGGTTACCTCAACCTAAAGGTATCAAGATTCGTCGAAATTTGGCAATTGGTGACAGGTGGCACGAGGCACTTGGGGAGGCTTTGATAGTCGCGTGGCCATCCAGGAGGGGGGACCGACCGAGTCTCGGTGATTGGCAGTGGCCGATTGTGGCCAACACAATTGAGGCAGCATAACTTTGTGATGGGAAGGCGGCGACTCGCTTACGACTTGGCTGTAGGGTTTTCTCGCGTCAGTATTTTTCTTGGTGTAGTGTCAGTTTTGGAGGAGGTGTTTTCTTTTGTTTTATTTTATTTAATTTCAATTCCAACTATTTCTAATATGCATAACTTTTACAACAGTTCGTTTCGCCCGGATCGTATCGAAATACCAAAAATTTTGACGCTGATTCGGACGAATTCTGAGATCGTTTAAATTTGGGACCTAAATTGGATTTAAATTCGGTTTAAATTTAAAGGTGAGTGTTTTAACTCACTCACGACTTCTAAAAATTTCTTATGTTAGTAAAATTAAATTTATGATATGATTTGGAATTTATTTATTGTTGTTTGGTATATTTGAATCGTCGTTCTAGTTAATTTGAATATATTTTGAATCAAAATTGTCATTTAATTTATTTTTGAATTTAAATTGCCAATTAAATGCCTGTTGTGGATATTTTGTTAATTTTTGATATTTATTGGTGGAATTGGATGATGATTATGTTAGATGTTTGATGGTTAATATTTGATGATTGATGTTAAATAATATTATTATCACTCTGTAAGTTCCTTTAGTTATTGTTTAGGAAAAATCACTATGGGTTGAAATGATACATACTCGAATAATCTATAGATTAGGAAAAAATCGTTATGGGTTGAAATGATAGACTCGAGCGATTTTATGGATATTATTTAATTCGGAATTGCGATTTGAAATGATATACAATCTTGAAATTGTAAACTGCGGATTGAAATGGTAAATATTCGTATCACTTGGCCCCAGGGTAGAAAATTATATACGAACACTAGATTGATAAATTAAATGATTTTGAATCCTTAAATTTTGAATTCAGTTAACTGGTATTTTGAAATAGAAATCGATTTATATAAACTGAACTACTTCGTTAATTGTTTGCACAAAAAATGGGCAAACACCTCCAAGTCGTATGAATTAGTTGATTTTATGTTGTTTCTAGCGATTTGGGTGACTTACGAAAATATATAAAATAGATGGACTAAACTGTAAAAGACACGCAGATTTATAGTGGTTCGGCAGAACGTGCCTACGTCCACTTTATATGTTATTCTCCTTTTTCTTTCAGATTACAAGTACAAGTATAAAGCTTTGTATACAAGTATATGAAAGTTGTTTGAAAGTTCCTTCCGTGCTTGAGCTCTCAAACTTGTCTGCCATTGTTGTACCCCTGTCCCTCTATTTATAGAGTCAGGCTGGGGGCAGGGGCTCCGGATGTATATAGCTGCTGGCGAGCCTGGGCTGAAACGATCTGGCCTGGCAATGTTGGTTCGGTGTAGGTTGGATAGGTGGTCCGGTTAGGATGGTTCGGTGGTAGGAGATGAATGGACCGGTGGGGCTTTGGTTCGGTGGTAGGTGATTCGGTGGTAGGCGAGGTAGGTTGGTCCGGTATCGTGTGGTTCGGTGGTAGGAGATGAATGGACCGGTGGTGGATGGAGAGGGAGCTTGGACCGGCAATGCTTGGAGATGGTATGGTTCGGCATTGTTTAGAAATGCACCCAACACTTGCCCCCCAAAGTGGGGCATATGCCATCATATGTCACGCTTTGCTTCAGCTTAGGTGATTTTCGTTCGGTCTTGTGTGCCGAACCGTACGGTCCGGTCATCCTGTGCTCGTTCATAAATAGGGGTGCCAGGCCTTCGTTACCCCTTTGTCATTTTGGGATAGCCGAATCATTTTGAATACCGGATCAACAAAGTGCCGAGTCAACCAAGTGCCGAACCAGTCTTGTTCGCCGATTCGAAGTGCCGAATCAATTCTTGATTGCCGAACCAGGTGAGACATTCTTTTGCCGAACGATCTTATATACTTGAATCATCGAATGGACTCGTGGATTCTGAGTACCGAATGAACCTTGTGGGTTTGAACTGCCAAACGAGAAGGGGAAATGCTGAATGAACATGTATTTGAGCCACCGGATGAACCCTGAGACCTTGAATACCGAATGAAATTTTACATTTCTTTACCGAATGACCCTGGAGGCTTGAGCGTTTCGACTTATGGGTGAAATTTCAGACTATATACACTTGCTTGTTTATTTCCTCTGCTCTAACAGTATGTTTTTCCGGTGTTACAGATAAATGTCTCGCAAAGTAGAAACTCGATCAGAAAAGAGAAAATCTGCAGATAGACGAGAGTCCCCCGTTGTGCCCCCGGCCCAACCTGGACCGGGACGTCGTGGACCCATCCCGAGGTCGCTGGTAGACGGGTATGGTCCCCAAGAGCTTCTGAACTCTCCACCTGATTGCTTTCCGAGCTCTCTCAGAGAGGAGCAACTTGACGTTATCTCCCGCTCCTTTGGGATTGATAGAGCATGCATGCTGTTGCCAGGGGAGGGGGTCATGCCATATAATCCCCCTGAAGGATACTTCGTGTATAGCCGATACCATTGCATGTGCGGGGCCATCCCTCCGATTAATGCGTGGATAGTCAGCTTCATTACTTATCTGAAAGTGGCTCCTTTCCAGCTTCAGCCCAACTCTTATTCTATCCTGGTGTGTTTGTTCATCATTTTTCAGAGGAAATATGGACGCCCCCTTCTAACCGGGAAATCCGATACCTATATAATCTGAGGGGCTACAAGAAGGGGTCTCCGTACATTAGTTTAGAGTCGGCCGTGTCCTTCAAGCCGGTCTTGGACTTATACTTGAAGTTTACCATGTTTAAGAAGGAATGGTTCTTCGTCAAGGATGACTCCGTTTCTTTTCGCCTTTTCACTTCTGGCTGTAAGTTGAATTCCATTCGCAATTTCTTTGTCCCGACTACAATGCTTCTTCTTACGTGCTTTTATTTCTTGCTAGCGACAGGTGGCTTTGTGGTCGTAGAGAACGATCACCTTGTTCAGATGGCTGCGGAGGTAGAGGTTATCTCAGGAAGGGATAGATCGGCTTCTTACCTGATCCGGAATGCCACTCTCCTGGAGCACAACTTGATTTTGCCATGTTAATCTATGGTTAAGCAGAGAGATACAGCCGAGGAGAGGGCCACTAAAGCTAAAGATGGGGCCACTGCGAAGAGTAGCAAGAGGAGACCTTTCTCGGTACCCCCAGTCGTCGGGGGGAAGAAGCTTAAGAAGTCGGACGGACCCTCCCCTAGCACATGCCCAGATATTCCGGAGGAGGAAGGTGGAGAGGAGGAGAGAGGCGAGGAGGAGAGCGGAGGAGATGGAGAAGGTGAAGGACAGGGTGGTAGTGGTGCCGGGGCTTTGTCTTCTGAGCAGGCAGGGGAGATCCAGGAGAGGACGGATGATGCCTTTCGCCAGGCTTTTGAGGGGTTGGAGGAAGGATCAGCCTCGGTGGAGAAGGTGAAGAAGGCTGACAGGGCTGGGACTAGTGCCGATTCATCTTCTAAGGGTCCTCCAGCTAGGGTAACTCAAGGTGAATTCCTGATTTCTGCAGACTCCCTTTATGATAAGGACTTAGGAATATTTTATGGCCAGCTCCCGTCGTGGAATGAAATTCAGGACTTATTGCAGTATCCCTCTCCCCCTCAGGGTTTGTAAAATAAGCGCGTTTTCCTACTTAACATATTTCTTGGATCATAGTTTCATGCATGCCTGTAACACCTGGTTTTTATTCCAGGAACAGGTAAGGTGGCCAAGACATCAGATATTCGGCACCGCCTTGAATAATACAAGCTACTCAAAGCTTCTGCCAAACCAAAGCTGTCAGCTAGCCGTCCTGGAGATGCGGTTAGATATCGCCCTCTTCTCGGAGTTATTGAAGAAGATATGCAAAAGAGAAAGAGGGGCCGATCTTCATTTGAACCTTCACCTGGCCCTCAGCCTCCAGTCCATCCTATCCATGATATTACTGAGGAGGATACTGAGCTTATGCCTTCCCCACATCCGTCCGAAAATCCAACCGTCACTCCGATAGACCATCCTGATTTGGTTCGCAACCCATTTGCCGGCCACCCGGATCTGGACCCGAGTTTTCAGGACATCTCATTTGATGAGGCCACGGGCGAGCATCTTCTTCCCCGTAATCCCATGTTACGGGTGCTTGATGAGGCTAAGTCCTTAGACCTCGATTTGCGTACTACTCGGATTGTGACCATGAGGAATGAGGCCAAGGCAAACATCGATCGGGTGGCTGAAGAGACCAAGAGGCTAATGGAGCATCACGCTCGACAGGCCAAGGCTGGGAAGGAAATCGGAAGTGCCAACATTCGGTTGCGGCTAAAGGTTGCTAATCAGGCCAAACAGCTTGTCGAACAAGCCATTCAGATTTCTCAGCATGAGGCAGCCTCCAGGCGGTTGAAGAAGACTATGGAAGAGGCTAGTAAGGTAGAACTACGAAAGATGGAGGCTGCCTGCAAGGAACGGGTTGACATGGCCATCGCAACGGTGGACGAGGTTCGAAGAGCGGATCTTGAGCAGGTAGAAGAGTTATCTGGGAGGTTTGAGGCTGCAGAGCTTGCTCAGGCCAAGCTGAAGGAGGAGATGGAAGTGACGCGGAAGTCCCTTCAGGATGACTGCTCGAGATACCGATTGGAGAGAGATGCTGCTGTCGCACGGCTGTCGGCTTCTGAGGCCTGGATGAAAGAGTTTGAGAAGAACGAGGGGATGATGGACGAGATGCTCTGGGATATGTATTTCCGTACTTGGAGGCAGGGAAACTTGTCCTGGATGGACGATTATCCCCGGGTTATGGCTAGGATATATCTCCGGGCTTTGGAAGAAGCTAAGGCCGATGCGGATAAGGAAGGTGCTGCGGCTTTCAGGATGGATGTGGTTACGGCCCAATTCACCAAGGAAGAGAAGGTGGCGGTTAAGGAGGGCATGCGGCTGCTTGCTGCGGATGAGGTAGGCGTGCAGCTAGATGATGATGATCAGGGAGCAAACGCTGGTAAGTCTTTCCTTTTAACATTTTCATGATTTGATTGCTTATCTTTCGCGATTATTGATGGATTCTCTTTTGAATTGGGAAGGCGGGACCACTGGAATACATGCGGGGAGTTCTGACCCTGTAGTTAAGTAGATCCGGAGGGCTAGCGGGATGGAGGCGAAGCTTCGATTCCTTGACTTGACTTGTACATATTTTGGTTGCCGTCTATGTTAGTCCGAAACATTAATGTAACTTGTAATTATATTATTTGTAAAGAATGACCTTCTGTAATTTTATAACATAAGCTGATTCTGTTATGCTCGAATGTGGTTGTTATTTCGATATGTTGCATAAGAAATATAGCTGCGTGTTTATGCATGTGACTTAATCGCATTTGATGCTAAGTTTCTGCTCAAAATATTGTTTCATGTCTTGTAATGCCAATATGATGTGTGAATAAATTAAAGCTACATATTTGTATACAAGAGAAGATAGTACCGCCCTTCGTGTTTTAGTTGTAGAGGGTCGCTTTGAATGTCTTGCATGACTGAGTATGGAATGTAGCTGAGTGTTCCGTCATCCGGACGGGAGTTCATATTTCCACAAGCGAGAGTTCCCTATTTTGTGACCTATACTTTAAGGATTGTTATATAGGATAGGAGAAAAGTTTTTGAATGAAATGGAAATATATGAAACAGTAAAACTTCCAATCACGGAAGGCCGTCGATATGCTTAAGTTCGTGGCAAACGGGTTTTGTAGTCACTTTCCCTAGCTATGGGTCTTGGAGACATTTGTAACCCATCTTACGCCTCCGCGGGGAGTTTATCTTTTTTACCACAGCCGTACTTAAGACATATCGGAGCCGAGATCGCGCACAGTAACTACCCGAGCCATTATGGCCCGTAATCGTGGGTATTATTCGATTTACTGTGGCCGGCTAGCGTGGGTGCCGATCGTCAACCGTGAACTACCCCTGGCTGGCCATACCTTATGTTGGTGCTTAAAGTAGGTTCACAGTTGCCGACGAGTCGAACGCCGTAATGAGGTGCCATCGGCTATAGTCGGCCTTCTTGATGGCTTATAATCGGCTCATTACAGTTGGCTTTGAGGGCAGTCGCGAGCAATGAGTTAACCCGCAACAGAGGGATGCTGGAGCAAAAGTGTCTCATTGGCGAGTGCATAGAATCGCATAGTACCTGTTGGGTCTTGTCTAGGTGAGGTTGCGCCGTGAAGTTCCAGTATGGAAATGTCGTTATACAAGATTTTGTTCAACAGAAAAAGGATAAAGCTTAACAAGCAGCCAAGATATAAAGGAACAAGTTAAAAAGAGACAAGATTTTTAAAGTGGTCCGGCACGAAAATGCCTACGTCCACCGATTCTCTTTGTTAATTCACTTCATATAGGCAGTACAAGTTAAGAAAAGTATCGACGGAGGTGTCGGATGTTCCATGCCCTCTGGAACACCTCTTCGTCCACTGTTGACAAAATATAGGCTCCGTTGCAGAGATCTTTATGAATTACATAGGGTCCTTCCCAGATTGGATCTAGCGCTCCGGGGCGTGGGAAGATCCGCTTAGGACAAGATCTCCTTCTTGTAAGCTGTGATGCTTGACTTTGGAGTTGTATTGTGCTGCAACTTTTTGCTTATGAGCTGCTGCTTTGAGTGCTGCATCGTTTCTTCTTTCTTCAATTAGATCCAAAGACATGTGGAGGAGTTCTTCATTCTCTTCTGGGTTTTAGTGGATCCTGCGGTGGGAAGGCACTACAGTTTCAACTGGGAGCATGGCCTCCGATTCGTATGCCAAAGAGAAAGGAGTATGCCCTGTTGATGTTCTGTAAGATGTGCGGTAGGCCCAAAGTGCCGTAGGAAGTTCATCCACCCAAGCGCCTTTTGACTTTTCAAGTTTCTTCTTGATTAAGGTTTTCAGGATTTTGTTGACAGCTTCGACTTGTCCGTTTGCCTGGGGGTAAGCCACAGATGAGAAGCTTTTGTGAATTTCGTGCTCTTGGCACCAGTCGGCGAATTCCTCGCTGTCAAATTGAAGTCCATTGTCCGATATAATTTTGAGTGGAACCCTGTACCTGCATAAAACATTTTTGATCAAGAACTTTTGCCGAAGATATTTTATTTAGAGGTTCCGCTTCCACCTATTTGGTGAAATAGTCAACTGCCACTATGGCATATTTAGCTCGCCTCGGACCATTGGCAGTTCGCCAATCAAGTCAATTCCCCATATTGCAAAGGGCCAAGGGCTGGTCATCTTAGTAATTTCATTTGTTGGTAGTCGAGGAATCTTAGCAAATTTCTGACATCTGTCACATCTTTTGACGAAGTCTAGGGCGTCTTTGTTTAAGGTGGACCAGTAATATCCATATCAGAGTATCTTCTTTGCTAGAGTCTGCCCTCCAGTGTGATCTCCGCAACTTCCTCGATGTATGTTGGATAAGATCTCCTTGGCTTCCCTTCCAGCGACACACCTTAACAAGGGATTAGAGAAGCCGCGTCGATAGAGGATGCCTTCTTGTATCGTGTAGCGGGAAGCTTTCCTCAAGATTTTCTTGGCTTCGTTACGCTCGTCGGGCAGTGTGCCATCTTGTAAATATTTTCGGACAGGAGTCATCCAAATTTCCTCTTCGATTGCAGCTATCATGTTCGTTGTCTCGTAACTTGGGGCCAGTTGTTGTGAGATGGTTATTATTCGGGAAGCGGCGCTGTCCTTCATGCTAGCTTGCTTTGCTAGTTCGTCGGCCTCCTGATTCTCTTCTCGAGGAATGTGTTTGATTAAGTATTGATCCAACTGATTGAGCAGCAGCTTGGTTTTCTTTAGATATGCCGTGAGTCGTTCTCCTCGAGTCTGGAATTCTTCCAGTATTTGATTTACAATAAGTTGAGAATCACTATGGAGACATAAAGAACCGACTCCAATCTCCAGGGCAAGTTCTAATCCGGCTATCACTGCTTCGTATTCTGCGTCATTGTTGGTGGCAGCGAATTCCAACCTTAGGGCGTAGTGCAGCTTCCTTCCCCTGGGGGTGATTATCACAACACCTGCCCTCGAGCCCTGTTCATTTGATGCTCCATCTATGAAGAGATTCCACTTGATATCTTCTGCTATTTCAGATTGCTCCTTACCTTCGTTCGTAGTGAATTCGGCAATAAAATCGGCTATGGCTCGCCCCTTGATAGCGGTGCGAGGATGGTAGGTGATATCATATTGACTCAGTTCAATGCACCACTTAAGTAGTCGCCCAGAAGTGTCGGGGCGATGGAGTACTTGCCTTAACGGTTGATCGGTTAAGACTCTGATGGAGTGAGATTGTAAATAGTGTCGCAGTTTCCGTGACGTGATTAGCAAACAGTATGCTAGCTTTTCAAGTTTAGGGTATCTGGCTTCTGCCCCTGTAAATCTCTTGCTCACAAAGTATACGGGTCGCTGTGCGTGGTTATCTTCTCTCACCAAAGCGGCACTTAAAGCGTGGGACGATACAACAAGGTATATGTATAGTTCTTCGCCTTCATTCGGAGTTGAGAGTACTGGTGGTCTCTGGAGGCGTTCGATTAAGTTAAGGAAGGCCATCGAGCATTCGTCAGTCCACTCGAACTTTCCTTTGTCTTTCTTTAGAGCTTCAAAGAAAGGGATGCATTTGTCGGTTGCTTTAGAGATGAACCTGCTTAGGGCGGCCACTTTTCCGTTTAGGCTTTGCATCTCTCTTCGAGTGGATGGTATTTTGATATCTTGCAAAGCTCGAACTTGTTCAGGGTTTGCTTCAATCCCCCTGTAATGGACGATGAATCCCAAGAACTTTCCCGACGATACTCCGAAAGAGCACTTTAAAGGGTTTAGCTTCATTCCATATTGGCGAAGTACTTGAAACATCTCGTCCAGGTGGTTTATATGGTCGTTGGCTTTCCTCGATTTTACCAGCATGTCATCCACGTAAACTTCCATAGTTCGTCCTACTAGTTCTGCAAACATCTTGTTGACGAGGCGCTGATAAGTAGCTCCGACGTTTTTAAGTCCAAAAGGCATTACCCTGTAGCAGTACAATCCTCGGTCAGTGATGAAGCTAGTGTGGTCTTGATCGGGGGCGTGCATAGGGATCTGGTTATATCCTGAGTATGCGTCCATAAAGGATAAGAGTTCGTGTCCGGCTGTGCTGTCCACGAGCTGATCGATTCGGGGAAGCGGGAAGCAGTCCTTCGGACAAGCGTCATTTAAGTTGGAGAAGTCGATGCATGTTCGCCACTTCCCGTTAGCTTTCTTTACCAGTACCGGGTTGGCGATCCATTCTGGGTAGATGGCTTCTCATATGAAGTTATTGGCAAGTAGGTTCTTCACTTCTTCCTCTAGGGCTGCTGATCGTTCTGCCCCCATGCTTCTCTTTTTCTGCTTTACTGGCGCCTTGGTGGGATCGATGTTCAGTACGTGGCATGCTACATCTGGGGAGATTCCTGTCATGTCAGCGTGCGTCCATGCAAATACATCCATATTGTGGCGAAGAAAATCAATGAGTTGTTCCTTTAATTCTTATTTTAGTTGAGATCCGATTTTCAATAGTCTACTTGAGTCATGTTTGTCTACAGCTACGAATTCCATAACCTCTGCAGGCTCGGCGGTGGCCTCCTCCTCTTTGTCCCTGGGGTCTAATTCATTGAAAGGGTCACTGGTATATCGAAGAGGAGGGGCTTTCTTTAGTTGCTATGCTTCTAAGTTTTTCATGCAGAGAGTAGTCTCTGCATTTTTCCCTTTATCTTTTCTGCGGTTATTGCGAAGTTCAGTTACATAGCAGTCTCGAGCAGTGTCTTGATCCCCCTCCATTTCTCCTATTCCATTATCGGTTGGAAATTTCATCTTCAGGCACCATGGGGCTAGGACAATTTGGAAGTCAGACAAGGCTGGTCTTCCCAAAAAGGCGTTGTAGGCCGAGCGGTTCTCTATTAGTACAAACGTTTGTTTTCGCACAACGGAGCGGGGATGACTTCCTATTTCAAAAAAAAGGTCCAGTTGCCCGAGGGGCATCTTCGCATCTCCAGTGAAACCATGTAGTGGTTTGTTGCAGGGAGACACATCCTTCATTGACAGCTTCATTTTGTCGAAAGCATGCTTGAATAGGATATTTACCGAGCTTCCAGTGTCTACTAAAATTCGAAAAACTTTGGCTGGACCGAACCAGGCAGAGATGACCATTGTATCCATGTGTGGGTACTGTCTTCCCTCTAAATCACGCCTACTGAATGTGATGTCGTCATTCTCTTTCCGTTTCGGGTGGCGTTCTTCCATAACAGAGTTAACGTAGCCTTCATCATTTCTAAGTGACTTACCGTATCTTTCCATCTCTGCCCAGCTTCTGTCGGCGATGTGTGGTCCTCCTGATACGGTATGGACCACTATCTTCTCTTGACTAGAGCCGCTGGTGTTGCAATTTCCTCCGCCTACTTCTGGGAGGGGTAGCCCAGGATTCTCATTGGCAGGAGTGAAAGTCCTGTTCTGGTTTTTTACATAGCGTTCCAATTTCTTCCTTCTGATGTGTTCTTCAATCAAGTCCCGGAGATGGTGGCATTCATTGGTGTCATGTCCATGGGATTCGTGGAAGCGGCAGAACTTTCCAGTTTTGAGTGCGTTATCTGACTCCTTCTTGTGCGGGGGGCGCTTGTATCTAACTTCGTCTTGAGTAGCTAGGAAGATGTTTTCGACTGTTTCATTCAAAGGAGTGTAAGAGTCAAATCTTGGTCCAGGTCGATATAGGCGCTTTTCCCCCTTCTTGCCCCCAGCATTGTCTCTAGAGTCATTTCTCCGAACATTCTTTGTTGCAGCGGGAACCTGTCTGTAGCTGTTTTAGCCTGTTGCCCTGACTGCCTCTCAGTGGCAGCGTCTTCATTCTCATATACTTTCCAGCTTCATGGAAGAAATCAGGTAAAGTAGCTGGCTTTTCCTTGGTTAGTCTTCTAGCAAATTTAGTATCCGGATGTACACCACTGCAGAGAGCCATTAGGATAAGTTTCTCGTCGGCATCTTGGACTGCGGCCGCCGCGGCGTTGAATCGGGTTAGATATTGTTGTACTGTCTCTCCGGGTTTCTGTTTGATATTAGATAAGGAATAAGCGTCCTTGGGTTGTTCCACATGAATGCGGAACTGGCTGATAAATTTTTATTTCAACATTTCCCATGAGCTGATGGACCCTTGGGGTAGGTGGCAGAACCAGGAGGTAGCTAGATCTGCCAAGAAAAGTGGAAAGCATTTACACAATACTCCCTCCGTTGCTCCGCTCATGAGCATATGCTGGGTGTATCTCTGTAAGTGTACTATGGGGTAAGAGGTTCCCTTGTAAGGTTCCATTGTTGGCATTTTCCATTCCCGGGGGGTGATGGCGGTTTCGATATTGCGGGTGAAGGGGCTGGTTACCCTAGCACCTATCCCCCGATCCCTTTGCTCCCGTTGGACGCACTCTCTGAACAATCGCGCCATCCTTTCATTGGAACTTGGAGCGGATAGAAATGAGTTTGGTTCTTCCCTGCGGGACTGATTCCGTCTAGATGGCTTGTAGGGATAGTATCGTCTGTCACTCCTAACATTCTCCAATGGCTGCCTCTGGTCTTCTGGGGGCATGCTGGGGTCAGCCATAGTTGGCCCTTGCCTTGATCTTCCCCTGCTGGGTTCTGTTCTCAGCACTCCCTTGGGTCCAACTTCGGGCCGGAATCCAGCTCGGCCCCGTCTACTGGTGTTTTCATGGTTAGGTAGCATGACAGGCTCAGCCACATCCGACCCCTGCCTGGCACCTCCTCCGTTGGGTTCGGTTCCAAGTGTTTCCTCGGGTCGGAATTCGGGCTGAGTCCGGGCTCGGCTCCTACCATGGCTGTTTCTGTTATTGGCCTCTTCGAAGAAGAAAGACCCTTGTCGTCTCTTAGATCCTCCAGACTGGGACTCACCCCATGATTCAGTGTTACGGTTGGATTCTTCAGCATCCCTTAAGCGTGACATGAGTTGGTCCACCAAGGCTTCTTGTTGAGATGCGAAGCGGTTAGTTACTTCAGCCACAATCCTGTCCAGATCAGCCCTTTTAATTGGTTGTTCCGTAGCGGGGGCTGTCGGATTTGCCTGATTTAAATTTGCCGTTGGAACCTAACGATTGTCTTGGTCCCTGATCACTGGATCTGGGATACTGCCAGTTGCAATGTTCTTTCCTTTGTTAGTATCTTTCTTCCGTCCAGGAGCCATATTTTCCAAGCAATGAACGATGCTGACAGAAAAAGGGTTAAGTGGGAGAAGCTGAAGCTTCGAGCTCCTGTTTCTCAGTGAAAGCACCAAAAATGTTTGCACAAAAAATGGGCAAACACCTCCAAGTCGTATGAATTAGTTGATTTTATGTTGTTTCTAACGATTTGGGTGACTTATGCAAATATATAAAATAGATGGACTAAACTGTAAAAGACACACAGATTTATAGTGGTTCGGCCAGAACGTGTCTACGTCCACTTTATATGTTATTCTCCTTTTTCTTTCAGATTACAAGTACAAGTACAAAGCTTTGTATACAAGTATATGAAAGTTGTTTGAAAGTTCCTTCCGTGCTTGAGCTCTCAAACTTGTCTGCCATTGTTGTACCACTGTCCCTCTATTTATAGAGTCAGGCTGGGGGCAGGGGCTCCGGATGTATATAGCTGCTGGCGGGCCTGGGCTGAAATGATCTGGCCTGGCAATGTTGGTTCGGTGTAGGTTGGATAGGTGGTCCGGTTAGGATGGTTCGGTGGTAGGAGATGAATGGACCGGTGGGGCTTTGGTTCGGTGGTAGGTGATTCAGTGGTAGGCGAGGTAGGTTGGTCCGGTATCGTGTGGTTCAGTGGTAGGAGATGAATGGACCGGTGGTGGATGGAGAGGGAGCTTGGACCAGCAATGCTTGGAGATGGTATGGTTCGGCATTGTTTAGAAATGCGCCCAACGTTAATCCAAGTGTAAATGTTGAAATTGGAATTGGTTTAATGAATGGTTCAACTGATTTAAATTGGATTTCCAAGTTAAAGTGCCAAATATAAATGTATTTATTTAATTGAGTTATTGAAAATGTTTAGATATAACAATTTAAACTATTTTATTCAATTTAAACTATTTTACCTTATTTTAATTTATTATAACCTATTTAATCCAATTGAATCTATTTCACCAATTTTTAACAAATTAATTTTATTTAAACTATTTTAAATCTATTTAATATAATTTAAATCTATTTAATCTATTTTAAATTTATTTAATCTGTTTAAAAATCTACTTAATAAAATTTAACTCTATTTGATCTATAATTAATCTATTTAAACACTTTTAAAATCTAACTATATCTATATTTAATCTATTTAAATCAATTTAAATCTCGCTAAATCAAATTAACTCTATTTAAAATATTTTACTATTTAAACTATTTTAATTTATTTAAACTATTTTTAAACTATTAAACTATTTTTAAACTATTAAACTATTCATGACTATCTAAATTATTTCTAAAATTTTCGACTGTGTAAAGTTGAAGTATTTATATTTAAGATCCTTAATGATGATACAACCTAACTTGTAGTTTGGAATTGATACTTTTTGGAAATTTACATATTGAGTAAATATGATTTTCGAAGGTGAAGTATGATTTGAAAGTAAGTATGATTTGAAAGTGAATATGATGTGAAAGCGATATGGTTTGAGAATATGATATTTTGAAATCAATTGTCACGCTGTCTGCCAATACCGTAAACCACTTTAACAACTGTGCACGTCGTGGAGATTCTAGAAATGAAGTAGGATGGTTTGGTGAGCGATTCTATATGAAGTAGTTACGTGACCCTGACTCTTGTGTGTCGGCTTGATGCGGCTAAAATCAGGAGCCACATCGGGCCAAGTGAGGCCATTCCTCCGATCGGGCACACTTCTTCGATACTATATTCTGACTTTGTGATTTGATTTGGTGACCAGCCTTGGTTTTGACTTGGGAGTGTGTTTCGAGGTAGGCGGTAGTAGCTGCTATGCGATACCACCAGTCTGGATACACAAATGGTATATCTACCTTTGCATTTCCTCGTGTGCCGTGGCGCATGCCCTATTGTGCCTTTTACGAGTTTGTTTTATACCATATCTATGGAGTGCCCTCTGATAGCCCTCCAGTTTATGGACAAATTATGGTACTATATAGACTATGAGAATATATAAAAATGCGTTAAGGGGGATATGGGTAACGCCTTAACGCTATTTTAATATTTTTACTTTACTATAGGCATATTATAATAACATATGTACTACATAGTAGAAGTTTAACGGATCCTTAGGAGATGGGAATCCCGAACATCTCTTAAGTTATTGCACTCACGTTAGACACTGAATATGGGATGCCAAACCCTGCAAACATCTCTGATGCCGTCATACGCATATTTACCATTGATTTAACTTACATAATATCTTTTACTTCTAATTCGAATGTTTTGTCTTTTCAATGCTCAGGTCAGCCTGAGCATTTCAGGATTTGAAGACCTTATTTCTGTAGGATGAAGACGAAGA
Source organism: Allium cepa (assembly GCA_030765085.1). NCBI lineage: Eukaryota > Viridiplantae > Streptophyta > Magnoliopsida > Asparagales > Amaryllidaceae > Allium > Allium cepa. The sequence goes on along the minus strand of CM060944.1, from coordinate 485,242,084 downwards.
TTTGTATTATTATTATTTACTATATTTATTCCACTACATTCATACTATTCCGCTGCATTATTTATTTATCTTTGATATGTGTAACTTTGATTCTATATTGTACAAGTATAATCAAATATTTTGTAAGCAAATTCATGAAATGTTACTTGATTATTATATTTTGTCATTCCGCTGCGAGATTATGTTTTGTTTTGTTTTTTTTGTTTCTCGCCTTTTTCTTATTTACCCCAATAACAATCTGCCCTTTTGTGTGGTTTGAGTTTGACATGTGTGTCTGCTTAAAACGTCCAAAAAGGCAGGTCGTTTCACCTCAAGTTTTCTCCAATATTTTTATATGATAAAGGATGGTTTCGAAAGAGTTACTTTCACCTACATTCACTTTGAACCAAATAATATTTTAAGTATAAACTCAATGCTTTCGAAAAGAGTACTTTCAATGATTTCGGAAGGGTTACTTCCAATGGTTTTGAAAGGGGTACTTTCAACTGGTTTCGAAGTTAAGTTTCTAAAGTTAAATGCTAGTACTTTAATATATTCGAAAGGTTTCGAAAGGTAGATTTTAAAGTATAAAAGGCATGAGCCTAATTTTTTAAAAATAGAATCTTATGGCTTTCAAAGGAGGTTATCCTATGAAGTTGAAAGCTAGGTTTCGAAGGTATCGAAAGGTTTTATGACCCAAACTCTGATTTTAAAGGAAAACCCATGGTTAAATTAAAGGATTCTTTATAATGGTTTTAAGAAGATGCTATCTTTGATAAAGTAATAGGTTAAAAGGATTAACCATGTTTTATATTAAACCCACAGGAGTGGTATTGCTATGTTGTTATGTTGCTTCTTCAAATATGAATATATTCACTTTATAATGGTCCCATAACTACATTTTGGGGATAAATGGTAGAAGAACCATTTAGGTTAACCCAGTAGTGAATATAAATTGAATAAACTCCTGAATGAATAGAATTGCATTTTGGAGGTCAGGAAGACCATAATATAGGATGCTAAATTACAGAAGAAATATATTGGCATGGGCCAATAGGTTCATAGTTAGCCCATGAAAACTATTTATAAAGGAAAATGTCAAAAAGACAGGTTCATAGTAAGCCCATGAAAACTATGTATAAATGGAGATGCCAAAAAGAAAGGTTCATAATAAGCCAATGAAAACTATGAACGGATACTAGCAAGGGCCAGCAGGTTTGTAGTTGCCCATGAAAACTATATCCGGATGAAATATTTACATACGTCAATAGGTTCCTAGTCAACCCGTGAAAACTATGATAAGAGAAAGGATATTGGAGTCACCAATAGGTTCCTAGTCAAACCATGAAAACTAGGATAAGAGTAAGATATTGGAGTTACTAATAGGTTCTTAGTGTTCCCATGAAAACTATGTAATTAGACAGGGGGTCCTTAAATGTTTAACCGGTTATTAGTCAGTCCATGAAAACTATTAGGTTAATAGTAATCCCATAAACTATAATCGAGACAGATAGTCTAAAATGAACGAGGAAGGTAACGCAGAAATAATTCATTCATTTTTCATATCATCATATTATACTATTTTTAATTATTTTAACCATTGTGGATGTAGGAGCACAATATATGGCTTTATAAAGGTTTTAAGATACTAGTGATGGGAAACCCGTTCTGCTAAGCGCCGTGGTCTCACTATATATCTAAATGATTTGAGATGGTAGATTATTATCCATTCTAAGCTTTATGTCTGACTCGAAGTTCGTGTTTTCCGCTTAAACTCTCAGGTACTCAATTGATTTTGAGTAGTTTGACAGTTGTGGTATTTATGTACCTCTTAAGACGAAAAAGCTTCTAGAGACGTGCAGGAGGCATGATAGCTATTTAGAGTTCTCTTTTCATTTGATTCCGATGTGTTGTTTGTAATGAAAAAGTTGTTATATTGCCTGTTTATACTCTGATCATCCAAAGAGGCATCTTCATATATCGCACTTGGGCGTATCTCTGAACTTGAATTGTGAATTTGGGATTATGTAATCAATTGGAAATAGTTTGGAATGAAATGTGATTTTGTTTGAAGTTCAATATTTTCCATATTCATATGTTACTGTGTTTCAATGAATCTAAAACCACCGTATTTGGTCGCTAAGGATTAACAACTATGGATGACTGCAACATTCGTAGCCGTTAGTTTTGAGCCTCCAAGTAGGGGGATGTTACATCCGCTTTGATTATAATCAAATCATGGCATGACGTTCCATCGAGTGACTATAGTTGGGTTGAGTGGAAGTATTTGAAGTGAAACACTATTCAAGAGAGGATTCGTCACCTCAGTTATATGGGGTTAGTATCATGGTCAACTAAAGTCAACTCAAAGTCAAAGTCTTTGACAAGAGCATTTCGATTAATAATAATTGTTATTATTGAACCAAGGGCTTTGTGTAGGACTATAAAGTTCAATGTGGATGATATTGGAATTTTGACCATTATCAAATTCCATAAATCCAAAGTGATATAATTTTGACGAAGATATTGGTGTAAATTATTGTCAGTAAAAGGTACTGCTTAAGTGTTTATGAAATTTGATTTTACCTTAAAAACCTATAAGCGATGAATTCAGCCAAACTGTCATACCACTTTCTAAGTGACGCGTCAACGTCAATATTTCAATTGTTTAATATTAATCACTAACTGAATTCATGCCTTTGAGTCGCACAACCACATTTGTGATTTCTCCGAAAAATATACAATTTAATTAGTTTGTTAAATGTTGCAAACCGACTAAACCGATTAATATTTGTGAAATATTAATTATTTGATGTTTTGAATGTTTTTGGTAATTATTTTAATGCATATATAAAAGTAATATTTGCATATATCGATATGCGATATCGGTATAATTTAAACTTGTTTTAAATAATAAAATAATTACATAAAAGTTGTTTTCTTTTATTTGGAAAAGTTGCATATTTGTAATGTGCTTGGATTAGTCATATAATGGTAAGATGAGAAAATCAATTAATGAGATAAATTGAAATTTAAAAAGAGGAAATAAAGAAGGAAGTTTAATAGGAGAATAGAAAACGGTTCCTTTAATTCTATTAATACAAAACCTCCTCATTTTTGAAAATACACGTCACAAAACACGACTTTCATTATGTTCTCTTTTCTTCCTCTTCTCTATCATTCATTCATGGCTGAAACTTCATCCAAAAAAACAACAATAAATTCAAATCAACATCAAACTGAAATAAAAAGGTGGATCATTCTTCCCTTGAAAAGTGGGATGTTGACAAGTTTAAAATCGAAGGAGAAGCCACAAATCAAGGTGTTATGAAGGTCAAGGTCTATCAGATATAGTGAGTAACCAATCAGATCTAGGTATTGTTCTATCATTCAATGTGTTTCTACATTCTTCATGCTAAGGTAATTATATGTGTGTATAATTCTATATTTACATATCTTATAAGTTGTAACGACCCTCTATTTTGGACCATTCAAATCGACAATAAAACCATACATATCCGACTTGAATAATTCAAAATACCAAATGGTTAATTAAAATTTAGCAAAACTAAAATATAAAATAAATAAATCAATCACAGATCACAAAGTAATATAATGTAGCGGAATAGATAAAGAATAATAGTTCATGAAGCTACAATATACATTAGAGCTAGAAATAAAATACAACCGAATAATTCAAATGCAGTGAAGTCTCCAATGCAACAGATGACTTCTCTGAACCAATCAACTGGAAAGGCTGGAATCTGAATCGATAGTTGGATCTCCAAATGAAACTCCAAACTCCAAAGGTGAGTCTCTAATGCTGTATCACTCAGTCTGACCCGAGCGTAAAGCAAAACACAAAACACTCGAGTCAGGATCAACATTCTTATATCAATAAATCCAACTCAAGTGAAATATCAGCTGAAATACAAATAACTTAAAGGATGTTTGGGATAACCATCCTCTAAGGGTCCATGGAACTACCTACAAGGTAGAAATATACGCTATAACACCGTGGTCATTTCAGCTTAATTTATACTTCAAAACCAAATATCATTTCACTTCAAATATCTCTATATTTCCCAAAATAGTATTTATATATATTAAATAATTTATACAATAAAGTATTACAATTCCCTCAACTTAACAAATCGTTTCAACATCAACCCGATCTTCCCATTTAAATTAAATTCAATCTCAATTTATCAATTTAAATTCAACTCAATTCCTAAAATAAACACTTCAATTTATCGATCTCAAATTCTGATTCGTAATCACAAGAATACCCCTTTATATTTCAATATATTTCAAAACTTTAAGTATTCACAACTAAATTTTTATTCAATTTAGTTTTCTAAATAATAAATTCAAATTTGGTTCAACCTAAATTTCACTTTAATTCAATTTAGTTGCTAAATAACAAATTCAACTACGTTGATTTCAAATACAGATCCGAATATCAACATAAACCATTTAAATTCCAATATAGCTCAAGGCTTTAATATTTAAATGTTCTATATAACAGTTTCATATAGATTTCGATTTAACCTCATTATTATTTAGTCTTGAAATACTCCCTTATTAGATTCAATATCATTTAAGTAACCTTAAATACATTTTACTCAATATTTTCTTTAATTTTATTAAACGTGAAATATTCATTAAATCACTTAAATCAAAAATCCAGTTACAAAATCATACCTTTAAATTTTCCATTCAATAATTTTAAATCGATTTAATTAAATAAATCCTTATTTAAATACCATTTTTAATAAACGAAATTTTATCTCCCAATCTTAATTATTCAACTTTTTACAACGGTAAATTTTGAAATATAAATCTTAAATAATACTCAAACATATTATATGGATTAAATCAATCTCAATAATATTATTATTAAATATATATATAAAATTTCCATTTATATATATATATATAATATTTTAAGAATCAATATTTATTAAATCCCATATATTTCTTTTCAACTGTAGAAATTTATTTTCAAAATATCATTTCAACCCGTACACTAAATATATACGGGTAGATTCATTTCAACCCGCAATCCCAAATTCAATTAAATGAAAATCGCTTGGGTTTATCATTTCAACCCATAACGATTTTCTCCTATTCTAAAGTCCGTTCGGGTATGTATCATTTCAGCCCATAATGATTTCTATACTAACAGGGAACTTGCAGAGTGATAACAGATATGAAAATAATAATAACAACAGGCATATATCATCAAAATAAATATAAATAATAGAATATGGTGTCATATCCCGTAAGTGAATAGTTATAGATAATAGCATATATAACAATTTAAATAACTACAGCCTCATATTTCAATTGTTGTTTCAATTGAAATCAAATTTAATAAATAAAAGAACGTTAATCGTGAGTGATTGCTCACCTTTCGAGATTAGAGAGATAGACAATGAAGTTGAGTTACGAAACCCAAGCATGAATCTCAAAGCAAAGTAAGATCGGCACGAATCGACGATCAAAGCCAGTAAAAGAAATCGATGGGAACGGGTCAAATTAGCTCGATAAAAATTTAGGCGAGATGTATTTTTATATTATTATCCTCCTTAAACCCAAAATTCAAATTAAAGTATATATACATTTTATATAAGCCTTAAATTAAATATATTTATTGAAAACAAACATATAAAAAAAACAAAACCAAACTCACTCTATCTTATAGTATATACGTTTTATTTGAAACATCTATATATGAAACTAAATGTACATAACTAAATTAACATCAAAAGATATACATAACAATAAATAATGTAAGTTTAAAGAAATCTAATAGTTTAACCAAATGCAGACTTCCTTTACAAATAATATACTGTAATCATCATCTTCATCATTATTTTTTTACCAAAAATAAAAATATGCTATCACAATTCTAGTAGAAAAATGGAGAAAGGATGCTTATGCTTACCAATATTGACATGCAAATCTACATTTTATATGTACAATAAAGTGTGTACAAGCAAACCTTTATATGGGCTGCTATATACATGTTTAAAAAATGTTATACATATATTGTTACACATATTCACAACAGCCGTTATACCTAACTTGTATACATATTATATTTTAAACAACACCTGACAATAGATGAAGGTAAAATAAAAATAACATATATATATATATATATATTATAACTAATACAAACCTATAAAGCTCTGAAATGTATACAAGTATATCTATACAACCAATCCAATATGAAAATATGTACCCATGCAAATATCTAATTTTTTTAGAAACAATACTTAGGCTTATATGTATAAAATAAAATAAAACAATAACTTACGCACAAAAAAACAATACTTAATGAGACAAACGCACAAGTTGTATTACCTTTCAAGATATCATATATATATGTCAAAAGTTTTCTGCAAGGCAAAATGGGTGACAAGGTGAGATATGGCTGTGTGTAAGAATGTGAAAGAAGAGAGAGGGTGGAGAAAGAAAAATTGAGGAGAAGAAAGTGACAGTAGATCCTTGCTTTACCAAAAAAAAGCTTATAAAGGTGAAATAAAATGAGCCGTAAAAGAATTAATGGATACAAAAAAACGCATAATTCAAAACGGTGTGGGCCTCAGGTAAATATCCATTCACATCTTTTTTTGACATATATAAAATGTATGAAAAGTTTTAAAATGTAACGGCTATATATTAATTATTATTATAAAACGTTTTAAAGTGACTAGGAAAATAAATATATGGAAGTTGATAAAGGAGAATGAAGAGACCCAAAAATGGAATGACAAATAATAATTTTGAATTGATGGAAAAAAGTAACAGCTGACATAACCCAAAGTTATAAAGGCAGAGGAAAACGCTTTGCACAATTTAAGGTGAGCCGTCAATTTTTCTTGAATGTTTTATAACTTTCCAGCTGTAGTGAAGAAAATGGAATTTTAAAGGCAAAAATTAAAGTGACCGTTCCAATTAAATGAATATGAAACGTATGCATGTTTTGTACATTCATACTTCCAAAATGGTATGACGTGGCAACGGTCGAATTTGAGTAAAAGATGAAATAAATGTGAGAAATGAAATAAATAGGAATGAACCGCATTTTTCCAAAACGAAACGTATGCAAAAAATCAGCAAATAAATAGAAACGTGTAGGGAGATGAGTGAAATAAATAGAAAATGTTAAAATATAAATAAATATAACATACATGAAAAGGACAACATGACGATTTAGAAATTAATAAATGAGAAACGTATATCCCTGTAGTTTTAGTTTCAAAAAGGACAGAAAATTTTATCAAAAGTTATAAAGAGTTAAAAGCATTGAAACGTGGTTTCCGCTGAAATTTATTTTATTCCCAACTGAGATGAGAGAGAAAGGGAAAGATTTCAAACAAATGAATAGTTTCCAAATGAATGTAATATAAACGGTCATGGTGTGGTTCATCAAAAAATTTAATGCAATTTATAATTGTGTGAGCTGTACGTTGATTTAAGGAAAAAAATAAAAGCAATTAGTGGCTTGATTTAATAGTACATTTCAAATTTGAAAAGAAAAGAGAAGTAAGGGTTGAAATTTTGATTTCAATTAAATGATCGCGTGAATGAGCAAATAGAAATTAGCAAATAGTAGAAAGAGATAATGGAATATATGGTAGAAAAGGAATAAATGAAATGTAAATGGATAGAATGCAAATTGAAAAGGCAGAGAATTAAATATAAGGTGGAAAGGTGTGGCAACGCTCACCCATAGATTTAGCTAAAACCTTTAAAAGGAATTTAATATGGTATGAGTTGTACGGTTTCAAATTTGAAAAGTAGATAAATTAAAGTCAAAAATTTCAACACCGATGACGCACGTTTTTATTTTTTCCGTCGCGTATTAGATCTCAAAATACAGAAATAAATATACCGTAGTGATCAGTACAACGAGACGATCAAAATGGTATATAGATATTGGTGGTACGATTGAATTATAAAAATTTGAATTTTCGCTAGCAGAAAAAACGCAGTAAAAACGCAGAAAATAAGATCGACAGAGCTATAGAAGTCCAAATTTGGGAAAAGGAAAAATGACGTCTCAGTCAGAAGATGATTTAGAATTTTTCTATGTAAAAATATTCAGGTCTTGAAAATAAATTTATTTTCACCAATTATTAACTGATTTGAATTCAATAGAATTATATAATAAATAAACCTTCATATAATTAATTGAAAATTTACCATTTGCTATATTGAATTATACGTAAACCAAATATTAAAACTTTATTTTAAAATATTATTTTTAAAATTTCTCAAAATCCAAATTAAATACGTTATAAAACCAATTAAAAATTAATAAAATTTTATGGGTCGTTACACTCTCCCCCACTCAAAACTTTTCGTCCCCGAAAAGGAAGGAGGTAGGAGAATAGAACAACCAGAAATAAAGGTAGATTGAAAGTCAAGGGTAAATAATTAATTTAAAACTATATAAATTTTACTTGAAATATTCGTTTGAAAACTTCATTTGCGATTCAGTTATCTTTAATACTTTAAAATTTTCAAAACTCATTGGAATTTAATATGTTTAACTAACACCTTTATACATATATGAAAGCTATTGAAAACAATTATTTGCATCATTAGTTATATTTACAAAGAAGCTATTAAAAACATTAAATCCATAATTCATAAATTTATAAATTTGTCTTTAGATACTTTTCAAACATCATTAATAAATCATTCACTTTAAATATGTTTTATTTAATTAATAACTTCAATAATATTTATAACACTAAAATTTTCTATTAAACAATGTAGTATACAAATAAGCAATATTTAAAAGATTATATTCAAAAAGGAAAGAAGGTAGATTCGAAAAAATAGAATCAAGGTGAACAACTAAAGCTGAGAAGATAAGGTAGATTTAAAGAATAGAATCGGGCACGAATCGTAAATTTCAAACCATAAGAGTTTCAATTTCAAATATTAACACAAAATTTCTTTGTTGAAAAATAACTTTATAATAAAATACCTTTATATCGAAATAAATCTTTCTTTCATAAATATTTTTATAACTCGATGTTTCAACAAGTTTATCCTCGTTCTTGCAAACTCTGGCCATGCGTTGATCAGGTGCAAAGCTAGAATTCTTCAAGTACTTAGTAGACTTGTTTCAACACCTAGTGAAAATACATGAAAACCCTTTAAAACAGATATGGAAAGTACAATCCAAACAAAACAACCAAACCAAAACCTTTGTCCAACCATGGTTCGCAGATACACAATGGTTACGCCTGGATCCCCCAGGAAACAATCCGTATCCGTAAGCTTTCTCAGTCCTGCGAGTTACGCCATGATGACTAGTAGAGTGCAGGATACACAATGGTTACGCCTGGGTCCCCCAGGTAACAATCCGTACCCCTAGGTCGTCTCAGGCAGGCAGTTTGGCTACCAATCACGACCTACACAGATTGCAGGATACACAATGGTTACGCCTGGTTCCCCCAGGAAACAATCCGTACCCCTAGGCCAGACTCGGCCAGGCAATTTCGCTATGCAGCCGCGAGAGGAAAAAAAACCATGGGTTACGCCACGGTGGGAATACTCGAGTATCACATCCAGAAAACATAAAATCAGAGAGAATAATATCGATAGAATGAATCCACAATGTGGCCGCAAAGCGGATATCAAGCAGAAGGCACTTTCCATATCATTGCTTTGAAAATATATATCATATAGTACCTTTTCAAATACCTTCAAATATGATACTTATATAAAGTCCATTATATATAGGATCCTTTTTTTCAAATCTAATACTTTCCAAATCAATAGTATATCAAATCATACTTATATAGACTTCGATTATATAAAATTCTCTTTCCAAATTGAGTACCTTTCAAATCAATAGATTTCAAATCAACTTCATACTTATACAAATCCATTTTATATAAGTTCGACCACTCCCAAATCAAGTGCTTAATAATATAAGGTTCTCAATTTCAAATCATTTCAATATCAATTCAGTTTCAAAATCATATATGATTTCACCAAATTTTCTTCCAAATTAAATATCTAAATTTCAAAGTTTCCAAAATAATAGGTTTAAAAAATTATCCCAGTTTCCAAATTAAAATAATTCAAGTCAAACAAATTCATTTCCAAAATCACCATATAAGTACTGGTTTTTAATTTCAATTTAATTTCAAAACCAAATATTTTCTCAAAATGAATTATACTCAAAATGGTTTTCAAATTTATAATTATCCCTTTAAAACTTTTAAACTATCTATTTCTATTTGAAATATCCAATTTACCTTTCTGAAAACCATTATTCAAAACTATTTTTTTTAAAACATTTCAAAACCAAATTTATATTCTTTATCAAACATTTTATACGCTTCGAAATTTCTTAGCTTTGAAATTTAATCTCAATTTGGAAGTGTTCGAACATTCAACATAGTTAGGGAAATCAAATTTCCAAATTCAAAAGTTGAAAATCAACATAAATCAATAAATCAATTTCAATAGATAGGATTATACTAAATCAAATCCGAAAATCGAGGACTAAACACCGGTCTCACTTTAAATTGTTTCAAATATATACATATATCTTTCGAAAATGTCAAATTATACTTCGGAATTTGAAATCAAAACGTTTTTACAAAATCACTCGCATAGCGAAGCTATTAAAGAGAGGCCTCTCCCCCACTCTGAAACTCGAAAATCAATGTCGATGATGCGTTCACTCATCACCAAAATTATTTTCCAGCGACATAAGTGAGTTCTGGACTTCTATTTTCTTGAAAACTTCTTTGAAATTTCTTCAACGTTATTGGAATTCATTTGAACTCATTTGAAACATTTCTTATTCGAAAAATACTTTTAGATCGTATTGTTTTTATATATTTCCCAAAATCTTAAAACCAATTTCAAAATATCGGAATTCAATTCTCGAATTTCAAATTTAACCCTTCAGTTATAAATCATTTTTATATAAATCAATTTCTTATAAATTTCCAAAATTTTAAATCCTTTCAAAACTTTTATATATAGAATAACATTTCTTATTTGTTTTATATTTAGGTATATAATCCTTATCGAAAACATTTGTACTTTTATATATATAATAAAATCATAGTTATCAAAATAATAATTTTGGTATATACAATTTCAAAAATACAACATACCCGATTTTTCAAAGGGTGAATCAAGAATGGATTTCAAAACAAAGATAGAGATTTAAATTAGAGGAACTCCAATCAATAGAATCCTGATTCGAAGATAGGCTCGATCGAAGATGAGATAATTAAATTACAAAATAGAAGATGGATATACTTCTACAAATCGCGGTGACCTTAATCAGGTCAACCGTGACTTTAGGAATATAATCGATGCGGAATTCCTAAACAAATTGACATTCGATCGCCAGAGATAGAATTCAGCATATCAGGATATAGCAGCATCGTAAACCGAGGATACAGAAATCTTCAGTGAATCAATGCCGATTGTAAAGGAGTTCTCACCCCCTTTACAAAACATTCAGTGGAGTTATGGGATACTCCAGAATCAAACGAATATAAATAGAAAGAGACAAGAATGAATTTCGGAACCGAGGGACATTCCAAAATTCAAAGGAAATCGAGTCAGAAAGGAAGAGATTCAACTCGAACGAAAGTGATTCTGTAAATAAATTTACCATATATGCTAAGTTTTGCCTAGACCCAAAGCTCTGATACCAACTGTAACGATCCGCTATTTTGGACCATTCAAATCGACAATAAAACCATACATATCCGACTTGAATAATTCAAAATACCAAATTGTTAATTAAAATTTGGCAAAACTTAAAATATACAATAAATAAATCAATCAGAGATCACAGAGTAATATAATGCAGCGGAATAGATAAAGAATAGTAGTTCATGAAGCTACTATATACATCAAAGTTAGAAATAAAATACAACCGAATAGTTCAAATGCAGTGAAGTCTCCAATGCAACAGATGACTTCTCTGAACCAATCAACTGGAAAGGCTGGAATCTGAATCGATAGTTGGATCTCTAAATGAAACTCCAAACTCCAAAGGTGAGTCTCTAATGCTGTATCACTCAGTCTGACCCGAGCGTAAAGCAAAACACAAAACACTCGAGTCAGGATTAACATTCTTATATCAATAAATCTAACTCAAGTGAAATATCAACTGAAATACAAATAACTTAAACGATGTTTGGGATAACCATCCTCTAAGGGTCCATGGAACTATCTACAAGGTAGAATTATACACTATAACACCCCATTTCAGCTTAATTTATACTTCAAAACCAAATATCATTTCACTTCAAATATCTCTACATTTCCCAAAATAGTATTTATATATATTAAATAATTTATATACAATAAAGTATTTTCAATTTCCTCAACTTAACAAATCGTTTCAACATCAGCCCGACCTTCGCATTTAAATTAAATTCAATCTCAATTTATCAATTTAAATTCAACTCAATTCCTAAAATAAACACTTCAATTTATCGATCTCAAATTCGGATTCGTAATCACAAGAATACCCCTTTATATTTCAATATATTTCAAAACTTTAAGTATTCAACGTTTCAACTAAATTTTTATTCAATTTAGTTTTCTAAATAATAAATTCAAATTTGGTTCAACCTAAATTTCACTTTAATTCAATTTAGTTTCTAAATAACAAATTCAACTACGTTGATTTCAAATACAGATCCGAATCTCAACATAAACCATTTAAATTCCAATTTAGCTCAAGGCTTTAATATTTAAATGTTCTATATAACAGTTTCATATAGATCTCGATTTAACCTCATTATTATTTAGTCTTGAAATACTCCCTTATTAGATTCAATATCATTTAAGTAACCTTAAATTACATTTTACTCAATATTTTCTTTAATTTTATTAAACGTGAAATATTCATTAAATCACTTAAATCAAAAATCCAGTTACAAAATCATACCTTTAAATTTTCCATTCAATAATTTTAAATCGATTTAATTAAATAAATCCTTATTTAAATACCATTTTTAATAAACGAAATTTTATCTCCCAATCTTAATTATTCAACTTTTTACAACGGTAAATTTTGAAATATAAATCTTAAATAATACTCAAACATATTATATGGATTAAATCAATCTCAATAATATTATTATTAAATATATATATAAAATTTCCATTTATATATATAATATTTTAAGAACCAATATTTATTAAATCCCATATATTTCTTTTCAACTGTAGAAATTTATTTTCGAAATATTTATATGGACCAACGGTGTCTGTATATATTTCCTATCATATAGTCAAGTGCTACGGATATTTATCATTTCAACCCGTACACTAAATATATACGGGTAGATATCATTTCAACCCGTAATCCCAAATTCAATTAAATGAAAATCGCTTGGGTTTATCATTTCAACCCATAACGATTTTCTCCTATTCTAAAGTCCGTTCGGGTATGTATCATTTCAACCCATAATGATTTCTATACTAACAGGGAACTTGCAGAGTGATAACAGATATGAATATAATAATAACAACAGGCATATATCATCAAAATAAATATAAACAATAGGATATGGTGTCATATCCCGTAAGTGAACAGTTATAGATAATAGCAAATATAACAATTTAAATAACTACAGCATCATATTTCAATTGTCGTTTCAATTGAAATCAAATTTAATAAATAAAAGAACGTTAATCGTGAGTGATTGCTCACCTTTCGAGGTTAGAGAGATAGACAATGAAGTTGAGTTACGAAACCCAAGCATGAATCTCAAAGCAAAGTAAGATCGGCATGAATCGACGATCAAAGCCAGTAAAAGAAATCGATGGGAACGGGTCAAATTAGCTTGATAAAAATTTAGGCGAGATGTATTTTTATATTATTATCCTCCTTAAACCCAAAATTCAAATTAATGTATATATACATTTTATATAAGCCTTAAATTAAATATATTTATTGAAATCAAACATATAAAAAAAATCAAAACCAAACTCACTCTATCTTATAGTATATACGTTATATTTGGAACATCAATATCTGAAACTAAATGTATATAACCAAATTAACATCCAAAGATATACATAACAGTAAATAATGTAAGTTTAAAGAAATCTACTAGTTTAACCAAATGCAGACTTCCTTTACAAATAATATACTGTAATCATCATCATCATTATTATTTTTTACCAAAAATAAAAATATGCTAATACAATGCTAGTAGAAAAATGGAGAAAGGATGCTTATGCTTACCAATATTGACATGCAAACCTACATTTTATATGTACAATAAAGTGTGTACAAGCAAACCTTTATATGGGCTGCTATATACATGTTTAAAAAATGTTATACATATATTGTTACACATATTCACAGCAGCCGTTATACCTAACTTGTATACATATTATATTTTAAACAACACCTGACAATAGTTGAAGGTAAAATAAAAATAATATATATACATATACATATATATATATATTATAACTAATACAAACCTATAAAGCTCTGAAATGTATACTAGTATATCTATATAACCAACCCAATATGAAAATATGTACCTATGCAAATATCTAAAGTTTTTAGAAACAATACTTAGGCTTATATATATAAAATAAAACAAAACAATAACTTACGCACACAAAAAAAACACAATACTTAATGAGACAAACACACAAGTTGTATTACCTTTCAAGATATCATATATATATGTTAAAAGTTTTCTGCAAGGCAAAATGGATGACAAGGTGAGATAAGACAGCGTGTAAGAGTGTGAAAGAAGAGAGAGGGTGGAGAAAGAAAAATTGAGGAGAAGAAAGTGACAATAGATCCTTGCTTTACCAAAAAAAGAGCTTATAAAGGTGAAATAATATGAGCCATAAAAGAATTAATGAATACAAAAAAAACATATAATTCAAAATGGTGTGGGCCTCAGGTAAATATCAATTCACATCTTTTTTTGACATATATAAAACGTATGAAAAGCTTTAAAATGAAACGGCTATATATTAATTATTATTATAAAACATTTTAAGTGACTAGGGAAATAAATATATGGAACTTGATAAAGGAGAATGAAAAGACCCAAAAATGGAATGATAAATAATAATTTTGAATTGATGGAAAAAAGTAACAGCTGGCATAACCCAAAGTTATAAAGGCAGAGGAAAACGCTTTGCACAATTTACGGTGAGCTTTCAATTTTTTTTGAATGTTTTATAACTTTCCAGCTGTAGTGAAGAAAATGAAATTTTAAAGGCAAAAATTAAAGTGACCATTCCAATTAAATGAATATAAAACGTATGCAAGTTTTTTACATTCATACTTCCAAAATGGTATGACGTGGCAACGGTCCAATTTCAGTAAAAGATGAAATAAATGTGAGAAATGAAATAAATAGGAATGAACCGCATTTTTCCAAAATGAAACGTATGCAACAAATCAGCAAATAAATAGAAACGTGTAGGGAGATGAGAGAAATAAATAAAAAATGTTAAAATATAAATAAAATATAACATACACGAAAAGGACAACAAGACGATTTAGAAATTAATAAATGAGAAACGTATATCCCTGTACGTTTTAGTTTCAAAAAGGATAGAAAATTTTATCAAAAGTTCTAAAGAGTTAAAAGCATTGAAACGTGGTTTCCGCTGAAATTTATTTTATTCCCAACTGAGATGAGAGAGAAAGGGAAAGATTTCAAACAAATGAATATTTTCCAAATGAATGTAATATAAACGGCCATGGTGTGGTTCATCAGAAAAGTTAATGCAATTTATAATTGTGTGAGCTCTACGTTGATTTAAGGAAAAAAATAAAAGCAATTAATGGCTTGATTTAATAGTACATTTCAAATTTGAAAAGAAAAGAGAAAGGGTTGAAATTTTGATTTCAATTAAATGATCGCGTGTATGAGCAAATAGCAATTAGCAAATAGCAGAAAGAGATAATGGAATATATGATAGAAAAGGAATAAATGAAATGTGAACGGATAGAATGCAAATTAAAATGGCAGAGAATTAAATATAAGGTGGAAAGGTGTGGCAACGCTCACCCATAAATTTAGCTAAAACCTTTAAAAGAAATTTAATATGGTATGAGTTGTACGGTTTCAAATTTGAAAAGTAGATAAATCCAAGTCACAAATTTCAGCACCGATGACGCACGTTTTTTTTGTTTCCGTCGCGTATCTGATCTCAAAATACAGAAATAAATATACCACAGTGATCAGTACAATGAGACGATCAAAATGGTATATAGATATTGGTGGTATGATTGAATTATAAAAATTCGAATTTTCACTAGCAGAAAAAAATGCAGTAAAAACGCAGAAAATAAGATCGACGGAGCTATAGAAGTATAAATTTGGGAAAACGAAAAATGACGTCTCAGTCAGAAGATGATTTAGGATTTTTCTATGTAAAAATATTTAGGTCTTGAAAATAAATTTATTTTCACCAATTATTAACTTATTTGAATTTAATAGAATTATATAATAAATAAACCTTCATATAATTAATTGAAATTTACCATTTGCTATATTTAATTATACGTAAACCAAATATTAAAACTTTATTTCAAAATATTATTATTAAAATTTCTCAAAATCCAAATTAAATACGTTATAAAACCAATTAAAAATTAATAAAATTTTATGGGTCGTTACATAAGTTGTTCTTATCCACCTAATCTCTATCTTCCGCTTAAGTCATACTTGTGAATTTGAATGCCACCATTGCTTTGATCGAATCGATTGTTCTACCATGTTAAAACATAGAATGTTTTTTTATTCACTGCTATTTTGTTGTGAATTATAACGTCTCATTTTCTGTCTCATGTACGATTGTTTTCTTAATTAATCTAACTAGATCAAGACTTTCTTAATTTTATTTTCTACACTCTTTGTGATCGTTTACAAAGTTTTTTAATCTAGATCTTCTTATCTCTAATCTATATATGCCTATGTCGATTTATTTTGTTGTTTTAAAAAATAAATATAATTGAACTTTGGATATTTTTTTTTATATTCATAATTCAGTTTTTCATATCAAAAGGTCTATACATGAATATTTAGATATGGGTTGCTATGTAAATAAAATTGGTAATAATCGCATTGTTTAATCTTTGTGATCATCTAATTAATATGATGTTTAATTTTCATGTTTCAAATCATTCTAATATAAACTCTTCCTTCTAAAAGAAAAGGGAAGATATTAAATCAATGATATATTTTATGATTTGCAGTTTCGTCTAATTAAAATTATATCTATGCTTAAAAGGGCAGGATTCTTTTCACAATTGTTTCAAACCATTTTCATTAATCCTAATATTTTTTGATTTACAGTTGTAATTGAAATGAAACCTATTTTATTTGAACTGCTATACGAAACATTAATTTTATATGTATATACATATACGTGTGTGTATATTTTTAGGATATGCATGCATGCATGTATTTTTGTATTAATTAATAAATAAAACTATTCATGTTTAGGATGAAAAAGGCATATATAGATAGGAAATGTGTCCATATTAGTGTAAATTCAACACTTATGCAATGTTTACATTAACTTTGTACACTTTTATATGTTGCACTTACACTATACACATGGGCGCATGTGATGTGCTCGGAATCGTTTGCAATTAATCAAATCAAATTGGATTAATTCATTCCTAATATAATTGTGATAATCCGGATTTTTGGACATCTGGTAATTGGGTAATTTACTGATTTTACCATTGAGATATTTATTTTATTTAGTTGTACAAAATAAATTCTTATAATATAAATTTCTATTTCAAAGAAAAATAAAATATGATTGTTACCTTTCATATATAAGATATTTATAGAATTGTGTGATTTGGAATTTTTATCATCTTCAATAAGATATGATGGCCTAATTAAATAAATATTGTAGTAAATAAAAGTTGGATTTGAAATTCAATTGTAAACATTGTAGAACAAATTGGATTTAAAAACCTTGTCTTCTAGAAACTAATATATATATATATATATATATATGTATGTATATATATGTATGTATGTATTTAGTTATTAATGTATAGCTATTTTTAAGTCATCTTCTTTAAGATTGTGTAAAATATAAAGAGGCATAATACATTTTTCTTTTGTACTTATAATTAGTAGCTGGTATATTTAAAATATAAAACCTATATATATATATATATATTTATATCTAAAGTTGGGATGTAAATATATAAAATAAGATTTATAAAAGATTTAAAATTCTTTTCTTTTATATACTCGGAAAAGAACACAATAGTATATATAAATATAATAGGTGAATTAATAAAGGGTTAAACATAAATTTAAATTTTTACAAGTGTAATACAATAAACACATGCAAATTGACATTTGTTAATTAAGGAATATATGTTTTAACATGTGTGAGGATTAATATAACTTAGTATACAAGTGTCAACTTACTTATTTTCTCTTCATTTTTTTTCTTCTAAAAGGCTATATATTTTAATTGTTCATCTCTATTCTTTCATATCTAAAAAAAGAAAAGAAGAAAAAACAAAGAGAAACCAAAATCCTATAACAAACAGAGAATAAAATCAAAGAAAAACAATAACCTTTCAATTTGTTCAAACCTGAAGCTCAAATCAAAAATTCAAGTGCAACTCAGTTCAAATCAGACTGGCAAGACAAGTTCCAGTTCATCATCAAAAGCATTTGCAGTCTTCTTTTAAAAAGCTTCTCTGTTCAAACAAAACAGTGAGTAAACTCTTAAAATCTGATTTATCTGAATTTGCGTGTGATTAATCCTTGAAGTATGATATGAACTATGCCGTGCATGTTGTTGAAAATGATTTTTATGTATGTATATGTGTGTTAGTATCTATGTTCATGACTAGAACAGGCAAACATGCCTCTGTTTAAATAATTACCGGTTTTTGACCTGATTCAAAAATTCAAATCTTCCACTTAAAGGACTTTTAGGCCTTGATCTCTGAGTAAAAAATGTTTGTCTGTGATAAACCTCATTTTTAAAATTTGGTTCAAGTAAAAATGTTTAATGAGTATCTCAGAAATAAAATATTACAGTGAATAACAAATCAATGCAAAATTTTGATTTTCAAATTTACATGCTTTGATTGTATAATCGAATCCGTTCACGAAATTAATGAATTGTAATAATAATATGGTGATTTTTAAGTTAGTGGATGTCGAGGATTGTTGATTGAACGCAAATGGTGTTTCGACCAAATTCCGGTAATCGGCGTAATGAGGGTGGTTGTGCTCGTTGCTGAAGGAGGTATGAGTGGCAGGGAGCATTGGAAAAATAGTCAGATGTTTTTCTGATTCTTCGAGCAACCTGGCAACGATGTTTTAGGGTTTTAAACCCTGTTTGGGTTGATGTCGAATTCGAAGCTAATATGGCCTCGTCATCGAGTCGAACTCGATCGGAGGAAGGGGAATGGCATCGTAGGTCTTTGACAAGGATCAGGTCATGGTGGCAGGGTTTCAAATGATCGGGGATGGATGGAGCATGAGGTTTTTGTGGTATCTATGTTGTTTCAGGTATGGTGGATATGTTGATTTCATTTTGGTTGAAGATATCGGGATTTTGGGTGATCAGATCATAGGAGTGAATCTTTAGGGATGTGTGGGTGGACATAGCATCGGTGGAAGGGGAGTCGAGCGCCTGTGCACGTGCACATGTACCAGTTTTTGTGCCAGAGATGTTGCGTTGTAATGGAGGAAGAAGAAGAAGGAGAGAATCGGGAAAACACAGTCTTGGCTTGATGTCGATCTCGAGTCATTCGCATGAGTCATCGAGTAAGGTGAAGGCTGGCATGGATCGAGTGTTTGTACGGAAAATCCTAGCTTGTGCTCTTGTTTTTCTGATGAGGTGAATCCTGTTGATAGTTATTAAAGCTAAGTAATTAAGCAAGTTTTCAAAGAGATGATGCATATTTTTTCAAAACCAATTATTAAATAAATTACAGGTAAAGGTAATTATCAAGTTTTTAAGTTAAAACAAAATTCAAGTTTAAACTAATTTTCCTAAAACTATTTCTTTTAAACAACAATGGTTTATTTAAATGATTGGTTAAGTAAAAGTTTTCTAATTCATTTTAACTTAGATTAAGTTAAATCTTAAGTTTAATAAAAACTTAACTAATAATGTAGTTAAGTACTAACTAAGAAGATGAAATGTTTGTCATCAATTAAACTTAAGGATTTATGTTAATTTGCAAGTTAATGATAATTAATTCCAAAGTTTATTATACTCCGATGGTGGTTAAGGAAGTGCTTTAGATAAGCGAATTATCTTAAAATTAATTAAGGTTGGGTAATTAGGATTTATTAATTAGTTAATAAATTGATGATTAATTAATAAGGGTAGTAAATTAAAGTTATTTAATTAAGGATAATTAAATTAAGGAGAATAATTAAGGGATGATCAATTAAGGTTAATTAATCCTTATGATTAATTAAGGTTAATTAATCAATATAATTAATTTAAGGAATGGTTTTTGATTAATTAAAGTTAATTAGGCAGGATTAAAGGTTATTAATTTAATTTATATTAGGTGATTAAATTAAATTAATTAAGAATTGTTTGACTATCAAGATGCCTATAGATGATAAACTTGAATTGAATACTTTGGTTTGTCTGAATATCTCTGATATTGAGTTGTGATGTATTGTGATATGATATGATGGGTTGAACTATGATATTATGAGTTCTCTATCGATAATTGATTTGCTGTGAGAATATGAGAACCTATATTTAAAGTTGATTTGTATGCACTTAAACAACTGGGATTAAGATGACATCGAATTCGAAGAGACTAGGGTCGGGTATCAGTAAATACCCGAAACCACTTCGATTTGAAACCTATAATAATTCTATATAGATTTGTGTTTAAAATCAAACAGGCTGTAATGGAATAAATTAGTAACATGACCATTTAAAACCAAGTAACATTTCTTAGATATTATCTTATAATATGTGAAAGACTTTAATAAGATAAGTACTCGTAGAAAAGTACGAGTTACCCTAGTAATTCATATGTTATAGCTTAGTTTTTCAAGTTATATGGTTTACTCACACTGGTTTCCAGCCTGACCTGGGTGTTACTTTGTTGTAATGCTCGGGTCAGATTGAGTATTACAGATTTTCAGGTAAGGACGTTCTCGAGCTCAGATAGCGAGCTGGATGGTAGGAACGTATGGAGTATTCCGCTGTGTATTATTGATGTTTATCTAGGACAAGTTAATTCTAACTGTTCATTTTATGTGTTTATAGTTGTAACTCTGATCTATTGAATGTAAATTAACTGATACTGCTATTATTTGATATTATATTTTGATCCGCTGCGAATGTGAGGTTTTGTGTTTTGTTTCTGTTTCTTCTTCTACCTCTTTTCTTCTTTACCCTAATAATCTAGAATTTTCGGCGTTTGATTGCTCAGCATTTCTACAGTGAACGTATTACAGTCGAATTTTCGGGGTCGAAAATTCTGGGTCGTTACAATAATATTAATTGAAATGTTAACATATTTATTTAACATATTATCAATTTAATCAAAGACAAAAATGAGGGGTTTCTCTCTCTTTGATTAATGTTGTTGACTCCCTTAATTTATTGCACAACTGTTAGAGAAGGAAACTAAAGGTTTCCTTTTCATATTTTTTCTAATAAGTAACTGCTACACATTAGGTATATTTGACATAGTCATTCATTTTAATTTATATAATATTCAAATCCATTTGAAATATTATTTTTTTCACTAAATAAAATAAAATATTGATTTTGTTTAAAATAAGATTCGATAAGATCTAAATGTATTTAGACTTCATAGACCCATTAACGATCCAAAATGGTAAATTTTTGAAATTCACCCATTTCTTCCACTACGGGTTGGCCTAGTTCCGTCAGTAATTAACTAAGATTATTACAACAATTTATAAAGATTAAAACTTGTTTTAAGCGAACTTTACTTAGCAAAATCAACCTGAACCTGAACTAAACCGCCATAATTACTCAATCGGCGAACGCACTTAGCTTTTGCTTGGAAATACTTGGCTTTAAGTGGCCAAACGAGTCAACTATTTTCGGCCAACGGGGACTATGATGCTTAGCCAATATTTTTGAGGTAGTCATGGGTCTTCTTATCGTGGTGGAGTGATGTAGAAAATAAGGAATCTAACAAATTGTCTTAATAAAAAATGGAGAAAAAGGTGATTTTTAATTTTAATTTTTTTTTGGAAGCCATGGATGGAAGCTTGAAAAACTTGAAAATGAAAGGAGATGAGAATTAGGAAAAGAAAGAAATGAAGTAAAGAATGAAGTGAGAAAGATGATTTTTTTGACATAAAATGAAAGAAGTTAAATTACTAAAATGGTCTTAATCCATATCCTCCACAAATTTTTGCTACTTCATCCTTTCTTCACCCATTCCACGGCAACCAACCTCCCCCTCATCTCCGTAACATCAACCACTTCCTAGGATTTGATGTTTTCTTTTTGCCATTTTCTTTTCTTTTTAAGTTTTTAAAAGAAAAGTCAAATTGACTTTAGTGCTTTAAGTAAGTATTTATATTTATTCAACTATAGCCAAAGCATATGTTATTTACATAAATATGTACATGTGTACACTAGTGTACACAACCTATTTCGACATTTTTTAATTAACGAAAAGTCGAAAATTCGAAAAATATTCTCGTTCACATTTTCGATTTTTCTCCAAACTAATTATTTTCTAAACCAAATTTTAAAATAACTTTACCATAATCAGTTATTATAAAAGAGATCTAATAGAGTTATAAAGTCCATTATTTAAATATTTAAACTTTTTTCAAATAGCCAATTTCAAAGTGGTTAAATTATAGGTCATCACAAAGGATTTGCCCCTCCTTATATAGGCTCCATTTGGTTTTGCCTAAGCCTGCCTACACTCTCCAACCATGCCATGAAAGACTTACCTTCCATCACTTCTCCTTTATGCTAATTCACTTATACCCTTAACATGATATATCTCTTGTCCTAAAGGAAGATTCTAGAATTTTCCATGCTTTATGAAGAGGAGAGTGTGTTTATTAGGTTCTAATGTATTCATTTAATCATTAAACAAGTGCACAAGAGTTCGAACAACTTGTATCAATCGAAAAGTTGTTTACCGATAAATCGATTTTCGGTCACATCATTGATTTTTCATCAAAGATATATTTTTGTAAAAAAATTCAAAAGAAAGATTTTTATTATTATCCATCAATATAATAATGTCTAACCAGGTTGTAAAATCATATTTATAACAGTTAATTATATTTCAAAATGTTACGATATTTGAATTTGAAATGTTTGAATTTCCAGGTCGCTACATTCTCCTCCACTTAGAATATTTCATCCTCGAAATTCAAACAGAATGATAATCAAAGGAGATGGAAGAACAAGATATATATATATATATATATATATATATATATATATATATAAATGATGAAACTATATACAAACTAAACTGTAAACCAAAATGACTACTAGGTGACTCCACCTCAAGCGGTAAGTACAACGCAAAAGATATACGATATTAAGATAAGAAGGAGTCTTAGTTTACAAGCAACCCTAAATGGGTCTCCTTCAAATTTTCATCCATTTTCTTTGTACCATCCTAAGCATCCTTGCTCCACGACACTTCTAAACTTCACAAAAGAATAAGCACACAAATATTCAAATAGTATTCACAATTACTAGCAACGAATGTTCATGGTCCATATCAAGTGTTCACTTTCAAGGATCGAGTGCTTGTTCGGACCGATGTAAACCACCTCAAAAACATGCATTCGAATACTAAATTAAGAACATTCATGTGAATAGAATGGTCTATATACAACTTACATATTTATCCTATTGGTTTCTTAAATACACTAACTCCTTTTTAGTCACGTTCGTTTATCCAAATAGTATGTCTTTTAATATTAAAATCATTTATGAATCATTTCATAAAACATAGCTTTAAGTTTGTCCATGTTTTATAACTTAAGTTCATACTCGTTTGATACTCCACTACATCCTAAGAGTATGTGCCCAAAACATCAAATTCATCTTACTTAACAAGGATTATAAAAATTTGAACTTGTTTTAACTTACCGCATTTTCAAATTTAAGTGTGATATAACTCAACTTTATATTTTCAAAAATACTTATTTCAAGTTCTATAACAATTCGGATTTTCCGACCTATCCAAAACCATCGAAAACTTCCATTTTATTTTAACAATTAAAAACTATGAAACAACATATCATATCATGATGCACATAACATACTTTCCTATTGCATAGGCTACATATGTCCATGAAATAATGTAACAAGAGAACTTTAGAATTAAACATCGGTTTTCATTTCAAATCATTTTTGAAACAGTATATAGGTATAAATTTTGTATGTTGAATCTTACTTTGGGATTAACTCAAAATCCATTTTCATCAAAACATCTAATAACATCCCCTACTTATAAACATGAAAATTAACACCGATGATGCTGCAGTCATCATCGAAATTATTTTCAAGTGACAGAAGTAAGTTCAGTACATCCAAACCATACTGTTGGTACTTAACCAATATCATTTCAAAGCAGTATCAAATACTTCATATAACAATACTAAGTATCATGATCTCAATTTCCTAAATCAATCTCCTAACTATAAACTTTCAAATAATACTATTATTACTTCCTCTAAAACCTAGAAAAACATTTTCGAAGATACCAGGATTTGAGTTTTGGAATCCTCTATTTAAATCCTTTTTGTTTAAAATCCATGTTTTTTAGACTATATTTATATAAAATCACTTTCTTATATAGATCTTTTCAAAAATGTTTATTTCCAAAATATTCTATCTTTCCTTTTATTTATAGTAAACATCTTTTACTAAATTTTAACTTCTAGCCCAATATTATCACCGAACGCCTTATAGCAATACCGTGTAACTTAATTCACAAGGTGTTCATTCAACGTATCCACAATTACTGTATACTACCCCATGATGTAGAAAGGTAAAACTACTCATATGCTGGTTGAGCATAAATAAATGATAAATAATACTCAATGTTCCTAACATGCTGAGCATGACTTAACAATTAAGGTTATAGAATATTAAACTACGAGAAGCACTAATATTAATCCCAACATGAATAGGTAGAACAGGTAGCATACCCTCAAGAATCTGCTTCCCCTTTGCAGCTGCAGAAGTCGAAGATGTTGTAGAATAGTAAAACCCTAGGCTGCTCCCCTTTCTTGAGCATAGGACAATCTCTAAAAAATTGGCCAGGCCGATGGAAGCCGTAATAACCTTTCGGTGCAAATTAGGCCTCAAGCATTGAAAACTTCTCAATCGGTATTTTAACCATCTTCCATTGTCTATCTGATCTACACTTATTAGAAAAGTGACCCTTCTTCCCACACTTGTGGCAAATCAGGATGGACCTATTCTTTGCGACTGACACTTACACTTGTTGTCCCCCGCCATGCATAAATAGATGGCTTTGGAGCTAAGCTCTCAAACCTCAAATCCATGTTCACTAAACCCATAAAATACCTTATGAAGTGATTAGTCATGTCCTGTAACAACCCGGAATTTTTGACAGCATATTTTAATAAATATTTAACCTAATTTAAATTAAATACAAGCTTTTCAATTTTTAAAACTGATGAGATCTTTGATATTTAACAGTTACATGTTTTATAAAAGAAAGTTTTGATTTGAAAATTTAAAATAGAATGCTTCAAAACCATTAAAACAAAATCTGTCTTATTCAATAAAATCAAATCAAAGACTTTATATTTTTATTTATTTGATAATTTATATGGATACAATTGTAGTTTTTTTAAAATGATAAGTTTAAAAATAAACAAACATAGTAATATTAAACATAAACATGGAAGTATAAAACAATATGAATGATTATAGGCATAAACATACAAAACAAGTATAAAAACATAATTATAAATTATAAAATATAACTAAAAAGATAAATGTACAAATGTAAGTAATATAACTAAATAATGCTATGAATCAAAGGCTTGTAAAATCTGAAATACAAATGGAATACAAGTAATATAGTCAAACAATAATCTTTAAAATTCAATTGTACAACACAAAATCTTTAATAATTTTTTTAACAAAGATCATATGAACAATTATACAAATTTAATATAAGATATCTTTATGCATAGCCTATGTACACATATACATATGTACCACAAGATGTTCAAAAAGATCTTTGTCCAGAAATTAAAAAAAATGTAAACCAGTAATAAAACTTAGGTGCTGCTGGAAATTTCTATGTATAAGAAAACAAGTTTTACTTCAAATATAATTAAAAAAAATCTGTGTCTTACAGGATATGCTTGGCAGAAAAAAAAATATATCTTTGTACAACACATAAGAAGTATCAGTAAAACATTAATTATATGTTATCATAATTAAGAGCATAAACATTTAATAGCACAACATTTTGTCAAGCTAGTACTACAGCCGAATTCCTGTGGTAAATTCTCTCTGTAGGATATTAACTTCTTAACCAATTAAAAGAAGCATGGCAATACAAAAAATGACACTGTCCAGTTACAACCTGTTAAGTAACTTTAACATATGTGTATATATATATATATATATATATATATATATATATATATATATATATACACACACACCTATATATTATGTTCATATATGAAACTTAACTGAACCTAAAGAAAACCTGAGAAACATTATTGCTTTGCAAACATAGATTAATTCAAAAACAGAAAAACAAAGAAAAAGAAACAGAGAAAAGAAAAAGAAGAGTTTCATAAAAATTTCACCTGTAGTGACTTCTCCAACACATCACTTTTTGTTCAAAGCTAGTTCTGGTGAGTAAACTTACCTATTTTCCCTCTAAACTTGTATCTTTAGTTTATCAATGATAAGTGCTTTGATATTTGTTTGAATAAATAGCCTTGGGCATTTCCTGTTGCTTTGATAGTACATGTAGATGTTCTTCAAGATTTTTGTGACGCCCCACCTCTATACCCACGCTAGCCAAGAACATTACGGTGAATGCTGTCAACTAGCACGGAGAATAAGGCTGTTGAGGAGCGACCATCCGTGTAATTGCTTTGTGCGAGCATCGATATGTCAGATAGTATAGCATGCAATCCTTTTCAAGTAGGAAATCCGACATACCGACACAAACTCAAAGCTACTACACGGTGGCTATATAAATCCTTCGGAAAACAAATATAGAAATAAGCGTAACACAAATCAGTCACAGACAATTCATATCACAAAGGCGGAATAAGATATGAATACTACACTAGAAAGTGTACATCAGAGTAGTGGTCTAAAAAGATCCACAATATCACAAAAGAATAGTTACACGAACTACACAAAAGAATAAGTATACATTAAGGAGTCTATATCTCAAATGTATACAACAAAATAACTACTAATCTAAGTAGTTAACCCAAAAGTCAGGGAGTTAATCCCGGATGAGAAGTCAAGCAGAAGCACCTGTAACATCTCGGTCTGACCCGAGTATTATTTAATAAGAAAATAATAAACGGATCAGTCTAACTATAAATATCAGATGAAACGATATAGAATAAGAGATATGACTAAACACATAATAATCACAATGCCAAGCTGTGATAAATATATATATATATATATATATATATATATATACTTAGTTGATAATCATCAAGAGATTAATCAATGTCACCAAATCTACACAAGAATCAAAGAAACGTCATACTCCTTATTTCGTTCACCATAGCATAAATATTGACAATAATATCAATGTCAATCACAAAAGTCTATGACACACAAATTCCAGAAGACTACACAAGAAATCCAGAAATCACTATAGTCAATGACAAACAAATTCACCAATGCACAAATATTGATAAAACTTATCAATGGAAATCACGAAAATTGGTGAAACACAAATTCTAGAAATCATCTCAAGAAATCCAGTCAATGACACACGAATTCACCAATGCACAAAAATTGGTAAATCATATCAATAGAAATCACAAAAATAGGTGAAGAAGAAAATTCCAGAATTCGACACACGAAATCCAGAAATCACACAAAATAGGGGGGAGGCCTATCACACGAACGGGAGCATGAAAACTCACCAACATATGTATCACACGAACGAGACGCTATCTCATTGTAGCTAGCCATTAATTTTTGACACACGAACGGCCCGAAGACCATGGGGCGCTACCCCATAATTTTGAGTCGAAACTCCACAAAACGGGGTTTAGTCTCCCTCGCAGACAAAGAGACATCACACATTGCTAGTCTAAATCACAAAGATGATCGTCATGATCAACGAGAAGTGTCGATTACAGTAAGCTAGTAAATATATGAGCTTAGCATCATGTCCCATAACCACTAGCTTAACTTAAATATTTACGAACAAATTGTAGATCTCCATTAGAAAATTGTCACAAGAGGTTCAATCGAAAAAGTCCAAGAATTAACCGACAAAGTAAACGCAAGCGTTTCATACCACTTGTTTTACTAAGCCGTTTAATTAGATTTCTCATACGAGTGAGGTAAAGGTTTGTATATACTAATAGATTGGAAAACGGTTTTATAAACGAATTTGGTATTAAAATAGTATT
Source organism: Allium cepa (assembly GCA_030765085.1). Classification (NCBI taxonomy): domain Eukaryota; kingdom Viridiplantae; phylum Streptophyta; class Magnoliopsida; order Asparagales; family Amaryllidaceae; genus Allium; species Allium cepa. The sequence goes on along the minus strand of CM060944.1, from coordinate 485,213,432 downwards.
GAAATCATTTGAGGAAAGAGTTTTGATATTTACTACTAGTATAGAAAACCTTTATATTTTTAAAGTGACAAAGCACAAGGGGGATTGTAGAAACAATCAATCACAAAGATCACATTCGAAGATGTGAATAAAAATCCAATGAAATCGATAAAGGATCCATCGAAGTGGATATATCTAAAATTCCCAAAGAAAATAAGTCAGCAAAGATGATAATAAATGATGACAATAAATAGGATCATCATGAATCGATTTAAATTGGAAATTCAATCCAAAAAGGCAAATTGGACTCAAACAGCAGGTTCAGTCGACTGAACAGAGTTTTAAGTCGACTGACCCTGTGCCTGGAAATTTTCTACGTTCAGGAAACTTTCTGTTTCCAGTTTCAGTCGACTGAACAGAGTTTTCAGTCGACTGAATCATGCTTGGAAACTTTCGGGTTCCAGGTTCAGTCGACTGAACAGAGTTTTCAGTCGACTGAATCATGCCTGGGCTGTTTTTCAGCCTTATTCAAATGAAGAGCAAACTCTTCCAAAATGCAACTGGACGAACATTGGCTCTAAGGGTTTATGCCAATCGGCAACCCGGTCCTATATGCTCCCCGATGCATCACCAAAAGCATGATCAAACATCCATAAAAGGATTTTCACACAAATTGACTTAAAAGCTCAAAAATTGGAATATTCACAAAACCAATCCAAATCAAGAGCAAATGCACATGAAGAAGTGTTAGGAATTCATACCCAACAACCAAAGATAATTATAGTTATAGATGTGAGATAAAAATCTCACCTTTTCACAAAATCGAACAAGAAGAAGCTTGAAAGCAAATGGAGAATCAACCTCTCTTCAACAGAACCCAACTGAGCTTGAATCTATGCTCAAAAACAAGAACATTCCCAAAATTAGGTTTAGGAATTTCTGAAATTGGTATGAGAATAAGTTGGAGAAGAAGAAGAGAAGCTTACCAATGGGTTCTTCTTGAGTTTGGAGCTTGGAATTTGATTTGCAAGAAAAGCTAGGGTTTTGGAGTTTTTAATTTCCAATCTCTCCCACCATTAATGCTAAGAAAACTGAAAAAAGAAAGAAGTGAGGGAGAATGGGGAGAGTGGTTCAGTTTTGGAGTATAAGTTAACATAGGGCTGAGCCCAAAAACCAAACCCAAAGTAAAAAGTAGCAAAAATCAACTCTCTCCAAACATATCGAAGCTTATACTCAAAAAGGTCGCAAACGGCATTTTAAACTCAATGGGAGTGGTCCCGAGTCCTAATTCGACCGTATGCAAAAAGTAGCTTTTCGGACTAAAATCCGACTAATGATGAAATATTTAAATATAAAATCGATAAATATGCGGGTTGTTACAGACTCCCCTCCTTAAAGAAATTGCGTCCTCGCAATATTACAAGAAGAAGATATATAGTAACAACCATAAAAATATTCAACACAAAAGAAGTTTGAAATAAGAAGTTCACCTCAAAGAGCACGAGAAAGTAAGTCCAGATGTATTCGCTCGATGTACTCTCTAGATTTCCAAGAATAATCCTTAGGATTTGAAGACCATTGAACTTTAACAAGCGGAACATCTTTATTTCGAAGTTGTTTGACTTCCGAAGCAATGATACAAATAGGATGTTGCTCATAAGTTAAATTAGGCGAAACTTCAATCTCTTCCACAACACCGGGCTCAAGAACAGAATCGGAATCTCGAAGACATTTCCGAAGTTGAGAAACGTGAAACACGTCATGCATAGCAGAAAACTGAGCCGGTAATAAAAGGCGATAAGCCATGGAACCAATACGTTCGGTGATAGGAAATGGCCCAATATATCGAGGCGCTAGTTTTCCCGATCGACTGAAACGTACAACACCTTTCATAGGTGAAACACGAATGAACACAAGATCTCCCACAGAAAATTCTAATTTCCTTCTCCGGTTATCGGCATAGGATTTTTGTCTACTCTGGGCTTCTTTCATCCTATGTCGAATAAGTTCAATTTTCTCTGTGGAATCACGAATAAAATCTGGACCTAAAACCAGCTTCTCACCGGCCTCAAGCCAACAAGAAGGAGATCGGCATGGCCTTCCGTAGAGTGCCTCGAAAGGTGCCATACCAATACTAGATTGGAAGCTATTATTATAAGAAAATTCAACAAGAGAAATATGATCTTCCCAACTTCCACCGAAATCAAGCACACAAGCACGAAGAAGATCTTCAAGAGTTTGATTAACACGCTCGGTTTGTCCATCGGACTGGGGGTGATAAGCGGTGCTAAAATTAAGCTTCGTTCCTAAAGCTTTTTGAAGACTCTTCCAAAATCCACTAGTAAACAATGGATCACGATCACTAACAATAGAAGTAGGAACACCATGCAATTTAACAATTTCTTTGATAAATATTTTGGCCAAAAGAGGAACGGTTCGATTAGATCGAACGGGAACAAAATGGGCGGATTTAGTAAGTCTATCAACGATCACCCATAAGCTATCATGACCCGAACGAGAACTGGGAAGGCCATCTATAAAATCCATGGAAATTTGGTCCCACTTCCAAATTGGAATTTCTAAAGGTTGCAATAACCCACCGGGCTTTTGATGTTCGGCCTTAACGAGTTGGCAAGTCATGCAACGCTTAACAAAGTTAGCAATATCGAGTTTCATTCCCTCCCAATAATAAAGTCGCTTCATATCCGCGTACATTTTACTACTACCGGGATGAATGGTAAATTTAGAATGATGAGAATCTTCTAAAATGTCTTTACGAAGATCACTAATATTTGGTACGATAAGTCTACCAAATCTCCGAATGCCGCCACGAGAATCGATATCAAAGTCCTTCAAACCTTCAATATCAATCTTATCCTTAATATTTTGGCCAAGAAGAGCCAATTCGGGATCTAACCTTTGAGCTACAAGAATGCGGTCTAAAAGAGAAGGATGAGCCTCAAGGCTACATAAAACAAGAGATGAACATAAATCGGATACGCAGTCTCGAATCTCACAAGTGGATAAGATCTCGAGATCGTTCCATTCGGATATCATCATAGAAACAATAGCTTGTTGTTTACGGCTAAGAGCATCGGCGACACGATTACCCTTACCGGGGGTATAAAGAATATCAAGATCATAAGGTGCAAGAAACTCGAGCCAACGCTGTTGACGCAAATTAAGTTCCTTCTGAGAGAATAAATACTTCAAGGACTTATGATCAGTATAAAGAACAAATTTCTCTCCTAAGAGATAATGACGCCAAATCCGAAGAGCGAAAACAATAGCCGCGAGTTCTAAATCATGAGTGGCATATCTAGTCTCGGCCGGCTTCAATTGCCTAGAAGCATAAGCAATAACACGTTCTCTTTGCATAAGAACGACACCCAAACCAACGCGACTAGCATTGGTATAAACAACGAAATCTTGATTCCCCTCGGGAATAACAAGAATAGGAGCATTAGATAGGAGTTCTTTTAATTTCTGAAAAGAAGCTTCACATTTGTCCGACCAAATGTATTTAACACCTTTCTTCGTCAAGCTAGTGAGAGGCACGACAATCTTAGAAAAGTTTTTAATAAAACGACGGTAATAGCCCGCCAATCCGAGAAAACTATGAATCTCTGTCACACTCTCCGGTCTCTTCCAATCTTGAATCGCTTCAATCTTTGAAGGATCCATGGAAATTCCGGATTCAGAAATAATGTGACCGAGAAACTTCACATGAGATTGCCAAAAGTGGCACTTAGAAAATTTTGCCTTTAATTGATTACTCCTAAGAGTTTCCAACACAATCCGAAGATGTTTTTCATGCTCCTCCTCGGTTTTAGAATACACAAGAATATCATCGATAAAGATGAGAACAAATCGATCAAGAAAGTCTTTAAAAACTCGATTCATTAAGTCAACGAAATAAGCTGGGGCATTCGTTAACCCAAATGGCATCACAAGCCATTCATAAGATCCATAACGAGTACGGAACGAGGTCAATGGGATACTATCCTCTGCAATACGAAGCTGATGAAATCCAGTAGCTAAGTCTAATTGTGAAAAGACTCTAGCACCACTAAGTTGGTCAAATAAATCATCAATCCGAGGTAAAGGATATTTATTTTTGATAGTAAGATCATTAAGCTTGCGGTAGTCAACTCAAAGCCTAAGTGTTCCATCGGATTTCTTCACGAAAATAGCCGAAGCTCCCCAAGGCGAGGAACTAGAGCGAATAAATTGCTTCGTTTCCAAATCGGATAATTGTATGCGCATCTCCTCATTTTCTTTATTGGACAAACGATAAGGAGGACGAGTGACAGGTTGAGCTCCAGGAATGAGATTAATTCTGAACTCAATTGCTCGCTTAGGTGGTAATCCTAAAACGGGCTCGAATATGTCGGAAAATTCACGAACGACGTGAATAAGAGAATAATATCACCCTCATCATCATCATCGTCATCACGAGGATTTAAAGAATATAAAGATGCAACCAAAGCAGAATCTGAATCTTTAAGAATAACAGAAACCTGATTAACAGATTGAGGATGTCGAAGATGAATAGTCCGCTCAGGACACAGGATATGAGCTTCATAACGGTTAAGCCATTCCATTCCCAAAATCATTCCAAAGCCTAAATAACGCATGACATGCAAATCGGCTCGGAAAGAAAAATCACACAAAATAATCTCGACATCTTTACACAATAAACTGATCGTTGCGGATCCACCAACCGGATTCGAAATTCTCAAAGAAGTCATTAAGCACAAAACATCCAAAGAAGAAGTATCAACAAGTTCTTTTGATATAAAAGAATGGGACGCACCCGTATCAAAAAGAACTCGAATAGGATGATCATGAAATAAAATAATTCCATCAAGGATAGAATGAGAAATACCTTTGCCACGAGATGTGTTGCCAGGGGCTTGAGCAACATTAAGTTTTCCCTCCCTCCTATTTTGAAGT